>VZSC01002524.1:271451-342955 GCA_013398225.1 Steatornis caripensis
TTTTTTTTTTTTTTTGGTCCAGAATTGCCCACTAGCCTCTGCCTGCTCTCTGATTAACCAGCTCCAAGTTCCCTATAATTCTGAGGAAAGGAGGGGGAAAGAGAGACAGATCAAAGCTCCTTTTTAAGAGAATCTCTACCCTTGTCACCTTGGGTGGAGGGTCAGAGCTGTGGTCAGTAGCTTTGTGTCTTGCACTTGGCTAACTATGCTTGTAAATACTTCTAAATTGCCGTACGTGGTAGTTATCTGGGGTTTATCTATGTTACAGAAACCTCTGCTGCCCTGTCTTCAGATGTTTTATGCCCGTAATTTACGGATACAGTACAACATACACACACTCTGAATCAGGTTCTTTGATGTGTCTCTCATGCTCTGCAAAAGCTGGCAGGCCCTCGGAGAAAGAAACAGTGATTCCAGAAGAAAAGACAATTAGCTGCTGGTATTCTGTAAAGTCATGTCTGATTGTTCTTGACACCTCTTCCCCCTCAGTCAGAGAAGAAGGTTACTTTCCAGAGGCCTGTAAAATAATCACTTCCTAATGTTGAATCCCAGAAATTGTTGAGATGATCTATTTGATACAGCCTTATGTCTCTTTTTCCCTGTCACAGAGCCCTTTTCCATGACATGGGGCTTCATTTCTGGTTTTCAGCCAGCAGAAAAATTACAGTTCGTTTCAAGAGGGAGAGTTTCCACACCTGTTGTTTTCTAATGCTCAGAAAGATATGCAATTAAAACTTCTTTGAGAAGTCACAATGCTTTCTTCTCAGTGTAAGCTTCAGGTAGTGGTCTTGGCATCTTAAACATGTTACTAACCAGAGGGCCTTGATCTTCATGATATTCTTCAGGGAAGCGTTTCCCTATGTAAATCGCTGTTGCTCTCATAAAAATTTCTGACTGATCTGTTCCCTCATGTACAACAGAGTCTTCTTCTCAGGCTGCTGGCTGCTTCAAGACTCTCAAAGAGAGCTCTTGTTAAAGCAACTGTCTCTGCAGAGGCAGTCTGTCTTGCCTTCCTAGTGCTTCCTTGACTCGGCTGTGATGCAGGCATCAACATCAACTCTCTCCTCTTCCAAATTGTGATGGTAACACTTAATGGCAGCTGGTTTACTCGAAAACTTACTTCCTTCTAGGCTAGAGGTTTCCCCCTTCCTAGGATCTTGTGGGGTTTTTTCATATTGATGGGTCCTTTCTTTAATCCATGCCTTACTTCTCCCTGCTAAGTCTCTGTCATGCTTTATCAGTGTACATGGCTCCAAACAGGCGGAAAGGAGTGTTTGCTGTTGGATTAGTATTTGTAGCTCCTGCCCAGTTAATGGAATCACCAAGGCTGAGAAATGCAGGTTTTTAAATCATCCACAGGTTGAGTAGGGCCAAGCACTTGGTGGCGATGGATTAACTCTGGAGCTGAAGCTATGATCATGCCCAGACTGCCCTAACAGTCGTTGCTGCCTATGAAACAAAGATGTCTGATCTGCTTATAAGAGAGTGAGTTTCTGTATCGCCACAGTTTTCAGCCCAATGCATCAAGATACACCAAAACTGAGCTACAATAAATCGGAAAAGATACACTGAGATGAAAATACATCTATCTGGGTGTACCAGGCTGACTGCTGTGGCCACCTCTGAGTGGATCATGTGTGCCAGACTTTGGGAGTGGAATGACCTGTAAAATGAGAGGAGGAAACCCCCACGAATGGCGACTGCTACGGATGTCTCATTGTAACCCACTGACACATGTGTTAGACATCTAAACCGGGAATTCTTAGGTCAGAGTGGAAATCACCGTGCACCTCAAGGTACACGTAAAGACAGTATCGTTTATGCAGAGTTTTTGTGCAATCTCAATTCTAAATTCCACTTCAGTGTAAGAGAGGAAATAGAAGTCTGTTTTAAAAGCAAAACCATTTTATACTATAGGAAGCATGAATAGCATACTCCAGCTGGCTGTTCCCTAAGTTAAATGCAACGTGGAAAATTCAGTGCATCAGGGAAATAACATAGCTTTTCTCTCCCAGCAGCAGGCAGCCATGATTGTTGTTACTGGCATGGTCAGCTAACACTGACTTTGGCCACAAACTTAATATCATTCATCCTTTTGGTATGACTATAGATGGATGAAATCACCACGAGAACTACCCAGTAATGAAAAATACATGTTTATACTGTTTTTTCTCTCCTCGGTGTGACTAGGTCAGTTCTGAGTTAGGTCTGGGGAGCTGGGAGCGTACCTGTGAAATGTGCAGGTGGTTCAGTGTTTACTGGACAAATATGTGTGTCAGAAAATACTCTGCCTTATTGCCAGGCTCCCTGGCAGAGGCCATTGCCTGGTAGCAAAAAGATGAGCCCAGCTGAGACAAATGCTCTATGACCTACGCATCGAAGGGATATTTTCTTCACAACCAGCTTTCTGGCACAGGAGCGAAGTGTTTTTCTCCAAGCCTCTGTGCTTCTTCTGTGTCTGGAGAGAGGAAAGCTCTGAGACTACAGGTGTGAAATCTGAATAGGACGTAAACTGTGCACATACATGTAGTGAATATCTAAACGCTGATTTTCATTACACAGTGATTTTTAAAAAAGATTAATGCCGCCTTTAGTGCCTTTTGCAGTGCTAGCACCTCTTCTCCCATATGTTGCACAGCAGTAGCACATTTTGGTGTCTACTGTAATACGGGTAGTATTTGTAGTCATATTCTGATTTTCATCTAATTGAGGAATAAGTGGGGGATATCCTCCACAGATAAATTATCTCCTTAAATTAATGGTAAAAGTGATCTTGTGTCTGAGGAGGTGTGTCCTTGGATGGTATGAAGTGAGTTGTGTGGCAGGTACAGGTGAGCTGGAACTCAGTGGGGAGGAGTGTGTGGGATAATGGTGAGTGATGTCCCAAGACAGCACAGCAGGACTGATGGTCCCAGGAAATCCAGAGGAGATCTTGCTGAGAGGCCAGCAGAAAACCTACATGTTGATAGACAGTCCAGCCTGGAGGCTGGATCACAGGCAGGCAAATAAATCAAGAGGATTTGAGGCAAAATGGATGAATGTGACCTGCCTTGCTTCATGGACCACCGGGCCTTGTATGTCCATGTTGGTAATCCAGCCCCAAGCTTGTGAGAGATGGACTTGAACCTATGGTATGTAAGTAGATGGAATTAATAAACGTGAAAAAGAATCTTAAATAGGATTAAATGGAAACTTAAAATTATTTGAAGTACAGTCTTTCTACTGAGAAATACAAATTGCATTGAGAACCAGGAAGAGGGAAAAGAGAAATTAAGCATGCAGTTTTTTTTTTTATTTGAAAAACATATAGTTTTTAAAAATAAACAAAATAGGATAAAAAATACTTTGCTTCTCCTGACTTTGTGACTAGTACTGTTACCTCTTTTGCTCATCAACTTTTTCTCTTCTTTTAAACTCCTGGCATCTTGTTTTATAACTAAATTGTAAGCTCTTCAGGGCAGAAGCTATATTCAGATATGGAGCAGTAAACACCCTGCAGCAATAAATACTTACCCTGATTGGCACCACTAAGCAATATAAACACTATGTAAATAATGAGAAGCCTGAGAGCTGCCGAGTCCTGGATAAACACTGTTCCTTTCCAGCAGCTTACATTATAGTTGAATTAATTCTAACAGTACACAAAACCATGCCAGCACAAACGCAGACTGGATATTTCTTGGAGGTACGGGAAGTCATGAAGAGCTGGGTGAGCTCCATTATGTCCTCTGGGAGGAAACATGCTCTGTGGAGAAGCTGATTTGGAACTTGGAGCCAAACTTCCCACCCTTTCGGAAGGAAAAAAATTGACAGACTGTCCTCTTCTTATGTGGCATTCAAGGTGGCATTTATCTCATGAACTAAATGTCTGTGTGTGAGATATCCAAACTCCCATCATAGGCAGTGAAACCTGGAGAGCTGTCCAGCTGACGGATTCAGTTGCCCACATATATTTGTCTAGTGTCTTTTGAGATGCCCTGTAAGAGGCCCCAGCTTCTGACTGCCACTTCAGAAGAAGAAAGGTCATGTTTAATATGTGGCAATTCTGTGTAAATGTCTTGGATGCCACAGACGAAGCTGGCACTAGACTAAGTTTAGCCAACTGGTTTGTGTGCTGAGAGGTCTGCTTTAGGGTGAGGTGGGCAGATCTCTGGACTCCACTGACTGTAATGAAAGCTTGGACATCCCATTCACGTGTGGATACCTACCAAGTGTCTTAATCTGCAAAGAAAATCTTAGTGTCCTTCAAGATGTGCCCCAAGACAAGACTTACCTTGTTGTCCTTTCAGATAACATGTGAAAAATTGATTGATGCTAACACTGTGAAAATGCTTTTAACCTCCTTTTAAAAATCAGAGGCCTTAAAATGAGCCAAAGTTGCATGTGAGAATGTAGACTTCAGATCTGCTCTAAGTAAGCATGCCCCCTCCAAATAGGTGAATAGAACCAGTACACATTTTGTAGAGACATCTGAGGTGGCTCAGCACCAGAAGCAGTCTGACGACGCTGGCGTACCAGGCAGGCTAACCAGGTGTGATGAGAGGCAGGGCAGAATTAGCGCACGTGGAGAAGCACTGGCCGTGCATTGTGCACTGACTTGTGCAGAAGGCTATACAGAGACTATATCTTCTCAGATGTTACTGAAAATGCATTACACATCTCCATATTTTTTTTCCTTTCCTTCCCCTTAATTTTAGGGTTTTTTCTCAAAAAGTGCTTCCTTCTGAGTATGTGAACTTCCTGCAGCAAGAACTATCTTTTGCTTGTGTGTTCATACAACACAAACACAAAATGCATCTAGTCTCTGACAAGGACACTGTGGCAAAACAAATTAAAAGCCAAAGTGCAGAGAGAGGTTATGCACCAAAGAGGACACAGGCCCTCTGAGACAAGGCTGAGTCTTCTGAGGTTTGATTCAATACCTCAACTATAAAAATTTTAATTTCCACGTGTGATATTATATGTAAAAAATTAGTATTTGGGTAGTGCCTGAAAGTAGCTGTTTTTTCTAGATACAGGCAAATGGAGAAAAGAAACAGTCCATGACCACGAGGGACTACAGCGTGAGGTGTAATCAGACAAAGGAAATGAGAAGGGTATTTAACATCACAGGTATGTTGCCTAAGTCTTGGAGCAGGACAGATGGGCTGACTGTCTCTGTATTCCCAGATGTTCTCAAAGTGAGCAGGAACTGACTACCACTAAGTTTTTATCTGAGAGTCAGTACCAGTATGTTTTTTCACCTCATATAAACAAAGAAAAAGAAGGGTTTGTTCTGCTTCACTGGAGCAAAAAAAAAAAACCACAATAGACTTCCATTCAGGCACACAAATAGCAACTGTCCTGTGACTTCTCCATTTAAACGGGTATCCATGGTGAGATCTGCATAGCTTTCGTTAGATGCCTGCAGAACGGTGCTGTGGTGCTGTGCTTCACACTGCAGACAGGAAGGAAAAGACAGTTGAAAAATTCCCTTTACAATGAATGAATGGATGACTGAATGAATAAATACAGTAAGACAGAAAGTTGCTGTTGCATCACACTGCAAAAAATTATGCGGTGTTCTCCACTGCTGCTTTACTATCCCTCCGCTCTGCTTTTCCGGGCCCGTTCAAATTAAATACTAGTCTGTACTTGTAGGCACAACCCTGAGCAACAGATGGTACATAAATAGGTGTAAAAACTGCAGCATTACAAGGGGTTTCCTTCCCAGGCTGCATTTCTTGTTTGCTTTCTTCTTTCTTTGTTGGTAGTTGGGATTAGTAATCTGCTGTATGATATATGTGCCTGGGTCAGACCGCTCCAGGGCCTTGCCTGGTTCAGAGCACACAAGGATGACCTGGTACTGTAGGTAGCAAAGCAGGTATCTGTTGTGCAAGTGGCCTCTAGCCACAAAAGGAAAAGAGAAGCCAAGTGCAAGATTGTTGGACTTCTCGAACTGCTTGCTTTGGGAGAAGAATGGCAGACCTGCCTAAAATTTACGATACTACTGGTGTGTCATCAAGTCTATTTATGTCAGGGATTTGTGAAATAAAAATGAAAATCAACCAAAAAAGTCTGAGCTGATGAATGACAACTTCCAGGTGTTGGAATAAATTATTCCAATTGTTCACAACAAAGATCAGAAGTTCTGCCAAATTAAAAAATTGTGCACGGGACCCCAAAATAGGCCAAGACTGGGTTAAGCAGTGAAATATGAAAATACTGCCTTTGGGTTGTTATTTATGGTCTACATTAAAATATCGAGGAGTCATACTTTCAAGATCTTATCTGTACGTGTATCAACTAGAAACTTTTTTAAATGTCATATTCTGGTAGTAAATTGAATGTAAAAATCCTTTTATAGATCATACCATTCACCGTAAAATTACTGGCAATGCCAATGCTGGATACAAGTTGGAAGATACTGGTACACCAGTGATAATGCACTGAGCTTGAATTTCATTGAAACTAGTAGAAAAGCTGACTTTAAGCAAGACTCAGATCTGACCTACATATTTTTTAAATGTTATGCCTAAGTGCTAAAAACTGAAAATGTTAATAAAAACAGATTCTCTCATTGCTGTTATCAAGGCGAAGCCCCCAAAGCTTTTGTATAGACCTTTTACCATTAATTTTTGTATTTTGCTTCCATGTAAGGACAGAAAGTGGACTGATCAGTAAGCATTCTGTTTATTCAAACCAAGTCAGGAGTTAGGTGCTAAGCCCAGCTGCTACTGATACAGCAGCTATTGAAATGTGAAAGCGCGGTTAAAAAGATCTAATTTTAAAAGTGTTTTCCTGTGGAATCCAGCCAGCTTTTGAAATCAGACTTTCACTGTCTTCACTAAGCCATCCAAATGTTACAAAATCTGAAAATACAGCTAAAGAATCCTGCCAGCCTCCCGGTGCAGAACGCTCATCTCTCATGGGTTCTCCGCTTGGCTGTCGGGGTGTGCCAGGGTAGATGCTTGTGGTGTGCTGTGGTCCTCACTTTTCTTAGGGAGCAGCAGAAGAGATGCCCCAGCTTGTGCCTTTAGGTCTGTGATGTGGAGGTGTGCTCGGTGCAGGCTGCCCCTGTAATTGTGGAGCAAGTATGGCAAAAGGCAGAACTCAGCAGTGCTGGCAACAAGGACCAGACAGCAGGAACAAAATCAGATGTCTGGGATTCTGTGAGGAAAGGGAGAGGCAGGCAAGATTTGTCAGGAGGTGGAGGTGAAACAAAGCAGGCAGAGGTTTGTGCAGTTCTGAGGGACGGTGTGGGCATCCACACGTGTGGAGGCACAACCGTGTGTGACGGAAACGCCGAATCAGTTTGCACTGGGGAGGCACAATCAATGACGGCCAGGGTGGTTTTGATCCGTGCTTGGGAAGTGGATGCCTGCAGAGTTAGAAGCAAACTGTTGTGGTTTCCCAATGCTCATATTTAGCATTCTAGCAAGTTGGAGCGGACGGCAGGTCTGACTACCCCGGGCCCCATTTCTGGGCAGCAGCTACAAACCCTTCAGGCCTCTTTGAAGAGTAGTGTGGGTATGCTTGCTTAAGGAATGGCATCCTGGGATTTCTCGCTCCCTCCCACTGTCTCCATTGAGGTTTTTACACCATGCTCAGCACTCTGGAACACGTGCCCAGTGCCAGTGCCACAGGCTGGGGACACCCCGCTGGGTCACAGTGGGCGAGCTCACGTGCTCCAAGTTGTTCGATAGGGGTAGGGTGGGTCTGGCTCCATGCCAGTGGAGCTACTCTGCTTCTCAGGTGGAGACGTGCGAGAGCAGACATATCTGGACTGTTTGAATGCCTTCCAGAAGCTAAATCATTCGTAAGCACCGCTGAAGTGAATTCAGCATGCTCAAAAAGTGAGGCACAGCTGATTTCCCATCACCATTCACCCCCTAGGAGCAGGGGGAAGTTTCAGAACAGCCTGGGCCACGGACTGGGAGGATCTCCCAGCCAAGGGTCACCCCCACATGCTCTCACCTTCTCAGCACGGCTAAGGGGCTGAGGCAGGCAACACTAGTTTTATCACTGTCACTGTTCCTCTACACAAACGAAAATGAGTGCTCTTTTCCCTCTGTGGTTTGAGAGGACCAGCACAAAGGAAGTGGAACTGGGGGCAGGCTTTGACCTTATGCATGGAGCTTACACAGAAACTTTTTAAAGGGATTTCTAAACTTTGCTCATTAGCTTGTAGCAAACCTCAGTGTGCAACAAAACAGCTACCCTTACGCAAATATTGTCTCCCCAGATGAGCCTTCTTAGATTCTCCAGCTATTGCTAGAGAATCCGTCTGATGGACTTAGCATTTGTGTCCTTCACCGTCTGTTATACGTATCTATGCCTTTGGAGACAACTGAAGCATAAACTGTCCATCGTACCAACCATGTGACAAATAAGCCATGTGCTTAACTTCTGTACAGTGTGAGTTTCAACACTGGCAAAGACAGAAAGGAGGGAAAAGGCAAGAAGAACCTGTCAGAAGAATTGAAGAAGAGGTTGGGACCAGTCCCGGTCAATCCCGCTCTTTACCAGGCTCTTCACTGGGTAACCTGAACCAGCAGGTGAGGGCACTCAGTCACTGTGGGGCCTGCTCACAGCATGGGGCTTTGGCAGATCTTGATGTGTTCACCAGTAAAACTGATTCTGAAAGAAGAGATGAAAAGCAACTGAGGAGGAGAAGGCTGTCATCAGTACTAGACGAGACACAGCCAATGAAGTAACGGGAAGATAAAATGGTAAGAAGTGGAAATGACCTATTGAAAGCTGGTAAGTAGAAAATTAATTTCAGCCTGAAGCCACCACTTTGCCAGGAAGAAATCAGAGAAGTTCTGTCAAGAAAGAGGCAAAATGCTCAGAAATCCAGGTTTCAACAGTGACGTTCAACGTGCCTCAGGGAAATGGCAGGCAAATCGGCAAACGACAAATTACAGAAGTGAAGTCGGGATGCAATAAAAGCCTCAGTACCCCTTTGAGATAACATTTGCTTTTACCTGGAGAGGTTCCTGAGAGGGTTGTGGGAGCTTGAAAGAAAGCACTAGCGCCAAAATTGCAAACCTCAGAAGCAGGAAGAAAATAATTGCCTCCCAAAGAAACACGTAGGTAAGAAGATGCCTCCGCTGGGAGAGGTCAAGTCAGTAACAACCATGTCTTTAGTCATCACTGAAGTCCTGAAATCAGAAAGACAGTCATGCAAGGCAAAAAATAATTGCTTCAAGGGCTGACATATTTTTTCCTCTGTATATTAAAGATGGGAACAAGCCATGAAGTACAGCTCTCACTTGATCTTCAGATCCAAAATTCACAAAAGATTGGATTTGGGATTTCTGGGATGGGCAAATTCATCTGGACCTTTCAGAGTTTGGGAATGTTCAGTTCTGTGATTTTTTGGCTCAGGTTTTGCATGCAGACAGATGTATAAAATCCTCTGCAGAACTGAACCAGGAGAGGGCTTGGGGCACAGGAATTTTGTGCAGCCACACACTAGCTCTGCTCATGCTCCGAAGAGCTGGGACATCGCTGCATTGTCACTGTGCCTGTGCTCATCCTGCTCTTCAGCTGAACTCGGTTGCTGCTGCTCTTACAGCTGTATGGCCATGTATCTTTAATTATAGGGATACTAATAGTGCTAAATGCTAGTAAGCCTTTGGGGCTGGGGGCATCGATGAAAGCTCTCTTTCATCACCAAACCCTTCACTCAGCAGCTAATCTCATCTTGCTGGGACACGCAGTCTGTTCCTTGGAGACTTCATCATGGGAAGCCATAGCACAGGATGTCACAGGATGTCACAGAGGACCCGCTTGCCTTCTTACCCTCTCCACTTCTTTGTGTGGGGACTTGAATCCATCAGTCACCCTGACCCAGGACCATTTTGGGTTCCTCTGATTCCTCCTGTGTATTAAAGAAGGGGAGGAATGCTGCTGGTAAGGAAGCAGGAAGGGTTGGAGGGAAGGACAGTTTGTGTGTCCCCACAGAGGAGTGCAGGAGGGAGGAACCATGCCATCAGGGTGGCTCAGAGCGTGGCCACACTCAGCACTGCTGAACAGGACATATGACTGGTATTACAGGTAGCACTGCTAGCCCTGCAGGTGGTATTAGTGCCTAATAACTGTGGTGGTGTATGGTGCCGTGTCCTTTCAGAGTCACAACCTGTGGGATGCCACCTGTCAATTCTGCAAAGCTTCTGACGTGCAACCAGGTTGTGCTCCTGCCGCGCAGCGTGTGGACAAGCCTGCGTGTGACTGCCTGCTCTCAGCGCAGCGGCAGCTCCGTCACTCGTGGCTCGCTGACGTTATGGCAGAACACCAAAACATCCTTTTGTGAATCATACGGGGATATGACTCTCCTGAAGAGCTGTGGCCCAGGCCTGCTGCTGCAGGGAGTAGAATGCTGGAAGCCCTTGCGTTGTGCTGACTGCAAGAGGATCCCAAGGAGTCCTCACAGAGGTTTCACCAAGTGGATGGGCAAAACCTGCCATTGCCTATATATACCTGAAAGTATATAAGCGATGCTGGGGGTGGGGGGAGTGGGAGAGGTGGTTGCTAGAAAGGTCAAGATATGTGGATAGCAAACACCAAAACTGAAGAGGATTTGCCTGGAATATCCCCTCTACCAATTCATTTTGGAGAAGGGCAATAAGCCTCTCTTCTAGGTGAATTTTAACTTTATTGGGTAAAGATTTCACGTCTTTTTGATAAATTCAGCCAAAAATGTCAATGAACAGCAGCAGCACAAATCCTGCATGTTCATAGATCCTTTATGGTTTGTTCTTGCCATGGGTGGTTTCAGACACACAGGAAGGAGCTCTTTTTTACATCCTCTCTTGCCAGAAGGCTTTGTCCAGGTGCATGCAGGCTGTTCGTGTTCTTAGACAGTAAGCTGCAGCTTCCAGAGATTTCAGTCAAAGGTCAAGGTCCTGTTGTGCAAGACAGGGTATTTTTCCCAGAAGTTAGTTCCTTCCCCAAAGGACTTAGAAAGTCAAAAGAAGACTGTGGCCCAGCTGATGGCAAGGAAGCAGAAGACACTGGTGAGACACTTATAATTAGTGTAATGAGCATCAATCAGATGACACCGGTTGCTCAACCATTGTCACGTAGTTTTATGGGCATTACAGCAACAGTGTGATTGTAAAGAGAAATGATAGGGGTATTAAGGAGTGACTACTTTCAGGACAAGCTCTTTCCACTCATGAATGCATGTTTATAGGAGATGGTATGAAACAAAAAGTAGAGTAACACCAATTAATTGGGATATAACCAAACTGTGTGCTGCCTGTTTACTGATGAGTGCTGCAATCTCCCGTCTAATGCCCACCTAATGCCTTAATAAGGCCCTGACTCCTGTGCAAAAATTCAGAATACTCCTCCCTGTTTATACCTTTTTACGTGCAATGCAAGACTGAATGAAAATTAAACCTGGTCTTTCTAAGTCTAGAAAATACAAACACTGGATCAATTATATTGCAAGACGAGACTTTTAGCCAATGAAAGTACCTGACATTCACAAGAAAACTTTTTTTTTTTTTTTTAATCCAAATCCTCATGGAGAGGTTCTGGGAAGGTCCGTACAAATTTCTCACAAAGGTTTCTAGAACATCTCTACCCACCTCTGCTTTTCATTCACTGCCGCTATGTAGTGAGCTAGATTTTGGGGGTAGTTTTTCAGCTTGCAGACTCAACATCTTCATTCACAATTTTTCGTGAGTGACTTCCTTCTCCAAGGATTGAATGGTCACGCGCAAATTGCAATGGGTTGAAATGTGCATTGACCCAACCTGGAACTTGTGGTTTGACAGTCCTCTAAGACATTGACCTGGAAGGCACATTTGCCTTCTGTATGTTGTATAAAACCTAAAAGAGACCAGGGGAGGATTATGAAGTCACTATTCATGCATGATTCAGCATTCGTTATTCTTTCCCCTTCACTAAAGACCCCACAGGTGTTTTAACTCGCTCTAGTCAATGGAAGTTTAATCAATACAGGCAGGAGACCACAAAGCACAAGCTGGCTGACCAGCATTGGTGTCTAGTTTGGGGAGAGCTGAATCCCACCCTACCTAGCAAGCTGGTGGACATATGTGTTCAGTGACTCGGCTGTGTATGAGCTGAACTGGAAATGTGCGTCAAACACTGTGTACTGTCAGCAGGTCAGAGAAACAAAGTGCTTATTGAAGTTTTATCTGTGCTGCTGCTGAGGTCACTGTAGCAAGGCTATGAAGAAGCAAACTCACAGGCTGTAAAAAGCTGAAAGTCACGTTATATGTAACAGAAAGGTCGTTTCTCTGTTTCACATGAAAGGTGCAGACCTGCTAAGCCTCGGATTACTTGTGAATTTCTGATATGCCTGTTTCTAGGATTAATACATAATTTAATGTATTCTATATGTAATATGGAAAGGTTGAAATGATGTAGCATAAGGGCGTGCAAAAAGAGCCACACACTGTATCCATATATATTAATAGTTTTCTATTAATGTATCGTGTTACATATGAATATGCTTTATGCTAATGTTATTTAGCGAAAATGCAAGGAATAAATCCTTCTCTCTAAGGCATAGAAAATGCATGCAAAATTAAAGTCTATGCTTTAATAGATTTATTGTGTCCTTTCCTTAATCGCCTGAAGGTCAGATAATCAATATACCTGACATAGTTTAAGCTACCAAGGCAAACGAAAGCTGTTCTGTGGTGAGGTGATTGCAATCCATGGCCGTCGTCATTTTTGTCTGTGAATGAGAGGAAAGCGCGAAGAACGTCTCAGCATTATTTCCTTGGAATCACAGGAATACTTTTCCAAAGTCACAATGCCTTTTCTAATATTGTAGTAGTCACTCTACATGCTTCTATATGCCTAATTCCTTTTTGCCCCATATGTGCAATCTAATACTGGGTCTGACTGAAATGGGCAAAACCTACTCAGCCCAGTGGCTAAACAGTTAAAAATGTCATTCAACAATTTACCAGGCCACTGTCACGAGTATGTTGCTAGGTGACTGCAGATGTTATCACCCTCTAGAATACATGCATTTTCCAGATGTAGTCATCAAATAATTTTCAACTGAGTGATTGTGTGTTACAATAAAGTAGAATGCCTATTTAAGGGTCTAAATACTTTAAAATATATAAGCTCATTTGAATTATATTGAAAACTGTTACCTGCCATGAAAACGGTGGAAAGAGATCAAAATTTGGGGTAATTTGACCAAGGGTTTCTTGAGATTCAGCTCCCTAGGAACTGTAATTTTACACCTCTCAGGTTTTGTAACTTCTGTGCATACCGAATGCTCACATTCTGCGTCTAATTATTCTACAGCTGATCCCTGTTGATTGGCATTTCTATCAACTAGTGATATGACTCATTAACCCTTTTGGAAAACAGTCTTTCAAAAGTTAGTAACTGTAGTTTGAAGCTCCAGGCTGACATGATACCTTGTCATAAAGCCATATGGACTTCCAGGTGGTTTCAGATGTCATTCTGGGAGCCGATTTTTATCAATAAAAGGAGTCTGGTTCACCTTGTAGGTCAAGATTCCTAAATGTGGGCTAGCTTTCTGAGCTCTCATTCCTGGTAGTGGCAATGTTGTCCCTTTCACTGGTGGTGCTGGGAAAGCTGCTCAGCTCAGCAGATGTAGGTCTTTACATCAGAGTGAGCTGAAGAGCACTCCCAGGCTCCTGGAGTGCACTAGCTGCATAGGCAATGACTATGGCACAAATTTAAATAGCTCAGGTGTAAAAATCTACGTTAAAGGGTTTTAATCTGCAAGCTGACTCCACAGCCCAAATAATAGGTGCAATAATTGGATGCAATTATTGGATACAGTTATTTTTTAGAGTGCAAACCAGATTAGATGATCTATGGATTTATTCTGGCCTCAATATCTGTGAATGTTCATTGAGCAGATGTGAGGTAGGGTTCAAAGAATGTGCCACTGCTTGCATTTGTCCTAGAGCTTTGACCTGTAACATCTGTGTATGCTCTCTGGTTCAATGTTCATCTAGAACGATGAAGAGATTACTTGGAGTAGTTGGGCAGGGACTTGCAAGATCACTCTTTTCAGCTCTAACCAGCCGGGGTCAGAGGTATCTAGATGTGCATGGATTTAAGTGTAAACTGTCTGTAAAGCGTAATGTCCTAGTATTAAACGCAAAAATATCTCCTCTGGCTCTGGAAGTTCCCAGGCCACCAGCGGTGGCAGACCGGGCGCTTACTCTGAGAAAATTTTTATTATTTTTACATATTCTGCAAATTTTTCCGTAGACATCCACCTTTGGCCACATATCAGAGATGAAATACTGCACCAGATAAATCTCGGCCTGACCTGTGTGGCCTTTTTAATGTTCTCAGGTCCCCAGCACCGACTGTTATCCATTGTAACAGTATAGGTGACGTGGGGATTTCCAGCAGTGTATGGGGTTCGTGTCATTGGTCTCCAGGGATAGTGGTAGGTATGGGAAGAAAATATAATGGAATAAATCCTTACTCTTTCTGGCAAAGTGGAAGGAAGGCCAGCAGTTTGTGTATTTGTGTATATATGTGTGTATGTGTGTATATATATATATGTATATATGTATGTTTGTATATAGCTGTATTTGCTATGCCCAAGGTAAATTTGTTTTTACCACATCGAGAAAGGTTCAGACAACATATAATGTCCATGTGTTCTGTTCTGAGAGTTAACGTAGCGTTGCACGAGCTGTCTGCTAGAGGCTGGGCTGTTACGCCATTGCTCCAGGGAGAAGTGGCGTCGTAGGAGAATGGTTGCTCTTCCTCTCTTAGCTTCGCTAGCGTCAGACAATATAACAAGAGATAGTGGCCATGAATTGTGGCTTGGGATGTTCAGGCCGGACCAGATAACCTCTGGAGGTCCCTTCCGACCAACATTTCTACAGTCTGTAGAAGACTAAACTCATCTGAATCAGTAAATTCCAGAGTGTCTCAAATGGCTCCACGTATTTATGTGACAGCTACTGAATCGTGCCCCCAATCAACACAATTCATGGCGAGTGAGGCAGCTGGCCCGTGACTAGACAAACTAGGTGTTTGACAATTTACCAATTAATCATCAAGTGGATAGAATCAGCACCTTTTGGGATAACCTGGTGTATTTATCTGACCTCTCCTTCGGATGTCACTTCAGCAGGACATGTATCTATTATAGGTTCTGTGTCATATCTATGTGAATATCTCAGGTGCCCGGTGGGGTCTCAAGCGGTAAGACACACTTGTGTTTAGGCAACTGAATCAATCCCTAGATGTCTCTTGGGGTGAGCAGAAGGGATTTTGCGTTTTTGTCTGCAGTGGAGCAGGATTCAGGATATCCTCAGTGGCTTGTTTGCCTTAAATAACTGCTCCCTGCAAGGCTGTGGCTGGTACTTTTAGCTTGAAGGATCCCAGGACCAGGTCAAAAAAATACACAAGCACTCCACCACACAGATGTTGCTCTGGGATAAAGCCCTGCTGTCAGATTACATTTGTTCAAAAAATGTAGTTGCCTAACCAGGGCCACAGGTCAGAGTCACGTTCATGGTAGCTCATTTACACATTGCTTGGGTTTGCCTCATTCTTTTTACTGTCATCCAAACTGGAGCTGGGCGGAGGTACTGGGCTTACTGGTTTTATGGGGAAAAGCCACTCTAGCAGTTCCCTCAGTGGCAGTACATGTACTGACACAGCCTGTATCCAATTTCCTTATTGATGTTTTAGCACAGACACAGACTTGAAACACTGCAAAGCATCTGAAGAAAGCCAAGCACAGCAGTACGTGCTGTAGGGACGATAAGGTGGGCCATCTGTCCTAGAAAGGGTTGGTGGCATCACGAGCTGGGATGTCTGCCTTCATAGAATATCTCACATTGGAAGGGACCCATAAGCATCGTCGAGTCCAACCCCCTGCTCCTCACAGGACTACGTAAAACTAAACCATATGACTAAGCACGTCGTCCAGATGCTCCCTGAACTCAGACAGGTTTGGTGCTGTGACCACTTCCCTGAGGAGCCTCTTCCAGTGACCGCCCACCCTCTCAGTGAAGAACCTTTCCCTAATGTCCAATCTGAACTTCCCCTGACGCAGCTTCATTCCTTTTCCTCATGTCCTGTCACTGGTCACCAGAGAGAGGAGATCAGCACGTCCCCGTCTGCTGCCCCCCTTGAGGAAAGTGTAGACTGCGATGAGGGCACCCCTCAGCCTTCCCTTCTCCGAGCTGAAAAAACCAAGTGACCTCAACTGCTCCTTCTAAGTCTTGCCCTCAAGGACTTTCACCATCTTGGTCGCAGACACACTCTGATAGTTCGATGTCTTTCTTACATTGAGGGGCCCAAAACTGCGCACAGCACTCAAGGTAAGGCCGCAGCAGTGCAGTGCAGAGCAGGACAGTCACCTCCCTCGACCCGCTAGCTATGCTGTGCTTGATGCACCCCAGGTTGGCCCGTTTTGCTGCCAGGGCACACTGTTGACTCATATTCAACTTGCCATCTGCCGTGTTCCAGAGTGTAACAGATACTCCGTGGCTGAACATCTGCATCCCTGGAGGCTATCACTGCTGGTGAGAAAGAAGGAATGCCCAATGCTGATGACTGAACCGCTGTCCCAGATAAAGCCACTGTGGAGAAAGAGGAGATTCCCACTAGCCAGCACCTATTCCAGTAGCTGGCATCTGAAGGATTCAGGAGACCACCAGGCCGTGTGAGGAACACTGCCTTTCTGACCCTTTCCTTGTTTCATTTTCATATTTATTTGTTTCTCCTCTGGAATCCGAAGCTTTTACTGGGCACGTGGCCAGGTCTTCGGCACTCTGCTACCAGGTTATATTAGTATGGCCACTCATACGATCACCAGGCGTAGCCAAGGAGCCTGCTTGCAGGCCTGCTGCACCTTGCTGGCATAGTTGGGTGTAACACCCCATGAAATCCCACTGTTTAAAAAATGGGAAGTGATTCACAGAAAAGTGATATTTGGAAACCTAGTAATTTCAGTTGAATTGGCATACTTAAGGGGGGCAGGAGGTGGGGACAGGTCTGAGGGGAAAACAGGAATGGGAAGGAAGCTCTGACCACGAGCCCACTGCGAGCCTCGTCTCACCGCGTGATGCTCCTTCCCGTTATCGATCTGCAGGGCCTCTGTTCATGGAGCAGGTGAAGACCATGGGTCACACGTGAGGTATGCTACCATGCAAGGCATATGCTTTTGCCTTAGCTCTGCCTAATTAGTCCTTTACATTACTTTCAGCTAAAACCATGGTCCACGTCTGGATTTAAGTTAATATTACTTAAATTGTTCCTCCAGTGCAATTGTTGTAGCTGTCTTGGTCATTCATGGTGCTTCCCAGAAGCCTGAGTACCCTTACTTTTCTCAGTACAGGTGTTGGGATATCTTTAATAAAATGTATTCCTACCGAGATTTCTTTTAATGCAATGTCATAATTTTCCAGAAAAAATGTTTAAACTGTAGAAATTTAAGTTAAAATTACTTAAATTTAAAATTAATTCTCTCTCTTGAACCTGAACAATAGATTGCCTGTATCTTGGAGCAAAACTTCCAAAAGGAGCCTCCTACAACATGAAATGGAACGATAGACTTATGCACCATGCACTCTGGAAATGGAAGGAGTATCATAGGTGCGGTGGCCGGTTCCATGGGCCACCCTGTCTCCCCTGCTAACGAACTACCTGAAACTTGGCTGCTGTCGGCAGAACCCAGTGGCCACCACACAGGTCCCCTCTGCTTGATTCGTGCCACCTCAGTGGACAAGGAGGTGTTACCTCTCTAGCGGGAACAACAGTAGCCCTGGTAGGAATATTCTCCTTTATTTTTCTAGGTTTTGGAGTTTAAGTTTAGACAGACTGTATTGTGACAAAGTGCCAAGCACTGATGGGAATCTTTCTTGATATTAAGAATTTTGGATATATAATAACAACAAAGGATTACTACAGTTTTGCTTGAAAGCAGAAGTTAAATGAGGCTATTTAGGAAAAAGCAATCTTGCTTCTTTAAAGTACAACTTCATTACATGAAAACATCATGTACTCACATTTATTTGGAAAATGCATGTTTGTATTTTAAGACTACTTTTTTGCATTTCTAGACTGAATAATATTTTGTAGAATATGTTTATTCTGGAATGAGGTATTGCAGTTCTAGGTAATAGGATCAGTCAAGAAACTAATTCTGTATGCTTAACAACAACAACAATCACAGTAATAGTAATAATAATAACAATACTAACATTTTCTTAACTCTGAATAAACCTGAAAATGTGGGAAAAGCTCAGTTCTATGTTTTGTCTTTTTTCTTTGTGACACAAACATGAGTTTCCTGTGCATCATTTGTTCCTGCGTACAAGCTATTTCAAAATACCAAAATTTGCAGGGATCTCTTTAGTTTATCCCTGCTTTGAGAGATGACCTGCTTACAGTATGTAAACATTAACAGAGGAACAAAACACTGGAAACTAAGAGCTGTTTAACCTAGCAGAGACAAGAGCAACATGGAAGAAAAGCTAAGAGTTAAAGACTTATTAGCAATGAGTACTATTTTAACAACACGTGCAAATAAGATTAGAACAGATCACCCAATGAAAATGGTGCCTTCTCTATTACCTTTTGTCTTCAAAACAGGCACTTTAATATCAGGGTGATGGTGACCTTTTCTGTAATAGTCTTGTGCTTGCACCACTCCGTGAGGCTGAGGGATACCTGGAGGGCACCTACCCTGGGGCAAAGACCAGGACACCAACTTTTCCTCTTCTCCTAACGCAGTTGTCTCATCACCATCAGGCAATTATCTCTCTCTGTTGGTTCTAAAGGAAAACAAGTACTAATTTAGATTAACTTAGATGCCTAACAGTTTTTCAGAGAGGTACTGTCTACAATAACTTCCCTAAACAGAAATTCCACTGTAATATAAACGCGCTTATGGTGACTGAGGCTTCAGTATTTCTCCCTTCAATTTAATGGATGAGGGTGCAGCTCCCATCTGCTTAGCTCAGTCTTCTAAAGGGGCTGTGCACAATGGTACGGCTCTACTAACAGCTTGAAACATTTAAAATACACTTTGTTATTGGTGGCTTAGAGTAACTGTCCCAAAATTTTCAAAAGTGGAATTTTCCTACAGCCCACTAGAGAGTTGTTAAGTAATTAAAATAACATGTGTGTGTGTGCGTTTATTTAAAGAACTTATTAACTGTAGTTTAATGGGCCAGGAAACTTTGCTTTTTCAAAATAAAAAGTGATAAACGGTTGAATAGGCTTTCCAAAGCTGTTGCATCGGCATCCACTCTTCAGACTGTTGACACTTCAATACTTTGAAAAGCAAATTAAATTAACTCTCTTGCACATATACACAGGCACTCAGATTCTCTCCTTTTGGATGAGACCGCGACTGTATTAACAGAAACATTTCAGAGAAATGTATTTACTGGTTTATCTTCAGCAGAAAGCACCAAACAATGTGGGACAGCTATTTTTTTTTCCCATATGAAGGACTGCAATACGGTCCCACACATCCCAAGACTGGTGCTGAGAGGAGTAAGTCAGCTCTTTCAGGATGTGGTTGTTAGCTTCCTTGCTGTGTGTATTTCGTGGTGCTTCCCAGAAGCCTGCGTACTCTTTCTTTTTTCAGTACAGATGCTGGGATATCTTTGATAAAGAGCATTCCTACTGGGATTCCCTTTTAATGCAATAGCAGAAGTTTCCAAAAAGACATTTAAACTGTAGAAATCTGTAGATGTAGCAACAGTTAAGGAGCAAGCCCTTCTACTGTACCACTGACAAAGTCCGCTTCACTTTCTATATAGCTTGCGCTGTTACTGAGGGCCATTTTGTACAACAGGAATCATTAAAAATAAACAGAGTAGTTCTTATTCCTAAAGCCTGTGTTATTTGCCGTATTCCTAATGACTTTTGACAGAACTCGGTAAACTTTCATTGCTCCCACTGTGCTGGAAGCGTGCTTTCCACTGTTCCCATTGCATCTGTCCATCAAGTGGATGTAATTTTCCCATAGGCTTTACTTAACAGCATTTTGCTGCCTCTGAGCCTGATTCAGCCTGAGTGGCACAAGGCTGGTTTTGAGAACATGCATGGTCCACGTGAACTGCTGAAAGCAGGAGAACTAGCCATGGTTTAAAGTTTGGGGTGTGCTGATAAGTTGGTATGAAGTAAGGATTGGTGGTGACAAGCAGGCTAACTTAGTGGGAAGGCTACCTCTCGGCTTTGAGGTGCTTGGGGGACTAGAAAGTGTGGGCCTTGAGGCTTTTTACTGGCATATCAATGTTCTGTCAGAGAGAACATACACTTTGAACATGGGATAAAGTAACTGGGATTTGTTTTGATTTGGGTTTTTTTTTAACTTAATTTGACCTGTCTACACGTGTCTGAGCCTCAAATTCCAAACCAAGCTTTAATCCCTTCTCCTCTGAAGCCAATGGAGGTGAAAAACAAACTTGTGGTAAATCATATCATTAGACTTTAATAGTCAACAAACAGTAAGTAATGTTTTTTCCTCCCAATGGAGTTATTTAATGTTTAATGAAAATACCAATTTGCATAATTCACTTGCAGTATAAAGGTCACCATCAGTGTGCCACTAGGATAACAGGGTAATTACCTAAGTTAACTATCTTCCAGCCATAAAAGAATGCTAATTTGTTGAAAAGAACAACTTAAAATTATTGTATTTTAATTACTGTATCATCTTTATTTTGTTTTTAAGGATGTCAGAACTTCCGCAGCACAGCTCTCAAAGCTGTGTATCACTTTCTCAAAGGGAGGGGATATTGTGACTGGGCAGACCAGGCTTCTGTACTAGCTCCTAAAAGCCTTCGATTTGCTCCACTCTTTTCCATCTGTCTTACTCATCTTCTGTATTTGTCAGTAAACATCTGCAAACCTAGATAAATGGCAACCACAACTGTAAACATGAGAAGTCTGAAGGAGTCGGAGTGACGGACCCAGACCATGTCCCCTCTGCAGGTGGGGAATGTTCTCATTCTGTGCTGAGGTCAGGAAGACCCTGCTCCAGGCAGACCACTCTGTCACACTCCATCACCAAAACCTGTTGGGTCCCAAATAAAATATTATCCAAATAAGGGCCCATTTCTTTTTAGGTTGTGGTCTAAGAGGAAATAGAGTGGCTCTTAGCAAAGCACAGCTAAGACGATAGCTGGAAACCTACTGAGATTTTGCACAGCCAAACCCAGCCAAGGACTCGGACAGCAATACATTCACATAGGAGGAAGCAGCTGAGGGAAACATCTGCTGGAACAGTGTGTGTACCCCAGCTGCACACAATATGCTGCTCAGGGCCAAGACAGTTTCAAAGAAGATCAAAAACTGGCATCCAGCTGCCAGCTGTGCTGGAGCACTCTGCGTTCCCAAAGGTACGTGTGGTAGAGCTGGCCTGCAACAGGGACTTCCAAAATTGCTAGTATGTGCAATGCAGCCACATTCATACAGGAATATTCATGGCATTGGAGCAAGCGGCATGGGTCAGTTGGGGGGGGACTTTTGGCTACACGGGTGGCCCCTGTCAGAAGCTGCTGGAAGCTCCTCTGGCTCCAACCTGGACCCACCTCGAGCTGAGGCCGGGCCATCAGCAACAGTAGATGTGCCCCTGCAATAATGTATTTAAGAAGAGGACGGGACAAGGAAACGACCATTGAGACCTGCAGCAGAGGGAGGAGGGCCATGTAAGAGAAACACCTCTGCAGATACCACGAGTCAGTGAGGAAGGAGGCGGAGGAGGCGGCCGGAGCAGAGATTCCCCTGCAGCCCTTGGGGAGAGGGCAGGCTGTGCCCCTGCAGCCCATGGAGGATCGCGGTGGAGCAGCCCGTGAAGGACCACGGCAAGGCAGAGACGGACCTGCAGCCCGTGGCGGACCCCACGCCAGGGGAGGTGCCCGCTCCCGAAGCAGGCCGTGACTCCGTGGGCAGCCCGTGCTGGGTCGGTGCATTCCTGAGGGGCTGCACCGCGTGGGAAGGACTCCCGTCGGAGGGGTTCCTGAGGGACTGTCTGCCGTGGGAGGGACCCCGTGCTGGAGCAGGGGAAGCGTGTGAGGAGCCCTCCCCGCCTGAGGAGGAAGGAGCGGCAGAGACAATCTTTGGTGAACTGACTGCACCCCCAATTCCCCATCCCCCTGCGCCGCTGAGGGGGGAGGAGGGAGGGACATCGGGAGTGAAGTTAAGCCCGGGAAGGAGGGAGGGGTGGGGGAAGGGGTTTTTAAGATCTAGTTTCACATCACGTTATCCTACTCTGATCTGATTAATGACAAATTAAATTTATTTTTTCCCCAAGTTGAGTCTGGTTTTGCCAGTGACAATGACTGGTGAGTGAACCCTCCCTGTCCTTGTCCCACCCCACCAGGTTTCCGTACATTTTCTCCTCACCCCAATGGGGAGGGAAGGAGTGAGCGAGTGGCTGGGGGCTGTGTTGCCAGCTGGGCTCAAACCACAACACAGCATCACTTTACACTTCAGAGTACGTCCTCCTGCTCCTCCGGGGAGACTCCTACCAGGGCCATACACAGTGCTTGTAAAGCTGACGCAGTGTAATAAACTCCTTTTCCTCTTCGCTGCAAAGCCAGGATGATTCCTCTCTTTGGTGTTGGATGCACCATAAGGGTGTCTCTAATATTGGGAAGTGACCCCGTGAGTTACTGTTTGCAGAGGGACAGACCTACTTTTTCAACTCAACACAATAGACCAAAACCACACTATGTTTCATTTAATGATTACTCCTGCACAAAGCTTTCAAATAATAAGGACTAACCTATTTTAAACCTGAGCAAGCTAAACGTTTCATTTAGTATTCACCTGACTCTGCTTTAGCTCATTAAAACCTCTGCTACGCTGGAGAAGGTGAAGAGGGCAATATGATTAAGACAACGTGATTAGGACAGGGCAGAGAGGGTTTCTCAGCTGAGAGCTGAGGAAATCCTGTTCTTCCCTTTGAAGAGATGCAGCGGGCAGTGCCGTTGCCCCCCGGCCAGGCCAGTGTGGATGTGAGCTCCAGGCACCAGGTTCCTCTGCCTGTCGGGTACTCTGCAAGCTGATGCTTTGGGGATAAGCCTTGCACTGAGCAGAATGACCCCAGCTGTTTACCTGCATATCCCCAGAGCAGTATTTCTTAGGGATATAATACTGATAACACCTCAGCTCTCCTTGGCTGTGATTCAGAAAGCATCTTATTGCATTTAGGCAAGTAATCATATATATATACACGTGGTAGTTGCCACTGTGAAATAGAAGAGACACAGCAACTATATAAATAAAATGCTGGCAGTTACGGAAAGATGAGGGATGCCAGCTGAGCCTGTTGCGGTGTCCCTGCCACAGCAACAGCGAGGTCCTGCAGGTGTTAGGGCTGGTGTCCTGGTCTGGTCTCAGCCTGGCCCCATCCCCAGGGAAACGGCCAATGCCCGGGGCTGGGGCTGCCCCCTCTGCCCCCCGCCTGCCCTGCTTCCTTGCAGGGAGCGGAGGTACCACACCAGCTTTTCATGTAAATTCACAATTTCTGCAGAATCCGTCTTCTGTTTACGTTGAATCACAAAACTTCTTTTCCTACCTCCTCCCAAATCGAGACCCAGGACAACAGTGTAACAGCCAGTCCTGGACTGAGGCAGATTTGTGGTCAGAGACTCCTGTGCTCCACAAGCCCTCCACCATCCATGGAGAGCCAGGGATGACCACTCCAGGCATAATTTCCACCTCCTTCCCAAATACCTTCTCAGGAGCCAGCTCGGCTGGGATTTGTGGCTGGTCACTTTGGTTTTGAATATAGGTCCTGTGTGATTTCCAAATGCAGAACTCCCATTAAGGACAATTAGAGCACAATAAAAATAGGCTTTATAGGACTGGCCTGTCTAGTCAGTCAAGAGGGAAATGCAACAGCACAGAGAGAAGGAAGGTCCTTATGGGATGGTAGTCCTGACACACAAAGAAATATAAATACACACCAGTGGCTTTTTTGGTGTCCTTCCTCACAGTCATCAGTACCAGGTATATGGAGGAGCTTCCCAATAGCAGCATTGCCGTACAGTATCCCAGCCTTAAGCCATCTGAAGCCCAGGTCTCCTTAAACCACAGTGGCATCTTTGTCTTTAAAACAATTAATGTAACTCAGCATCTAAAAATAATCCCATGGACTCATACGTTCCCTTGTTCTTCAGCATTTCAATCATTCCAGCTACTCCGCAGTGTCATAAAACACATTCTGAGAAAGAAAAATATCCCAAAAGTTCCCTAGAGTGAAACATTTAAAAATACACACAGCCTCTCACTCCTTAAAGCACGTACCTAAATCGTGTCGGTTCAGAACGTGCTGAAGGCTCTGGATGAGGACGGGGAAGCCCTGGCTGCTCCTCGGTGCCCAGAGGCCGTGTGTTGCCAGAGCCACGGGCACCCCGCCAGCCGATGTACAGTTCAGCCTGTGCCAAGCTCTCACTCGCCATTGTGTTGCCACATGAGCTTGAAACCTGAAAACAACTAAACCAGTAAAAGTCTGATTCTCCTCTAAAAACGAGATCCTTGGTGGAAGTCCCGCTTATGCTGACTGGGGATCAGCGCAGGGCTCGGAACAAACGTCAGAAGTGTGCTGGGGCACCGGAGCCATCCCTGCTGCAGCGCTGTGCTCGCAGCCAAGAAATCTTAGTCTGTAGCTGGCAACGGGTAACATGAAGCAGGGAAATTGTCTTCATTAGTGTTTCTCCCTCTTCAACCAAAAGTATAAAGGAGGCACAGGGGCATGGCTGGGCCTCAGATGCTGTGTTAACTGAATTTGCAAATATGTAAATGTTGTTGTTCAGTATTCTGCTGCTTAGCTGGGTTTCTGATAACCCCCAAAATGACAAGAATCATCTCTAGAATGCTCAGATTATTTAAAATGACAGTATCCTGTTCTTATACACTACAATTTTATATTCATTTTCTTTGGAAGTGCATGAAGGAAATGAGGTTAAGCCAAGACCTGCATATAGGCATGCGTTTTTTCTTTGAGTACAAAAAGGGAGAGGTTGAGACACCTTCATTTAGGTGGCTTTGATTCATCATCTAAAGCTAGCTCCTGTACTTGCTATGCGTCGTCATCTCTGCCTGCGACGAGTGCTTCTGAACACCCAGACCACGGTCAGTACCCAGGTCTCTAACGTGAATCCCACCGCGAGCGCTTAAAACAAAACCAGTCTGTGAGGTGCTCCAAGGGAAACGCAGGTAGAAGCCAGACGGCATCTCCCCCTGCTCCACCTCCTTCAAACTAATTATGTGACCTGAAAGCCCATGCCTTAATTAGCCTGGAAATAAATTACACTGGCTCCTCCTGGTGGCTGATCACACCAAGCTCAATATGCACGGCTGTGGTTATTAGCGATTAGCACTCATCTTCATTTGGTTGAGTAGCCATGCATTTTATGTACACTGCAATGGAGCCTGGAGCCTTCAACCAAAACCACCCAGCCTCCTCTTGTATGTGTCACAAATACTAATGGCCACCACGTTTGACCAGCGCATTGTTAGCGTTTTGCTAATCGTTGGCTGTTGGTAACAGCAGCCCTCTGCATCGCAGGAGGCTGGGAGGCCGCGGTGGTACGGCTTGCTGAGGGGCTATACCTGGTGTGCGCTGCTGGGGTTCAGCTGTGCACATCCAGCTCCCTATGGAAAATTGGAATAACACAGCTGAAACGCTTACTGATGGAGGGGGTAACACATACAGTCGAGTAATAAAGGAAGGTAGCTGGATTATGATTTGAGCCAGTTTGTGTCCCCTAAGCAAGCCCACCTAGGATTCATTTCTTTAATGGCACAACTCCCCTCTGCAGTACCGAGGAGCCAGCGTGCCTGCATCTGGGGAGGCTCACCTCAGGAGGGGGAGTGTGGGCATGGCACAGGGCACTGTGAATTTTCATGGTAAAATTTGAATAAATATTCTGCATGAAAGCAGGCCCAGTGACTGAGCATGCTGGCAGGCTAGCCTGGAGACCTGACTGCATCTGAAGGACCGTGGTTATAATTACTGTCACCATTGCTTGCATCAAGAATTACAACCTCATGAATTTGGAGCCTCATCACTTTTAGTCAGTGCTCTAAAGCTGGCTCCCTCTTACGCACGCCCAGTGGTTTTCTTGGCCTATTTTTGGACAGTGAGAAATTATTTATTTTTATATCTAGAATTCCCAATTAACCCTGATAATACAATAAACAGGAGACTGGGAGGAACAGGAGACTGGGAGGAACAGGAGAGACATACCTGGCTCTGCACTGTCACCCAGTCTGTTTAATGCAACAGGGAGCAGCCTTGGATGTAATGCTGGCTGGTGTTACGGAAAGCCATCTTATTGAAAATGTCGACTGATGTTACAAAATACAGAAAGGGGATGAGGATTACCTCAGGCTGTGTTTTGTCAGATGTTCTGTGAAGAAATTCACACAAGCTGTTACAGGTGTGAGATATGAGACCTCTGCCAGTTCCCTCTCCGTCTTTCTTTCCTGACAGCTGAAGTGTTTAGTAATTGAACTGTATCTAAGGTGTATCTAGGTGTTATGGTGAAATCATATAACAGCTCACGGGAGCATTTGTATTTGTTCTGGGGGTAGGGTAAGTTATCGGATTTATGGTCGAACAAATGGATCTGTGCTCCCTCTTACATCTGCATGTTCTGTTGTAGCTCCAACATAGGTGCTGTGGGAGCAGCCCGTGTATACAGCTCCCATATAACATTTGTGCTTCAGACCCAACCCTTTTCTGTTGAGCCTCAATGAGCATCCATCCCTAGGCACCCTTGACCCTCAGCCCTATGTTGCCTCTATGGACAGACACAGCTGAGCAGCACAGCGTCACCAGAAGGAAGAGAAGCAGGAAGCCAGAGGACACCAGAGATTTCCACAGGACGCCCACCCCCCCACCCCCAAAGACAAGACCCTCCCCTCTTCCATCAAGAATGAGAAAAAGGCCCAGGAAAAGCAGATAAAAGATAGAGAAATGTATAGATGTGATCACAGATCTGGGCCAGGGACACCTGAGAACACATCTACTAATCTTCTGAGGAACAACGCATTTTTCTCAGTTTGGAGATCAGATGAGTGACGAAACATACACCCCAAAATGCATAAAAAGGAAGAAGGTTTGAAATAATTTAGATATATATTTTAACGGGGGAAATGTTATTTAAACATGCAAATATGAACAGTAGTAGAGGTCATATAAGTACAGCCAGTGGGAAGCCCTCAGAAGTTGGGTGCATCTGGAAAACATAGCTTCCTCCTGGCTGGTATGGGAATGAACACCTCTTTAAGTAAGTGCAGTATCTCTATGAGGAACATGAGCGTGGGCAGCCTGGGTCGGACTAAAGCTCTGCCTCGCCTCCTACTCTGCCTCTTTTACTTACGGCAGAACTCCAGAAAAGCTTGTGAGAACAAGACAATGTGTAGTTTTACCTCCCTAAATTTAATATACTCTGGCGCTGCCTGCAGCAATCTGCGGCTCAGGGACTCTCAAGCCAGAGGTAGTATCTTTACATTTAGCAATTGCTGAGTCTGTTCTCATGGAGCACGGATCCATGCTATTCACTAGACTTCAGCTGTGCCAACTCGCTAAGACATGCCCCACTGATGTTGCTGTTCTAGTTAAGTGGCATGTGCTATATTTTCACTTTATCTAGGCTATAAAGTCAATATGAAATTTTTATAAAATGCAGCACTGAAAAATTGAGAGGATTATTTCTATAGATGTGAAGACTTTGAAGGTGACAGTACTATATTTCTTTAGGACTGACTTTGTGTTTGTTCCTGCAGTGCCCATTACGAGGAGATCATACGGTATGTTGGGAATAGCTCTGTGCTGCAAAAGATCTCTTTTTTTCCAAAACACATCTGTGTGTGGTTCCCTTCTTCTCCATATTTAAAGCAAACGGTCCATTTTCATATAATTGTTATGTACAGTCAGAAGCAAATATTGATAGATAGTGATGGAATTTAATTTATTTCTTGGTTGAAGATTGATTTTTCTTCGGCTGCAACAGCACTGGCTGCCTTCCCAGAAACATCTCTGAATTTATCATCGCCGGGTGCCAAACTGAGACAGAAGGAACAAGTTTTAAATATAAAACTCCTCAGACTGTGGGGACATTTCACCATGACAAAGTTCCAGACATAACCCTGAGTGCTATGGCGTAAGGACATCCAAGAGGAACTGAGGCAATGAATTAACAGCGTCAATGGAGGGAGATCAGCTTTAGAGACAGGTGTCCCTTTCTGCCAAAAAAACTCGCTCCTAACTTTTGGTTTATGCTGAAGATCATTTCCTTCTCTGTCACAGTTGTGTCTAGGCAANCACCATGACGAAGTTCCAGACATAACCCTGAGTGCTATGGCGTAAGGACATCCAAGAGGAACTGAGGCAATGAATTAACAGCGTCAATGGAGGGAGATCAGCTTTAGAGACAGGTGTCCCTTTCTGCCAAAAAAACTCGCTCCTAACTTTTGGTTTATGCTGAAGATCATTTCCTTCTCTGTCACAGTTGTGTCTAGGCAATGAGTGAAATAAATAAATGAGAGTGTAAACTAAGACAGACTTGCCCATCTGCAATGTTTTGCAGGCTCCAACACTCAGAGCCACCGTGGGGATCCAGCTTCTCAAGTCACTGATGGGCAGAAATCTAACTTCATCTTGCCTGGCAGAGGAAATCTCATGGCCTTGCTTCCTCAGTCTTCCCTGCCGCCCAACCTTGTGAGCTTTAAGAGCTCCTTCCTGATCACTGTTTCTGCAGAGGAGCAGGGTGAAGCCCACTACTGAGGCACGCGCAAGGTGACATTCCTCGGAGGCACACAGAGATGCAGTTGCTGATGTGACGTGCACCGTAATTACCAGCATGAGTCACTGGAGCTGAACACGCTTGTACCACAGCTGAGCTTAGCCGTGGTGCTCATCTAGTAAAGTATAGCTTCAATATCTACTCTTAGAGTTATCCCACAAGACAAATTAGGAGCCAAGGCAAAGTAACTTGAATTTGGTACTAAACTGGAAACATTAAATACTCTGTTGACTTCATTAGATTGGACTTAGAGTGAAAATATTTAGGCATATTGCCAGGATCCATGGTGTATAGCTCTGGTTGTCCACAGTGAGCAAGAAACAGGCTGCCAACAGGGATGCTCGAAAGCATGCATTGCACCATCCACATCGTGAAGTTAGCATGGCATCTTTCTGAGTAAAACGGTAACAGCTATTCCTTGTTACTTTGATCTGGCTGGGCAAGCTCTTAGCACATCCTCCGTGCAGAGGTCACAGTGGGAGGACGTGGAGCAAAGCGAAGTAGACAGAAGAGGTTGTAGAGCAGTGTCANGCTCGAAAGCATGCATTGCACCATCCACATCGTGAAGTTAGCATGGCATCTTTCTGAGTAAAACGGTAACAGCTATTCCTTGTTACTTTGATCTGGCTGGGCAAGCTCTTAGCACATCCTCCGTGCAGAGGTCACAGTGGGAGGACGTGGAGCAAAGCGAAGTAGACAGAAGAGGTTGTAGAGCAGTGTCAGGGGAAATGCCCTCTTTCATTGAAAAAAGATCAACAGGCAGTTAACAAAAATTCTGGATACCTGGCAAGATCAAACCAACCTCCACTACTCACTCTGTCAGAGGTCTTACCTTCCCTGCAGCAATGCTGGCCAAGCCTCTCACTCCCTCTAACATTAAAACAGCCTTTAATTTACAAGAAAAGGACCTGCAATTGTGCTGATCTCTGGTTTCCACAACCTCAGGGAAACGTGGAGTGCCCTTCTCACTTCCCAGGAGGGAAAGCGAAAGCCCACAACCTGAGCTCTTCCCTAGGGAAGCCCTTTCCCTTCATAGTGAGCTCTTGTCCTGAGGAACCCAGTTTCCTCTGAGAGACAGGAGAGGCCTTAGTGCTGGCAGGAGAACATGGATGTCTCTCTTCTCGGTGAGAAGCACCTCCCAGTTGATTCATTCCTGGTTGAAGAGAAAAAAAATTTTTTCACCAAGGATCTCACTCTCTGAAGACCGCTCTTTATATTCTTCTCCCTCTAAGCTCTCGGCAGTAGTGGCTGGTGCTGTGAAGCATAGCAGCCTTCGCTGTTACGCCCCGAACCCTGTGTATCTTCCTTTCTTTGAATGTTTTCTATCAATCAGGAGAGGAAACAATCTGTATTTCCTACAAAAACCGCTTCCAGCTGCTGGACTGGATGGGCTTTTCACCGACAGGAGAAGTGAGACTGTAGTGTAGTGTTTCCACTAACAGCGGCATCGAATGAAGCAGCATGCAATGTAGAAAAAGGATGAAGTGGGGTGTGGAGGCAGTTTGCTAGTGGTGCCATTTTAAGGCACAGACTAGCCCGCCCAGCCCCAGGGTCTGGTGGGGCAGTGGTGCCAGGGTACAGTGCCCACCTCGCACAGAGCCAGCTGCAGCCCACCCGTGGCAGAGCCCCTCTGCGTGTGCCCGCCTGGGCCCCACCGCCTCTGCTCCTTCCCTCCTTCTGAGCAAAAGTGCAATGACAGGCAACTGTTTCTGGCTGAGCAAAATATTGTCAGTTAATTCGCACTTTTCTGGTTTCATGTACAGCTCACAGAATCACAGAACAGCAGGGGTTGGAAGGGCCCTCTGGAGATCCCCCAGCCCAACCCCCCTGCTAAAGCAGGTGCCCCCAGAGCAGGGTGCACAGGAATGCATCCAGGCGGGGTTNACACTGATGGACAGGCCAGCAGTGCGGTGGTGTTGGGACATAGTCAGTGCAAATGCTCGTCCCTGGGAGAGCAGCAACCCACCTCGGGTAGGGTTAGCATCCAGATTGTCCCTTTCCTGGGCTCTGCCAGCTTTTCTGGACATGAAGAATCTGGATCCTCCATATGCCAGGCCTTCAGCTGCACTTACAGACAAGCCTGCAAGCCCTGAAAATCCCAAATAAATACTGTCCCTTGCAACACTGCGTCTGAATATCAGCTGCTCTCACCTTTTAAAGGAGAAAGATTCAGGGCTTCTTGGCTTCAGAGAAGTCTGATCTATTCCTGGCACTCCTGATTATTCTTGCAAAATCAGACCTGGGGGCCAATTCTCCAGCCTTGCCTCCCTTTGCCCTTGCCTTCCCCAGCAGCTGGTTCCTCTGAGTGAGCAGGGAACTGACTCACTGGCACTTTGTCTCTTCTCCTAGCACTAGGCTCTTCTATTAAATTTCGAATTTTGACAGCACTCTATTTTAAAGGAAGCAAGTTCCTCCATTAACATCTGCCCTGCTGATGGGAGCTGCAGATGCTACCAGTCCCTCCAAGGGGGAAGGCTGGATGAAGCGAGGCAGCACGGGAACCTTCCGACCCTGGAAGGGTGAATTCCAGCGAGCCCACTGTACCACCGGCTGCACGTCAGCACAGCCAAGCCACCACAGCCACATTAAGTTGTAAAAGACAGGCAATGTTTCCTTTGTCTGGCAGTTTTATTAAAAAAAGAAAAAGAAAAAGAAAAGGAAAAAGAAAAAGAAAAAGAAAAAGAAAAAGAAAAAGAAAAAGAAAAAGAAAAAGAAAAAGAAAAAGAACTATGAGGAGCCACTCTAGACATGCTGCTTTTACTAAGTTTAATACTACCCAGAGGTCCTACATGCATTACAGCCCAGTCCTGCCCTCTGCTCTCTGAGTCTGTCATAGTTGGCGGTATCGGTCTCGGCACTTGGTCTCCGAGAGTGCGAGGAAGCGTGGTCGGGGTATAAAAAAGACATTCCCCATGCTGAAAGGAATTGCACGTGTTTCTGGTTTGAACTAACAGTGTGCTGGGTGAGTTTCAGCACACACGCATAGGAGAGAAGTCCATACCCCGAGGTCTTAGATCATACATGTGCTTAGGGCCTACCGTGATGTTCTTTGCGGCACGCTAGTACCGTACTGGAAGAAGGTCTTCCAAGGAGCTCAGTCTGAGTATAGGGGGACTTCTCTTTCCCATCTAGCCAGCTTCTAAAGCATGGGGTAAGAGTTCAGCTGTTTAGATAACAAATACATTTTCTGTATAAAAAAACCCAATGGCTTGCTATGTACTAGAGTGCACCTTTAGGCGGGTTTAAAACTGTACAACACATCTTAATGCTTGAAAAGTCACATAAAATACAGTATGTGCAAGAAAACTGGAGCAAAGAAATGGTAGTATGCTGTAATAACATAGCAGCCTTTAAAAAAAAAACTGATCCAGGGCATAATCTTTAATATCTCAAAACTTAGCCCTCAGGAATTACCATTAAGAGGGACAATAATTCACTAGCTATATCAGAGCGTAACAAGTTTGCAAGCAAAAATTCATTTGCAAACAAGCAAAAGTTCAAAGGAAACCCCTTTCTTGGTAAACTACAGTGAAAATGACTGAAGGTTTTCACAGTTGCGCCCTTGAAATGCGTCACTTCTCTGGAAATTTAGTACAGAGTTTGGTGTTCTCAGGCACCTTTCTCAAAAATAGCAGAGATAAATCACAGCTATGCTAAGCCCAGCCAGCAAACTCTATTTCTTTCCTAAATCAAGTCCTGGTGTCCACGAAGTGAAGGAAAGGGAAGCACCTGGAGCTACCTGGGCATCTGTTCTCCGAAGATGACAGACCCATGGCCAGAGACCCATGAGCCGTCTGTTAGCCCCTTGGGTAGTACAGTACTCATAGGAGTGTATTGGCAAAAATGAACGGCAAAGTTTCCACTATAAGGTATGTAGGAGGTAGGACAAAGCAGAGGAAAGTAACAGGGGGATGTCCAGGAAGGTTTTCTTACAGTGAGATCAGTAGGACTGTGAAGGAACATTGGGCATGCATGGGAGACCTTATCTATGCACCTCTTACAGCTGCACCCAGCAAAGCTCTAATACACATGCAATGAGAATTTCCCTTGCGTGCCCAGGGGCAATGGAGTAGCTGTTCCGTATACCGCTTCCATCTCTAATGTCAGATTTTAAAATAGATCTTTAATTCCTTTTTGCCACAGAAATGGAGTCTATAGATAGGGACTAGCTCTGTTACTGAAAATATTTGTTGTTCAGGGAGACTTCTAGAAAAATTGCATTGATGTCTCGGTGCCAATATACAATACATGTTGATATATTCTTGAGTATATGAATGCATNCTATGCTAAGCCCAGCCAGCAAACTCTATTTCTTTCCTAAATCAAGTCCTGGTGTCCACGAAGTGAAGGAAAGGGAAGCACCTGGAGCTACCTGGGCATCTGTTCTCCGAAGATGACAGACCCATGGCCAGAGACCCATGAGCCGTCTGTTAGCCCCTTGGGTAGTACAGTACTCATAGGAGTGTATTGGCAAAAATGAACGGCAAAGTTTCCACTATAAGGTATGTAGGAGGTAGGACAAAGCAGAGGAAAGTAACAGGGGGATGTCCAGGAAGGTTTTCTTACAGTGAGATCAGTAGGACTGTGAAGGAACATTGGGCATGCATGGGAGACCTTATCTATGCACCTCTTACAGCTGCACCCAGCAAAGCTCTAATACACATGCAATGAGAATTTCCCTTGCGTGCCCAGGGGCAATGGAGTAGCTGTTCCGTATACCGCTTCCATCTCTAATGTCAGATTTTAAAATAGATCTTTAATTCCTTTTTGCCACAGAAATGGAGTCTATAGATAGGGACTAGCTCTGTTACTGAAAATATTTGTTGTTCAGGGAGACTTCTAGAAAAATTGCATTGATGTCTCGGTGCCAATATACAATACATGTTGATATATTCTTGAGTATATGAATGCATATAGAAAGTCAGGTAAAATCCTTCCTCTGCTGAAACCAGCCAAAATCAGCAAATTTATTTATTTATTTTTACCAGAGCACTCAGGAATCCCTAACATCTATGCGGATATAGAGATTTCCTTCTAGAAGAGGACCTGGCCTTTGAATTCAGTAGAACCAGGATTTCACCTTAACTTGTAATGCTCTATGAGTCTCTCTTGAGTTATGTTTTACCTAAACCTTGAGAAGAGTGCTTCTAACCATGCTGGTTTTGTCAGGGCCACAGGGGTAGGGCAGCAACGTCCTCCTAAACTCTATTTGCTAGTGTGTAAAAAGCAAAGTTAATGGTGGTGGTGAACTTCTAAGATCTGTGAGATTGGTGTGAGGACACTACTATGACATTTCTAAAGATTCATCCAGTTATCAGCATATGTTGTTTTGTCACTATTTTGTTTCTATTGAAGATGATCTTCTGGCACAGGCTATATGCTCACAGAGGACTCCGTGGTCCATACAGCTGATCTCATTACATGCACACACACCTGTAGCCCAGGAACTTGTCTTTCAGTGTAAAAACACAGTAAAAACATCATGAGACCTAAAGTGCTGTGAAGTGTCAACTTTTACTTATGCACTTTGGCTGCATTTCTTTCTCCGTTCTTGCACCGAGTTGTGTTTTCACCCTGCGGGTTCCTGACGGAAGAGCCAGACTCATACTCGGCAAGAGGCAGTCCTCCTGGCTGCTGGGTTTTAGTGCTGAGGCCCAGCCCAGCTTCCTAGACCTGGGATCACAAAGAGGATATGGACTGAATACAGCACGTTCTTCTTTCTTTGAAGGAGATATAATTGTTAGATATTAGTCCTCCACCTCCAGATGGTAGATCCCAGCGGTGGAAGGTGGCAGTGAGGGCAGGCTGGGTTACTCTTGCTCCATTCTCTGTTTTTTGGTAGAGACAGAGCCAATCTCTACGTTTCTGGTATCGTAAGATGTCAAAAGACACTGAGCACCGTGATCTAAAACACCCAAACTGCATTTCACCTAGAAACAAACAGTAGGAAAATAAATACGTCTTTCTTTGCCAATGTACAAATGACCAGCGTCACCGCTGTCACCCGATACACGGTTACCCCAACCTTTCACTGCATGGAGCAAGGGACTGGCTTTAGGGGTTGGAGGACTGTGCCGTGGTCACGGTGTGCACTCAGGCAGCTGCACCACACTCCCGAACTGCACATGAGCTCTGCGGGACACAGGGGCAGCAAAGATGGTGTAGGCCCTCCCTGTGCTGCAGGAGGCCCTCAAAGCAGGGAGCGTCATGAGAGCATCGTTACCATTCATTCCCGGATTCCTTTAGACTAATCAAGTGTCATAAATAAGCACCTTAGCTTAACTGATAGTCATACTCATCCAGTGTCCGTCTCACTTAGAGGTAGTAGAGCAGGGAATGTGTTCAACTCGTACAGATTTACAATAAACAGGCACTAGACTCCGGTGTTGTTGATTGGAAAATATGGTCCTTATCACTCCAGCCATTTCTGGTTGTTAGTTACAAAAACGTGTTGTGAAATATCCATTTATTTAGGCATTGAGGATCACTTGACAGGGAAGAGGAATGATGTAATCAGATTTCCTTTTATTTTTTCTGGATGAGTGATGTGATGTTGCTGACATGAATATGCAAGCGTTGTGCAAGATCCCTTCACGTGGATCTGTTGATTTGCATTTGAAACTGTACAGCATCAGCACTGCTGTCCCAGGCCTGATCGTTCCTGGAGGAATTCCTTTTAATTGGGCTTTTGTTGTGTGGATAGTGAAAGGTGAGATTGAAATTTGAGAATTTGCTCTAACTTGTGTCCATATCCAGAATTGAAATTCAGATCTCCGCTATGAAAAAAAAAAGAAAAACTCTAGTATATTGTATCGCCTACTCCATTATGTGGTAGTTAATAATTAAAAACATGCTGCAACTGCTTTTATGAATTCATAATGTGGAGATGAAGGATTACTGCAAGTTGTAATTTGACATGCAATAATCTTCGCTGTATTTCAGTTATTTGCTAGTGAAGCTTAATTTCTTTTTTCAATTTTGATGCTACAAAGAAAGAATTAATATCAGATGTTTCCTCTGCACTTGCACACTTCTACAGTGCCTTTATTTAAAAGAAAATAAAATTGCATACAGTTTGCTAGAGCACCTCTTCAAAGCCCATCTTACGTGGTATTGTTATACAAGACTCCATCATCCCTCCTGGACAGCACTGTGTGACTGGCTGCCTTGAGGACTGCTGTCACCGATGTGACATATCGGATCCCTTCAGACCTTGGGAACACAGTCTGATCCATCACAAACTCCAGGGGCTTTTATGCTCTGCAATTTTATCCGTAGGTAGCTTCATTTTAATAAAAAGACCACCAGTAGGCATCTAACCCTTGACACAGCCACCAGCACTGCGTAGTCTGTTTCTAAGCTATGATTACTCGCACTGTGCAGCATCTGAGGGCCCAACCAGGCTGAGCTCGGTACTAGCAGACAGGGAAACACCTCCTGCCCAGCAGCTTTACTGACTAGTAGGGAAGAGTGAAGACAGACAAATGGACTTGTCCAGGGTTAACGAGAGAGCTTGGTTTTCCCTAGTGTGTTGTCTGTGCTGGCTCTCACAAAGAGGAGCAGGACAGGGGTCCTGCCCACTCCCTGGCTTGGGTGGGAAAAGGAAGAAAGGCTGAACCAGCCAGAATTACATGTCTGGGCTCCGGTTTAACTCTGAGGAGGTGGCCAAGGACAGTGAGCCCACATGTCCAAGCCACTTGGACAGCACGGCCCAAGCAGTACCTTCCTTGCACAGTACTCCCGCTCACACGTAGAAGGACATTTCCCAGGTAACCAAATCCAAAGCCATTAGGGCTTTGGGGGCTAAAACCAGCGTCCTGGTTTCCACCTGTGCACTTACACAGAGCTTGGGTGACAGGAGGAATCCCTTGGCTGTGCTCGTGTTGTCATTAGAGTGCCCACGGCATGCATGCAGCAGTGCCAAGGCCACAGGCTGGACCATCTGTGGTCCTGGCTGTGGTTGCAGTGTTGAGCTCCCAAGGCGTGCTGGTGACACACGCTGCGTTCATCTGTACTAGTACCTTGAACAGTGCCAGGGAACGTACCCAGGCACTGCACCTGCACCGCTGGCGATGGATGGCCCAAAGCATGGTTTTAGACATGCAAAGCAGTCCTCTCCCAACCAATTCGCAGGTGTAGTTCAGAAGCAGGTAAGGGACAGGTCACTTTCCAAAGAGGTGACCTGCATGTGACTGCCCATATCCTGGGAATTAAGGAGCTTTTAATCACAAGGAGATGGGCCAGTCCATGCCTGACAAGGGTCCTGGGCGTGTTCCTTTTGATAGTACAGCTATAGACTCTGTGGCAGGAGTACTCCGTAGTGAAAAAGCTGTCTATGCACACTGCACTTTGGAAACTGTGCCCTTGACATCTGCCTTGTCATGATCATGATTGTGATCATGGCCAACAAAATCAATATAAAAATCAAGGCTTGAGGGAAGTCCTCAGCCTCTCCTCTGCACCTGCTGAACGTCATACCAGCTCTTACTGCTGCTGTTCACGGCGGTGAAGATTGGCTTAGTTAACATGATCCCTATCATACAGGATGGCACACAAAAATCCATGGTGGGTGGGGAGGTGCTTTGGGTAACAGACCTCTCCCTCATCCTGAACGTTAAGGAAAGTCAGATCCATCCCTTCCAGGATGCTGCCAAAAATCTGCCAAGTCGGTGGCTGGAGCGAGAAGCACCGCCTTCCAGCAACCGTCTTCCTATACAGGACCTTATGTTCTATATCCCAGAGGGTAGAAATCATCCTATGGATTACGGCAAGCCTATCCTCATTTGGTGGTAGCTGCTAGGTGCAAGACCAGGTGGAGGACACCACCATTCCATTCCATTTACTATGAAGAAAAATTCTTAAAAATGAGCAAGACAACAAACCACAGACCATTACATCATTACCAATTCTTTGCAAGCAAACAAGGCAGGAGACCACCCCTGTGAACAGACAGCAGTTCCCTTTCTGTGTGCGATGGCAAGGCCAGGACAAGGCAAAGTACTTTTGGAAGATACCCTCGGGGCACCAGATGCAGCCAATTCTCATTCTCTGGCTGCCAGGAGCTGCAGACTACATGTCAGGATACTCTAAGCACAGCTCACTCCCTCTTTATCCTACAGTAACAAGGATATCCTCACCAAGAGTCTGCTGAAGATAGGTTTCTGCCCCATGAGCTGGACATGTGCTCTTAGCCACTCTCTCCAAGTCTGCTTCCAAAGATGGTGGGAAGAAGGGAGATAGGGCCCGCTTGATCCTCTCCTTCTCCTTCTCCTGCTCCCTCTCCCTCTATCTCCCTCTCCTTCTCCTTCTCTGTCTTTCTCTCTTCAGCTGCTTCACTGAGTGAAGGGTCTGAACTGGAGGATGTCTGTCATTTTTCAAGCTCTGGCATGCAGCTCTAGCTGCAAAAGGTTGCTGACGATGTGAGGTACCAACACGGTCTCCCAAGTACCACATGCGGCTTCGCGTGAAAGCTGGCCATTCCTGGCTGCAGCCAAGGACTGGTTTCTGGCCTTTCCATGTTGGTGTACAGCTTCCAACATCTTTAATGCAAACCAGCACAGCTCAGTTGTGAAAAGCTGTCTGTACTTTACATGTGTGCTATTTCTTCATATTGCTGCTGGCAAATCTTGTTGCCAAAGAAGCTGTGGGTGCAAGCATGGTCTTTGCAGATGTTGACCACAGACACAGCTGCCTCCCAGACAGCCAGATGTGTCTTTTTCCAGTGTAATTCTGAAAGTGAAGCATGTAAATAATGGCATAGTGTATATGAGATCAGGGAGAGTCATGGGACACCATGAGGGTTGCTTTGGATGGCATGTAGTAGACAGGAAAGGTCAATGGAAGCTATTTTGAGCTGGACCCATACTCCAAGAATGGGATTTTTTTGCTCTCAAGTCTATGTCTGAGTTTCCCTGGCCAGGAGACAACTTATTTCTCTTCAGAATAAAACTGGATGTGAACTAGTATTTGTGCAGTTTAGACAATCTGGCAACTTGACTCCCTGCATGAGACGGAAATGCCTCAACAAGACATTGTAATCGTCTGCTCTGATGTCCTGCATAGCATGGACCACACAATTTCATCAAATACATACTTCCTCAGGCTTGCAGCTTCTTCCAGAGATAAAATATATCTCATGAAAAGTTACTCATTACATTTGGAGAGAATTACCCAACCAGAAATCTCTGGTTACGTCCCCTCAGTGAGCTCTACTTTTAGCCTGATTTTGACACTTTCACCTTTGAGCCTTTTCCCTGTTAGCCTAGAGTTTTCTACTGCCAGATGTCTCTCTGTTCAGGTATTTATAGGCTCTTCTCTGTTGAGATTGGGGTCCATTGATTTCTCATTGGAATAATTTATCCAGATCTCAAATAATTATATTATAGAATTCTTCTGAACCCTTCGACACTTGCCAACATTCTTTTAAGAAATGGAAATGAGAAGTGGGGAGGCAGTACTCCAGTCGTTACTGTTGCTTTCAGTGGAAATGACATTGTTCATACCTGACATTTTACTTTCTGGCTGCTGCATCACACTGGGAGCTCACATGCTCTTAGTGACTCATCAGGCCTTCACAATTTTTTCCTAAATCATTATTTTCCAAGTACCAATCTGTAACTATGATCTACATTTTTGTTTCGTACATATATAACCTTGCCTTTAAATGTCTTACAGCACCTGCTGTTCAGGTGAGCCTTAGTTTCCACGATCACCAGATCACTCATGGGAGCTGACCTTATTAATTATGATCCCACTAGCTTTTGGGTTGCCTGCAAACTGTTACGGTTAATGGAGACGCCAACTGACTTTTATTTGTCCGGCACATCTTGTTGCTCGCACTAGAGGTTAACTGGCATTGTTACAGCCTGGCTGACTCTTTGGGAGCTCTGAGACAGCACTGTACTTTGGAGGAACATCCCATACCTGGGCTTTCTGGGGAGGAAGCCGCTGAACCCTGCTCCATGTGCTTTCCTTTGAGGTTACGGTTTTCTGTTTGTGGTACCAGAAGCCATGTCTTTGAGGTACCAGATCTCACCATGAGGTTGCCAGAAGGACTCAGAGGGAGAAAGCAGTTGGATCCAACAAAGTGCTCCAAAGCCTGAGCATAGGCGGGTAACGTGTCTATACGCACACCCTGAAGCACACCATTTACCTTTTGTGTATCCTGGCTGGTTTTGCCCTAATTGTAGCCCCAGTTCCTGAGAGTACAAGGAGTGGGTTAGAGAACAAGGGCTTCACACGAGGGCTTGAGACTGCTCTCAAACACAGTGTAGATGAGGTCCCAAGTTCCTTCTTGTCACCTTGAGTGTCTGAAGATGCTGTTACTCTGACTGCGATAGTATCTATCTACTGCCCCTTCCCTGGCATCGTGGGTGATACCTGGCTTGACCATGCAATGTTAGCAGCCAGTGGGACTGTCCTTTTACTGCTGAAAACAAAGTGGACACTGAGGCAGAGAGGCAATGAAGCTGAATTCCTACAAACCACTTTTTTAACCTAGTTTCATAAAGACAATAGGCCTTTGCAACCATACTGCTGCCTGCCTGTCTCTCCCAGACCCTCCAATGAATGAGGTCTGTTAATCAGCTTAAAGTGAATTTGCCAGAGGGCTCTGCTCCTACAGAAGCTAATTTCCTACAAGCAACAAAAAGCAGCAGGTGATCGGAGGAGGGGGGCTTGGCTAACCCAGCGCAAGCTCAACACCTGCAGAGCTTGGCCTACTGGCTGGATGCTCAGCACCAACGTCCCGTGGAGCTCAGGAGCACCTTCTGCCTCTCACACAGCCGAAGCTGGGAGGTGAGAGGGAGAGGACCCTGTGCCCGCGGTGTGGAGGACAAGGCACGTGGAAAACCACTGGAAGTGGTGTGGGGAGCAAGAGGTCACAGGAAATTAACAGGGAAACCTTACTCACAGAGCAGCAGATCTGGCATCGGCAGTATGGCACCTACAGACCAAGTGGAAGTGTTCTTCTGTACCAGTAACTTGCACATCAGTTGTTTAATTATTTCCAACAAAATGCCAGTGACTAAATGTTTTGAGATCATTTCTCTGTGTCACATGCACAGGGTAGAAGTACCTCCTGATCATCAGTGTTAATACATCGAAAATAGGAGTAATTGAACACTCATTACCCTTTGGTTTCACTTTGCAGTCTAGGGGAGCACATGCTCTGGGTCAAATCACGGGCAAACAGCAGCACTGCTGTGCAACCATTACCGCTCCATCTCAAATGACCTTGTCGCTGGAGCCCTCTGTTGTATCTCCTTTGGGGCTGTGTGGAAATGTGCTAATTAAGGTATTATTTGATAATAGCACTTACTATGCAGGAATGTTGCACAGATAAATTAATTAGGTTTTTTTAAAGTTGTGAAAATGAAAAGTGCTATACAAGTGTTCCTAAATATTATTAAGTATTATAGAGCAATGGTTCACAATCTCTTTTTTTTCTGATTTTTTTTGCAGCTTTAACTTCTGTCGTGGTTTAACCCCAATCGGCAGCTAAACACCACGCAGCCACTTGCTCACTCCTCCTCCCCATTGGTGGGTTGTGGAGGAGAATCAAAAAAACCCCTAAAACTCATTAATTGAGATAAAGACAGTTTAATAGGACAGCAAAGGAAGATACTAATACTAATACTAATACTAATAATATACTAAACAAGTGATACACAATGCAATTGCTCACCACCCACTGGCCGATGCCCAGCCTGTCCCCGAGTGGCAATTCCCCCAGTTTATATACCAAGCATGACATCATATGGTATGGCATATCCCTTGGGCTAGTTTGAGTCAGCTGTCCTGGCCATGCCCCCTCCCAGCTTCTTGTGCAGCTCCTTGCTGGCAGAGCATGTGAAGCTGAAAAGCCCTGGACTTACTATAAGCACTACTTAGCAACAACTAAAACATCAGTACGTTACCAACATTATTCTCATACTAAATCCAAAACACAGCACTATACCAGCTACTAGGAAGAAAATTAACTCTCTATCCCAGCCAAAACCAGGGCAACTTCATAATCTGTACCACAGAAGTTTCAATTAACAGTAACAGTTCAGTATAGCACGTGCCAAAGGATAATTCCCCAAAAATGTGTGAAGTAAATTCTAAAGACATGGATGGTTTTGGCATTATATAAGTATATATATAATATATAATATTATATATGTTTACAAGAGTATATGTACTTACATATACACCCACATATGTATGTATTACAAACAGCTATGCATGAATGCACACGTGTACGTTATGTGTATGTGTATGTATGTATGTCTGAGGACAACACGATGAAGGGAAGTTTTAGCAATTCTTCCCAGATGATGCTGTGGTAATTCATTCCCCCAGGAATAACAGGCAGGTCCCTTTAGGTCCACAACTCCTGTGTTTGCAACACTATAGCAATGATTCATAGCAAATAAGAGGTTACATAGGAAATCAGACACATTAAATCAGTCATCATCACAGCTTGCTACCAAAGGCCCTCCTGGATTTCACCCACAAGTATTTAAAGAAACTGTGAAGACATTCAGGTACTTCTGAAAGGCTCTCTAAGAGCTTGGTGACAAGGTGACCTTCTACAAACCCAGACAGAAACTGGTAAGGAAGGGTTTTTTCCTTTTGTCCATCCCACTGTGATACCAATGCCATCTTTTCACAGCTGTCACGGTTTAAAGCTGGGCTGGCTATTAAACAACAGATGCTTTTTGTTAACCCCTTCCCTCCCCAAAAGGGGAAGGGAAAAAGAAAAGGGAAAGAGACTTATGGGTTGGAAAAGTTAAACCAGCTTTAATCTAACTATAACAACATATAATAATAATAATAGAAAAAATAATGAAATATATACAAATATATATAAAACCAATATCGAGCTCTCCCCAGATGATGATCGCATCACTCGGATGCTGCAGGGCACACCCCGGGAAAGTCCCGGACTGTACACAGCAGCAGATGAGAACTGGATTCAGGAATGCACGGATAGGGATCAAAGGCAGAAGAATCGGACAGAGTCTTCCTTGAATGCTGGCCATAGAAGAAGGGAGTGTGACCCTCGTGCTCCCTCAGCTTTATACCGAGTATGACGCGTATGGGATGGAATACTCCTTTTGGGCAGGTTTGGGTCACCTGTCCGACCCGCTCCTCCCCACCGCAGGGTCGCAGGTCTGACCACTTCCCTGCTCTTTCAGTTCCAGCGCACAAGAAAGTCAGCAGAAGCACACATCAACCTTGGTCTCCATAGGGATAACTACAAGCAAGGGCTTTTCTGCATACCATCCCTACTGATGTTCCAGCACTAACTATAAACACCGAGCCTTATCACTACTAGGAGCAGCTACTGTCTGGGAAAACATGCAGTTAATTTCAGAGAGTGCGGCTTCTCAGAAGAGACTTAACTAAAAAGTAAAGTTACAAAAAGAAAATTGGTCCTGTCCTAGCTCAAACCAGGACAACAGTACAGTGTGTTTGTGTGCCATATGCAAATACAGGAAAAGTGACATCAAAGGAAAGCCTGAACTGCCGAGTACCAATTCACATTTATGTCCCAGGGAGTTTTGTTGATTTAATGGCTAAGAAAAAGTCCTGCAAGGACTTTCACATTGAGCAAGAATCAATGAAAGGTTAAAAAAACTGAATAAGAAATTAATTAAACAGCCACATAATTAGCAAGCATTCTTAGTTTTTCTTCAGAAAGAGCACCAGTCAGCATTTATGGGATTGAAAAGGACAGTGCTGGTGTGAATGACATATGGATCTGTGTAGCCAAGAATGAAAGATGTGGAAAGAAAGGGTTTGTGATGGGTGGAGGGACTGGCAGCTGAAGGGCTGTGGGAGAGGGAGGTCAGTGAGCGAAAAGTGAAGAAAATACAAAGTTCAAATTGTGGAATGTAGACTCCCTTGGTGGCCTTGTGTTCAGAGGAGGGGAAGCTCCTGTCATCTGAGGAAGCCTCTGTTTCTTCTCGGGAGAAATGCTCTGTCTTTTCTCTTGCCTCTGTGACTGCAAGAATAGGGAACTGCAGAAATATTGCTGGCTAGCTAAAAACTAGGCTGCAACCAGCCTTTTCATGTTCTTGATTACGGCAGCTACGCTTGGTCTTCAGACCACTGCTGGTCTGACATGGCAGAGTGCCTTGCAGGACCAAAACCCAGTGGTGCTGGCAGATGCTCTGACGATCCTTTGGTGGGATCTGCATCAGGGAACACAGCTGACTGTTCCAGCACTTGATAACCAGCAACTGCTACCCAGACGTACAGAGGTTACAAGCACATGAGATCCTGGGACCACCTACAGATGTTCGGTCCACGCAGTGTGAGTGGTTAGAGCAAATTGTAACAATATCAATAGTTCCAAACGCAGCACTTGGCAAAGTTATCACTACCGTGCCTTACTCTACAACCAAAAGATCCTACAGAATGCCATAAATCTTCCTTGAAACTAGTAGGAGAATTGCACGGAGTTGCTTTTGGCAGCACGACCATGCTGTGACTCAGAAGCACCACCTGCTGACTCTCACAAGGTAGCAGAGCTTTCCAAACTGCCATCTTCGTCAAATACTGTTTTATCTGCTTGCAGCTACTTGGCTATTTCAATGGGTTTAGCAGTATCAGGGTGATATTTTTAAAATGTCATTGCTAATAGCTTTTAACTATATGCTGACAAAGATTTAGTGTTATTATGAAACCTGAAACCTACTACCTTCAGTCTAGGATTGTGAGGATGAAGGCATTACTTTTGGAAAGGACATCAACTTCATTTCCAATTTTATGTCAAGAATACATCTGTAGTTAGAGTTTATGTCATAGCTGATTGCAGCAGCATCTAGATGTCAAACTGCTCGCTTTCCAGACAAAACAAAATAGGCATCTAAGTACAATAAAATGTGCCTGCAATTATATGTGCCAGCAAAAAATTACACCTGCAGGTGTTCTGAAGTGCAAAAATCTGAGCACACTTGAAATTATTTCCAAACATGTGAAGGCTGAAAAAAGTAGACCATGAATATCTACGACGAGTACAAAGCACATCCTGCTTTTGCACTTTAGGGGATATCCGCTCAGCAACCTTGACTCCTTCTGATATTTACACTTCTGGATCTTAAAGGCTTTTAAGTCTTAAACAAGGGTAAATAAAATCATAATTAAATTAAACATTAAAATAGCCCTCCTCTGTGTTACTTCCCAACACTGTTGTTACTGTTTGTTCGTTTTTATTCCCTTTTCTCTCCTTTTTCTCTCTCTCTCACATGGGAAATGTTCCTAGTCTGATTCCTCCCGTCACTATTCAGGGAAGGCTTGCAAAAGTGATTAGACTTTTGTGAGTGCAGTTTAATTGTTAGTGCCAATGGATTCCATACCTTGGGCCCTCTGTCAAGAGCCTCTGATCACGAGCAGTCTCGGTGCAATCTCTGCCAACACTCCATTTTCCATGGAGAGCTACAGTGAGCCATGGATGGGTCAGCAACCTAGGACGTAAAATAATTTAAAATTAGGGTGATAATTCAATACTAAAAGGGAGCTAGTGGAGCATAAAAAACCTCTTTTGGACCTAAGTGAGAGGCAATAGCCTACCCATGCCTTTCAGGTGTCTTGGAGATCTGCCCAGGGAACACTGCATTGTACTGTGCATGCTGAGCACATTCTTCCAGCAAAGCAAGGCTGGATGCGGCTCCTTTTGAAAACGTAACCCACCGATGCAGCTCTGTCGGGGCAGAGCGTTGACAGGGCTGACACGATGCGCTATTTTTGCAGAGGAATTACCTATTCCTTAAAGCATGACAAAACGCTGCCAGCCCTAAGACTGAGCGTCCATATTCCAAAAGATTAGCATAGTAACTCTTCCCTGACCATGATCATCACCAGACTGCAAATGGGTCCTGAGGAATTTTTTTTAGTATCAGGAACGTGTGGTGTAGTAATTGCCAGTAAAGGCTCTCTGCTCTTTCATTTTGGCTGTTGACTCCTCGGGGAAGGTGGGTGAGACAAGATGATTCAGAAGTTCCTCTTGGGGCTCTTTAAGGCTTTTAGAGGACTCTTAACAGCCTGTGTTCTTGGTTGAATGCCTGCAGAGGACTGGGCACAGAAGGCGGCAGCTCCTCCTAAGCCCTTCCCTGCTTGTGTGATTCTGACCTGACCCTGGCAGCACACATGTGCCCATGCTTAATGTGATGTTGAGGGCGAGTGGCTCCTTCTGCAAGGCCACCCCTGGCTAGACTCCAGCAGGGCAACTTCCAGGTTCCGAGTGAATCCTCCACTTGCCATTGCTGTTCTCTGTAATGCTATGACAGCAAATCATGTAACAAAAGGACATGCTCTCCCCTCTCCATGTTGGCTGAGCTGTCTCCTTCCTCAAGCAACTGTAAAGAGGAGCAGCTGGGAAAGACCCAAAACAGTATGTCTCTATTATACTTCCTTTAACAACTTGAAAGTTTTCCCAGGATTACACGGTAACTACAACTATTAACATGCATATGTTGCATTCCTGAGAGTGTTCCTCAGTGTGTCTCAGCCGTGTTAGCAAGACAGATTAGAAGGCATTACTCATCTGTAGCAGTATTGTTGCTCTCCAAAGCGTTTTGATCCATCACCATGCATGCCCTTTGTAATGATAATTTAGTAAGAGAGTCTGATACTTAATAGTTCAATTTTGGAATGCCATCTTATCTGCACTTCGAGTACTGATAAGAAATGGCACTGTTTCAAAAAAAATTCATGCTCTTGATTTTTCAGATACTGCAGATATGCGCAAGCACTACTGCCTGTTTAGTGCTTTATTTTCTCTGTTTAATTAATGCAATGCTACTGGGTTGGCAGTTCAGAGATCGATGTTTTCTGATTAAGTCTGGAGGAGTTGCTAGAGAAGCAGCCGTAGTTTCTGTAACTGACGTCTACCAGTGTCCCTTGGTCCTGACCTTTTGCATCCAGCCCACAGAGCAAGAGGTCAGGGAAGCTGCCGGGTCTCTTCAGGCCCCTCTCTCTTTGTTGTGACGGCCAGAATGGGACTGGCTGTTTTTCTGCAATTTGGCGACTGACATGGAGCAGCTTTTTAAACCCAAGAATCTAAACTGATGTGAAATTGCCTTCAGAATTAATATTTTCTGACCAGCCTGTTGGTTAGACTTACACTGCTGAAATCAGAAGGTGAGAGGGACTGTATATTGCTGCCAGTTATCAAAGAAACTCCCTTCAAAAGCATTTTCTGTTAAGGAAACAGGAGGCTGAGCTTTTCACTTAGGCAATGTTCATTGTGCGGGGTTTTTGCTGGATAAATTGGCTTTAAGACTTTTCCACATACATACGTAAGGCCTGATAGTGAGAACATCTTTACAACAGCAGATTGTTGAAACGGCAGACAATCCTGATTTAGACTTCAGCTGAATTTGCGTGAGATTCTACAGAATAAATGTACTTACAGATGGAAGACTCCTGCGTGAACAAATCTTTCTATTTTATGGGACTAGAAGGCAATGACTTCATCTTTCGAATTGAAATACACCAATTTGCTAAGTGTGTCCAACTCCACCAACCCTTGCGCGAATCAGATTCAGACTGGATACTCCAAATCTGAGGCTACTTTTGGAATTTTCAGCTAACGCTTTAGAGAAATTATGGCTACTAGGCCAATGCCATATCCAGGCATAATACAAATGCCACAAGTATCCTGCAGAAGCATTTGTGACAGAGGAATGCTTGGGCGGCTCCCAGGCAATGTCCATTCTCGTGCCCATTTTCCTGAGTGCTGCTCCAGACAATCAGCACAGCACATGGTCTGAGTCTTGCTGGGTGCCATTAGCGAATCTTGTACAAGGCACAAGAATAATTTTGTGTTGTTTTTAATTTAAAAGTGATATGAGTTATAGTCTACTGGAATGACGTTTTTAAAACATGAAATGGAGAACAGGTGTTACATGCCTGGAGTTTGTCGGAAATATGAATAAGGATGTCTGAGTGCAGAACGCCAGATGGGTTAAGGAACTGTGTGGCCCAAAGAAACACACCTTGACATGGTCTTACCTCTCCTGGCTCCAGGAATAAATCTCCAGAGGACACTGTACCCAGATCAGTACCCAAATTTTGTCTTGGAAGGAACTAGTCTCTTCAAAACTGCTCAAGAAAGTAGTAATGTACATGCAGCATGAGTCCAGGGGCCAGCCACTGGATAACCCATCAGGGGTCAGTTACGTGGAGGGCTACGCAGGGCAAGTCCGCATATGTGAGAAATCAGAGTACCAGCAACAGGCATGGGTTGTGGGCCTCGCAGGCTCATACGTAAAAGTGCCAGAGACTGGGGGGGCCTGGGGATGCTGGGCCCAGCTGCCGGGCAGTCCCAGAACAGCTACAGGAGGGATCTGTCCAGAAATGGGGGAGGTGTGGGGATATGCTTAGTAAAGAGCTCCTTCTGCTTCAGAAAACAACGTTTTTGTAGGCAAAACTGTATCAGCAATGACAGAGTAATACATGGCTAAATTCTCTCAAGTGGAAAACGTCATGCTTTGTGTGGAGAGACAAAAAGTGGGGAAGCTAAGGGAATTCTTAATTTTTACTTTAACCTGCCTTACAAAAACTATCAGGTAATTTGTAATTTATTTAAAACCAATGTATTTCAGTGCATCCCCTCCTACTACTAGCATCAAGCAGAAAACAAGGATAGACACACAGACTGCGATACATGCCTGAATTCAGGTGTCTTTCAAGTTTATGTCTTAGGTCTCTGGGTGTCACGTTTGCTGGAGATGATACACAAAAAAGAACAGAGTACAGGGTATAGTCAAGGTCATACACTGCTCCAGAATTCACTCAGGCTTTGCATTTATCTGAAAGGATTTGCAATTTAGTACGAGACAATCCAACAAAAGTTATTATTAAAAAAAAAGGAAAAAAAAAGAAAGAAAAAGGGAAGAGTGTGTGTGCTTGGGGTAGGAGTCCAGTAGCCTGACAGGTGAGGCTGCTGCAGCTCCACAGCCCCAGGCCCAGCTGCAAGGAAGATCCAGCACATGGGCACACACACAGACAATACAGAGGTGCTTGAGCACATGGCCAGGTACAGAGACCCTTGACTCTCAGACTGTCCAGTAGCTGGATGCTGGAGCCCCTGGTCTCCCAGTTGCGTACACACGCACACACACACATATGCATATACACATACACTGACACACAGTATGCATGCACCACAATCCCTTCAGTTCCTGGCACCCCAGGCACATGGCTCCTGTAAACCTTTGTCCCTTTTCCTGTGGCAGGCACTTTGCTCCATATGCACATGCACAGGATAGTCATCCCCTGCAACCAGGAAAATGGTTATAAATGGAGATTAATAAGGCAGGACAGACTGTGGTGATTGAGTGTGCAGGCCATGGTCAGACAAGCTATCCACCAGCCTGTTGACGTGCTACTGGCCTCTTTTATCTCCTTTTCTCAGTTTTCCTACACTGTTTCCTCCGTTATCCACGTTAATCCCTCCCTTTTCCTAGCTTTGGTCTCTTCTCTAAACATCCCCATGTCCACTACAATCCCAAAATGCTCCTCCTGGCATCCCTGTAAGGAGTCCCACGCCCCGGTGGGCAGGGGGTGATCCAGAGAGCTGCTCCTGCCGACCCATCCGGCGGGTGGCACTTCTGGGCCACAGAGCTGACTGCTTGCTGTGATGGCCTCAGCTGGGTCAGGGGCCCCTTGGCACTGATATTGGAGCCCCCGCCCCCATCCTTATTCTCTGCTCCTTTGTGCTAATGGAAATTAACCTTTAATCACGTAACCGAACAGGGCGAGCGTGTATTTTGCCTTCACGGTCCTTCAGGGCACCAAACACGACTGCTCTAAAGCACACCAACAGGCCGTTGCTTGAACCCCTGCTCACGGCTTGGTGGTCCTTCGCTGCCCCGACCCCACCTATTCCTTAAAGCATGACAAAACGCTGCCAGCCCTAAGACTGAGCGTCCATATTCCAAAAGATTAGCATAGTAACTCTTCCCTGACCATGATCATCACCAGACTGCAAATGGGTCCTGAGGAATTTTTTTTAGTATCAGGAACGTGTGGTGTAGTAATTGCCAGTAAAGGCTCTCTGCTCTTTCATTTTGGCTGTTGACTCCTCGGGGAAGGTGGGTGAGACAAGATGATTCAGAAGTTCCTCTTGGGGCTCTTTAAGGCTTTTAGAGGACTCTTAACAGCCTGTGTTCTTGGTTGAATGCCNCCCCAATGCCCGCAAGGACGCCATGAGGAACCGACCGCCCCCCAACACCCGGCCCTGCCTCCCCACCCCGCCGGGACGGAAGCGCGGGGCTCTCGCGAGAGGGACGGCCTCGCTCCCTCTTCCGGCGGCGTGCGGCCGGGCTCGGGCGGCGGCATGGCGCTCTACAACTTCAAGAAGATTACGGTGGTGCCCTCCGCCAAGGTACGGGCGTCGCTCCTGCTCCCCTTTCCCCGTCCCTCCGCGCCCCTCAGCGCGGGGCGAGCACCGCCCGGGAGGCGCGAGGAGAGCACTGCCTCCCCCGACCGCGCTCGCTCTGCCAGCGTGGCCTCGGCCTTCGCCTCCCGTGGGGCCCGTGGACTCGCCCCGGGCCTAGTGCGCCTGGGCCTGGCGGTCCGCACCATGTAGAGTGGGCAGGGGGAGCGGGGCTGGTGGTGGTGGTGTCCTGTCAGAGGGGGCACTGCGGCCTGGGGAGGGATAGCCAGGATGGCTTGGCTGATAGCCGGCCTTGATAGCCAAGTTGGTGAATAAGCTCAGGTCACTGCGCACCTAACAAAAGTTTAGCTCGTTATAATCTCATTTTAATAGTAAAAGGTACAACGCACTAGGAGTAATACCCTTACTCGTTGTGAAGACCCTTACTCATGGAGCATGCGTAGTAAATTTTAGAACTACTGTCTGTTTAATCGCAAATGACTAATCTCATAACCAGTGAATGTAAAGCTTAAATCTAACAATGGACTTAAAGGGAATATAAACTATATGATTTTTATTGCTAGGGGAACACGTCGGAGGAGCGCTCCCCGTGTTCCTGGTGCGCTGGATAAAGAAGTGTCTGCTTATTCACATCAAATCGGTGTTGGATAAGTTTCTTTCGTCCCGTTTGGTGACAGTGGGAACCCGTGGTTCAGTGTTTTGTCCTAAAACTTGTGCTGCAAGCCATGGATGGTGTGGATGAGCTTAACTGGTCTGCATGTTCCTCCACCAAAATAGAATGTATGGCTTTATAAGAACGTGGCAATTGACATAATTAACAATGTTCTCTTGATTGCAGGACTTCATAGATTTGACATTGTCAAAGACTCAGCGGAAGACTCCAACTGTCATTCATAAACATTATCAAATCCATCGGATTCGACATTTTTACATGCGAAAAGTCAAATATACTCAACAAAACTACCATGATAGACTCACTCAGATCTTAACAGATTTCCCCAAATTAGATGTAAGTGTTTTGTTGTTTGATCATAAAGGAGCTTTGCTTTCTTGGCATCAGGAATAGTTCTTCAACAGCTTATTGGTTTTATTTGAGCTTATTTTGGCCTGAGCAACATCTTGCTCGTTCATTGTTTTCCTGTTTTGAGCTAGGACAGAACCAATTTTCTTTTTAGTAATTTTACTTTTCCGTTAAGTCTATTCTCAGGACAACTCTTTAGACGCTCTTGGCTGATTCCCGGTAGATTTTACTGGGAGTAATTTTAGGCAAACTTGTCCTGCAAAAATGGTATATTCTGACTAAGAAAGGAGGTCTAAATTGTGTCTGTGGGTGATCATTGAAGCATGCGTTTTACAAGGTTTTAGCTGATCAGATATATTCACCAGAAGTTGCTGTTGAAGAAAGAGAAAGTCTGGGTTTTTTAAGTATGTTGTGACTGCTTATTTCTTTTTTGTGTGTGTGTATGTAGATTGTGCATATGGTTAGTCCTCCCTAGAAAACACTTGCAGGAAGTAGGAAATACCCAAATATATCAGCTTGCTTTCCATCTTCAGTTCTTCAGAAGTTACTTTGATAACATAAACATTGTTCTTGGGCCCATGAAGGACAGTGTTAGAAACACATGCTGGCCAGATGCACATAGTCTTAACTTCTCTGCAACTGGATCCACGTGTCCAGTGGGGCTTTTTTATAGGCAGTTTTCGGCTCATGCTTAAGTTGTTGACCTGCAACCATATTTTTTGGTGATGTTTTCATATCCAGTGAGTATTGCTGCAGAATTCCCACAAATATCTTCTGTATTTTGTTTATCATCACATGATGAAATTTCTGCAAATAAGTACACAAGTAGATGAAACTGAACTGATTTGAACCGAAGATACTGCTTCCTTGGAAAGATGAAGGATTTATTTGGGCATTGAAGAAACTCTTCTTATCTGGTCTTACCCAGAATTTAATCTAGCACTCAGAAAAAGGGAGGAGTTTATATTGGTGCTGTGTTTCTGGTGTAGTATGAATTTGCTGGTAGAAACTACTTCTGCAGGCTTCTTGCAGTTTCCTTATTTAAAAAAAAGTCTTGTAATACCAAGTATTCTTGGTGTTACATACAACTTCACAGTTGTAGTACCAAGTATTATACAAAGCAAAAGATGAAATGGAAACTCCATATGATTGAGTTCAAGATGTATTTGCAGCAGAAATTCGAGGTGATTAAGTTTTATGCAGATCAAACAGATTATTTTCTTACATAAGTTAGTAATGAAAACAGTTTGGCTTGTACTGTAATTTGTGTTGCTGTACTGGAGGAAAAAACCGAACTTACGTAGTTGCCAACAGTCATCTTAAAGAAGGAAAGTGTTAGGCTTAATTTTATTTTATGCTTTTGTTTTAGGATATTCATCCTTTTTATGCAGATTTGATGAATGTTCTCTATGACAAAGATCACTACAAGCTGGCTTTGGGACAGATTAATATTGCCAAGAATCTGATTGACAAGTAAGGGACATTAGTTTCTTCAGTTTTGTACCTGCCTGGTTGATTGTTGGCTAAATTCTTTTTTCTAATCTCCACAGTGTTGCTAAAGACTATGTGCGGCTGATGAAATATGGTGATTCTCTTTATCGCTGCAAACAGCTGAAGCGTGCTGCTCTCGGACGAATGTGCACGATTATCAAAAGACAGAAACAAAGCTTGGAATATTTGGAGCAAGGTTTGTGTTATAAATAGGCTAAAATAAGCCATGTGAATTGAATGCAAAATTTATTCTTACACTCAGTAACAATGAGAAGAATGTGTTTAATACAGAATATAGATACAGGAAACATAGAAATAGTTTCAAAGTCCTCACATACTTAGAATTTATTTTTTAACTAAATAATTTTCTCTTTGAAAAGTCTTTAAATTTTATGATACTGCTAACAGTTATAAAACATCCTTGTTTGCTTAAAGGTCACATCCATGCTTTTATTTATCATTATTTTCACTAACATATATTTGAAAAATAGTGCTAAACATTTTCCAAACGTTATTCCTTACTGCAGGTTTATTATTCCTTCAGGTTATGCTGCCTGATTTGATGGCGTCATTCTAGCTAAAAGTATAAGTTTCTTTTTTTGTTATATGTAGATATTTATGAAGTTTACAAACTATTACACATTTTCATAAATGATCAATCAAATTATGTCAGGAAAGTTATTAATTTTTATATAAACAATTCAGCATATGAATTCTTACTCCATTTCAGTAAAACTTAAATTACTGCAAATATTTTAAAAATCTTTTTAATATTTCAGTGCGACAACATTTGTCTCGTTTGCCAACCATCGATCCCAATACACGAACTCTTCTGTTGTGTGGCTACCCAAATGTTGGAAAATCTAGCTTTATAAATAAGGTATGTGAATGGATTTTTTAAAAAATAATACTGAGATACCATTTCATTAAAATAAGGTAACATTTGAACAATTTGATGTAATTATGGCACTGTCTGATGTGAGCGGTAGCAAATTCTAATGTGTGAGCAGAGGTTGAATGAAATGAAAAATGGAAAATTACAATAGGTTTCACTCTTTAAAATCATTATATTTTCCAAAATAGCACGTATCCCATTAACATATTTTCTGATAGATACTTGCAGAGAAGCCAGAATAACCTTTTTTAGCTTTTTTTGTAGCAAAGGAAGTGTATTATAATTATGATAAAGGAAGTGTATTATAATTATGATATACTGCTTGCAACTTCAGGAAATTTTCACTCAATGTGTGTGAATAAATCTTGTTTTAAGGTTACAAGAGCAGATGTAGAAGTGCAGCCTTATGCCTTTACCACAAAATCTCTTTTTGTGGGACACATGGATTATAAGTATCTGCGTTGGCAGGTAAGAACTGTTATTATTTTGCACTTTCTTTGAAGAATTAACTGGTTATAATCTGGTTTGCCATTTTGCAATATGACTTGTATTTTTGTGTCTTGATGAGACACGCTATGTCTGAGAGCTGCTGTGCAAAGTACGGTGTGCCCAATGAGGACAGTAGTCAGAATTCATTCTAAAAATGTATGTGTAAGGGTGTATTTTCAGTTTGGGGGAAGAATGGAAATGGAATGACTGACTAAAGCCAGCTCACTTTTTATTGCCATCAGATTCTGGGCCAGGTTGGGGCAGGCCTTTCCCTACTTGGTGTGTTGGTTATTCTGAAACCTTATTCTTCTCCCATTACTCCATTTTCACATTCTCGGTTTGGCCGAGTTTACAGTCTTACTGGTGACTGGAAGGAAAGAATATTGCTGTCTTAAAAAAGACAGTATTGACCAGAAATGAAGTGCGTACCATGAAATAGTGTATCAATTACCCTGTAATAAGGCCTGACTTAATTATGTTAAATTTAGGTAGTAGATACTCCTGGTATTTTGGATCATCCTTTGGAGGATAGGAACACCATCGAGATGCAGGCCATAACTGCGCTCGCGCATCTTCGTGCTGCTGTGCTTTACGTGATGGATGTGTCTGAGCAGTGTGGGCATAGCCTGGAGGAGCAAGTGGAGCTCTTCAGAAATATTAAGCCATTGTTTGCTAACAAGGTAGGTTTGTTTTACATCATTAATAAACCCCAGGTTTTTATAACATGGTAACTGGAATTACGATTCTTTTTTTCTTTTTATTAGCCACTTATAATTGTTGCAAACAAATGTGATGTGAAGAGAATTGCAGAACTTCCTGAAGAGAGTCAGGTTAGTTGGTTCTCCCAGATCTCTCTCTCTGTCTCCCGACATTTACAAAAATACTATGTGCAAGTGTCATGGACGGATATCATTTGTATTGGTCAAAAACTTTTGCATGATCATTTCTTTATCTAACTGTTCAATACCGTAATGGGAAGCCACTTTCCAGGTCTTGACCCATGTCTTTATTAAGTACTGTCTAACGTATGTCCTTGCCTGAATATCGTAAATGCCAAACAGAAAGCAGTCCTTAATGGTTTCAGAAATCTCTGATGCTGTGAGAACTTGCAATTACTACTGTAGTTGGAAGTAACACTGAACAGCCTTGTTCAATAATCACTTCAGTAAGAGTTCAGAGACTGAGCACTAAACTGAGAGTTCTGCTGGACAGTTGTAGTGGAAGGTCCCACTGGGCAACACGTTGTGGATACTAGCAGGGCTAGTTCTTTTTGTATCTACAAGTTCAAGGACACATAGAAATTTTTTTTTTTTTTTTGCTTATTGGTCATTTATAGGTGCCTTTGAGAAAGTAGTTACTTGCTTATAAAAGAAGAAACATTAAATAGAACTTCAGTTGTAAAGTTTCTGTCATCTTTTTAGAAAATCTAATGAAACAGTAACAAGTTGCATGTATTGATGTTGGATTAAAATTTCTGTTCTTAACATATCGCTATATTAAGAAACGGGCGCAATATCATTCTTTGAGATAATGTTTCTGTTTTAGAAAATATTTGAAACTTTTGAAGCAGAAGGATTTTCTGTAATAGAGACAAGTACTCTAACAGAAGAAGGTGTAATCCAAGTTAAGACAGAGGTAAGTCTCTTTTCTCTCAATTTCATTCCAAATGAGCAGCTAACATTTTGCCTCATTTGTGTGAGTTTAGTCTCAGGTAAACTGTGCGTTGTAGTGAGCCACATGATCCTTTCTAGCCTGTTGAGCCTCAGTGGACTTGGATGCAAATGGAAAATTATGTCTAATACAAATCATAGTTTAAAAAAAAATGGTGATTTTTTACTGTGTCCTGTTGCTTTCTCTCATTGTCAGCTCATTGTAAAAAAAAAAAAAGAAAGAATCATATGCATCTTCCTGTGATACTTTTTGTATAAAACAATTCAGTGCTTTCTTGAGAGCTAGAGAGAGAAGAGATTAGACAGAAGAGGAGGTGTGAAGCTATGTATCTGGGATTGAAAGTCTACTGTGTCACTAGTCGTATCAGGAAGGCTTCATTCCTTAAATAATGTTGCCATGTGCACTTTCAGGCCTGTGACAGACTGTTGGCCCATCGTGTTGATACCAAAATGAAAGGAAATAAAGTGAATGAAGTGCTGAATAGATTACACTTGGCCATGCCAACCAGAAGAGATAACAAGGTAGGCTACGTGTTTACACTTTTTAGTGTATTTCCTGGTACTTAAGTAGAGCAAGAATTTCTCTCATCTTAATGTGTGAGCACATTAATGTGGTGAAATTTGCTTATTTTTTATCTAGGACTGCCTTTGCTGGTGGGAAACTCAGCTTGGGATTTTGTATTCTTTAGAAATGCATTACTCTGCAATGATGATTAATAGCATTATAAAAAAAATGATTCAAACTTTTTTTCCCCTTTTTGATTGGGGTGGATTGTTGCATTAATTTCAGGAGCGGCTGCCTTTTATCCCTGAGGGAGCAGTCGCACGGAAGAAACGCATGGAAGTAGACACACCCAGGAGGAAATTGGTAAGTGGCATCTCTTAATTAGGAAATCAGTAGATGGATTTTAAATTTGCTAAATTAGCCCATAGATTTAAAATTAAATGGCATATAAAGCCATGTTTGTATTTGCAGGAGAGAGATCTTGAACTTGAAATGGGAGATGATTATGTATTGGACCTTCAGAGTAAGTATTATATAAGAATCTGTATTGTTACTAAGCAGTAAAGTTTGGCTATTTCAGTCTTAAGGCAGAATACCTAAACCCACGTCCTTTCAGCTAAGTACGAGTGCCACCATTTTATCACATACTGTCCTTTACTTCTGTTGCCGGACTAGTGATCTTCAGAGACTGTTCTTGTTTCGTAATGTCACTCAGTTGTTTCCCATTTTACAGTCGCGGACATCTAATGACTGGTCTGATGATTCATGTGTTTTTTCCTTTCAGTTTTATGTTGTGCTATCTCATTGATTCTTGATGCTCTCTTTGTTAACAAAGTACCAATATGAGAGACATTGCATGTATTCTGATTCAGCTGGGTATCTGCTGCTTATTACGGCTTGACAGTGGCTCTTGTAATTGCTGAACAATATTGGGTGGTAGGAAGAGGATCAGAAGTATTTGTGAATATGTCACAGATGCTACCAAATTCTTGCCATGTTAGGGATATGACTTTTTTTTTTAATTGTGATCTGAGTGTTGTTTTCTGTCATTGAACATTCTTTGAAATTATTTTTGTCTCTTTATTAACTTTTGTTGTATTTTTAAGAATACTGGGACTTAATGAATTCATCTGAAAAATACGATAAGATACCAGAGATATGGGAAGGTCATAATATACTTGACTACATTGATCCGGATATAATGAGAGTGAGTTTTCCGTTATTATTTTTACACTCTTCTTGCCTCTTTATCTCTTTAGTTGTTTAGTGTGAATTACTGTCCTCTTAGACTAAAAACAGTATGTCATGAGAACAAGTTCTTCTATGCTGTCTGCGCTTGCCTTGGAAAAGATAACTTTTCTGAATGATCAAGGACACAATTTCAGAAGAATGGAAAATTGCTTTTATCTTACCAGAATGATGGTGGTCTTCTCTTTTCCATCTTAAAATATGAGGTTTGCAGGAAAAGTTATATTTCTTCATTCTTTGACTACAGCCAGAAGGAATGTAGCTATCAAACTTGATGTATTGTTAATAATAGGAAATTCAGCCATCACATATATGTCTACTGGAGTATGATGTTAAAGGAAATGGACAGAATTCTCAATTTTTAACATTTTTAACAAGCAACGTTCTTAGTTCTTGCTGGTTGTTAAGGAGAAGTAGTGAGTGCAGACTACAAAGCCTGCCGGTTATGCAGTTGGGTTCATCCTAATTGCTGGTGTTCCAGACTCATGCTAAATGTAGAAAAAGCAGGGTTTTTTTCAGCGCATGTTTCCAGAAATGGCACGGCTAGCACAGGTCACAGTATAGGACATGTGCAGGGCAACGCAGTGGGCAGCCTCGGGGCAGTCGCACAAATACAACCAAACTACAATGTGGTATGCTCAAATAAATCTGCATAATCGTGTGCCCCGTAGTGACCTGTATCGCCAACTGCAGAAAGTGTGGCTGGAGAGGTCATTGTCAAAGATCGTAGTTGCTTCTTCAAAGGGTGTGCATAGGCCATGCCAAAATGTAATGTTGAGGATTGTAAGTCAAGGATTTGATGAGCATCTTGGTTTTGATTTAATCTCTTCAAAATCTAAGAAACTGGAAGAATTAGAGAAAGAGGAAGAGCTGAGAGAAGCTGCTGGAGAATATGACAGTGAACCAGAAAGCGAAGATGAAGAAATGATGGAAATCCGACAGCTGGCACAACAGATCCGAGAAAAGAAGAAACTGAAAATCCTGCAGTCAAAGGAAAAAGATACTCGAGGTCCAAGGATGCCTAGAACAGCTAAAAAGGCAAGTATAGAACACATTCTGTATTACCATCTCGCTGATGTCTAATAACTTCATGAAAACATATAATGATGTCGGGTAGTGGCACTGATCACTTTTTCTCCTGTTTGGCCCTCTCTCTTGCTACTTGCTTCCTTCTGTGCGCCTGGGAGTTCTGGTCACTACTGAGTTGTGGAGGCCAAACCAAAGGAGTGCTAGTAGCCCTTTTTGTTTTGTGTCACACAAGTGAGTCTTTTGTAAAATTCTGTGTATTTTGTGGAAAAAGTTTTGAAGAATACAATTCAGCTCATTTAATTGAGGTGCTGCATTGTATATTATTATTGTCGGTTGTTTGTTTATCTAAATTGAAATAATTAGGAGAATTATAGAATTACTTAAAATTACAATCATGTAAGATTTGTTACGGGGCCCTCCCTATGCTGAAAAAGGTCGTATGTTTCTTTTTGGAAACTAAGTGTCACACTTTCTAATGTCAGCATCTCTTGTGACCAGTCCAGGATGATTGCAAAGTAATAAACTGACAACTAGACATTTTGAGAAAAGGGATCTAGCTGATTTTGCACCCAGTATTTCTTGCCTTCCCCAAAGGGTGTGCCTTTTGGGAGAGAAGGAAACATTTCTCACTGAAAGACCTTTCTCTATCACCTTGCCCCCAAGAACACAAACTATTGGGAGGGTCTTTAGGGAGTGCTGGGACACTGCAGTCCTGTGGAGAAGGATATACAGGTGAAGGGAATTAAGTTGCAGTAAATGAAATGTGAAGTTATGACTTTCATCATCTGCTTGTGGGAAGTGCCAAATAGGTAGTGAACATAATGGGCTCAGGGTGGTATACTAAGATGAAAAATAAGATAGAACCATACTTTTTTGAAAGGAACATGTTTTCTTAACTATCTTTTTCCAGGTCCAGCGGAAGGTGCTAGAGAAAGAAATGACTGACCTTGGACTCGACATGACTAATAAAGATGATGTAAGTTTTTGCTAATTAAGCACAATGTTTATCTAAAAGAGATCAATTTCATCACATGCTGCATTTCTTTGATCACATTTGAAATGCGTTGTGCCATTGGCACAAGAGAGGTGAGATCTATTAAGGAGAAAACAGGAAATCCAGCTGAGGCCCTCAGTATGGAATTTTTGAGTGTTGTGATCAAAACAGGTTGGGTAGGCTGAAAAAATAAACTAACATTTATAAAGAATCGCATATATATGCGCACTGCTGTCTGTTAGAAATTTTGGAATTCGTATAGGATTCAAGAATGGGGTTTGGCTAAACATACTTAATTTTTAAGTCTGCTTTGTTGGATGAGACACTGCTATGCCAGAAACAGTAGTAATGAGAGATCAGGCTTATCGTTTTACAGTTAATTCTGTGAACTGTAATTGAAGTTTTTGAGGGCAACTGGCATCTTTAGATGTAAGGCAGCTAAAGTACTTCAAACATAGATTAGCCTTTGGGAGACATTTCATTTTATCAGAAATTAAAAAAAAAAACCATTCTGTACAGCAAACCCAGCAGTATTACGGCTATCTAGATGTTGAGGCCTCACATTCTTTCCCTAAACCAGGGGTTGGGAAACAAGGAATGTCAACACTACACATGTGAAGCAAATATTTCTGCTTCTCAGAGCTGACATGCCATGTTGATTTAGGAGCAATCTGAATGAGGAGTAATTTAATGTGTACGCTATAGGGTGATAAGTCCTCACATCTGAAATTCTTTAGGGCTTTGTGCTATAAACAGAACACTGATCAGGGTAGGTTTCTTCATCGCTTTTTTGCTGTTGCAAAATCGCTTCAGTATTGCTATCCATTAATTGTCTTTGTCTTTTTATCCATTACTTACTTATTAATCTACTCAGAAAAAACCCAGAAGACTAGAGTTAATAATTGTGAAAAGAATATGCTAGTATTCACCAAAATGTGAATGTGACTGCAGGACAGGAAGGTAGTGACCAACAGTTGACGAGGTCTTTATGTTGCTATGGAATAACTGAAATAATATATCACAGCAGTCCACTGCCTGGTTTTTCTTATTAGTCTCATTAGAAATTGAACATGTCTGAGCTGATTGTTTCTGGTTTTAATAAAGTGATGTTTTGAATTTCAGGCACATTATGTGAGAAGGTCCCGTAGCGTTACACGGAAACGTAAGCGTGATGAATCTGAAACCCCTATGTCTGTGGCACGCAGTCGCAGCTGCTCTCGCACACCACGGGATGTTTCTGGTCTTCGTGATGAAAAGGTTTGTTAAAAGTTATTTACCTTTATAGCAATTAAAACAGCACAATTGCACTTAATTGTACTTAAAACAGCTTCTGGGAAACGTTGTACTAGGCTGGTTATGGTTGTCCCGGGTTCATCTTTCTTCTCTTCGCAGCCTCATCTTCTGCTTGTTTGAAGTCTCCCTACTTTAAAACTGCCTAGTTGGTTCTTAAAAATAAAATGTAATACTAAGAAAGAACATTTAAAATTTTTGTGTCTAAGTGCAAGTATGAAGGAAGAGTTCTACAAACTGTGGAGTTCCATCTTTACTAAGTTAGGAATTCCAGGGATAGCATGATCATATTGCTAGCATATTGGAAAAGAAGAGTTTTACTAAGGAGGATTAGTGTCACTTGCAGCGATGCTGTTCTAGAGTTGCAGATGGTGGCGTATGTTGGGTGTTAGCTAATGACCTCATTAAAATGATCCTGCTTAGTACTTTTTTAAAAGGTAAAGCTGGTTACATGAGTTACTGAGGGAGTTAGTTACTCTGCATGTTTGTTTGTTTTTAAATAGATGGTGAAGAAGGTCAAGACTATGGCAAAGAAAGCTCAAAAGAAAATGAATCGCCTGGGCAGGAAAGGAGAGTCAGACAGACACATATTTGACTTGAAGCCAAAACATCTGCTGGCTGGAAAGAGAAAATCTGGTAAAACACAGAGAAGATAAGGAATCTTCTGAATTAAAACTAATTAAAACTAAGTTTATTAAAACTAATTTCTAGTCCTGTCTTCCTTTTTGTAGAGCATTTAAAAAGTACATGGTTTGTGTTCATCGTTAAGATATGTGAGCTCAGAAAGTTCTGATACCTTGATCTTGCAGTTCCAAGTAGTAACATGAGAAATTTGTCGATACCAGTGGCAGAAACCATTTCTAAATGGACACAAAAAATACTACTTCATTCCATTTTCTTACTACTGCCTTGCATGTAGTAGTAAGGCATTTAAAGTTTTATGTAAAACTAGGTTTAAAATGAGGTTAAATCCAGAAAAGTGAAGTATTTGTTAGTGAAGCTACCATCAGAATTAAAAAAGCACAGCTTCATAAGGTACGGCATCGGTAAGGTTTGGTTTTCTGTGTTCAAGTTAATTCCTTTATGTATAGCGAGTGATGAGTTTATGTTGTGGGTAAAGGCTGAAATTAGTGGGGGAGTAACGGGAGACAGTGCGGTGGCGCAGACTGCTCCAGCCACGCTGCCACGTCAGGGCCAGCCAACATGGGACAAGTGCAACAGGCTGGGACAATTTGGCACCCTCTGATCCCGCCTACGGATGGAGTGAGTGGAGATGTGAAATGATGTGGTATCCCCTGTCCCAGGACAAGCACGGGGAGCTGGGATGATCAGGCACTCCCTAACATACCTGAGCTCCTGTTGCAGAACAGTGAGTTGGGGCGGTTGGGCACTCCCTGACTGCACCTGGAACGCCTCCTGCCTGGAAAATGTACATGAAACTCTTCCTGCCTGGATTGTAGCCCACTCTGAGAGGTGCCAAGATTACCTGACAAGAATTATGGCCACAATGGAAACAAAAGTACTGACCAAAGTCAATCATCTTGCGATCCCATAAATAGTGGTCCCAAGCGAGGCCCTTTGAGCTCACTGGGACTGCAGCAGGCTATGACCGTGTATCTTCTCCTGAGCTGGGACACCTCTCAGGGCAGATTTTCACAACATTCGAGGTAGTTTTCACGATGTGACTCAGATCGTCTGCTGACAGAAGCTGGCGATGGAAAAGAGTGAGTAATTCACTAAACTTAGATTTTGTGAGGTGCAAAGATCAAAAGAGTGAGTAATGCACTATAATTCAATTTCACGAGGTTTTCAAAGATCACCGGGTACCAAAATTCACTATGATCTGCAGAGAGAAACGCCTTAATCATAGGTTAAGCTCTGTGCGTGTATGTGTGTGCGTGCGCGTGCAATTTGAGGAAACTATTGACTCTTTAAGTCACTGTGTTAATTGTTGATTGCTGATTACTGACTTGCTAAAAATCCTATATTCTAGTTTTAAGATTTATTGTAATAGTGCTAATATACCTTAAATTGCTGCTACCTCAAAGTTACATAGGACCCATAATTATGTGTTAAATCACTTTCAGTTAAATCCCAACACCACGCTCCATTAGCTATAAACCATTGACCAAGTCTGGGCCTAGGACTGGATCCAGCTGCACCTAGACTCCTGAGGAGGAGTTTAGAAAACAAGGGTGTCCTTTCTGAACCTCATGACTCAAGGGGAGGACATTCCTTGTACTTTCCCTAATCCCTGCACACATCACTCCAACACGATTCCGACTCAGTTTCCTCACCTGATCTCTGTGTAAATCACTTTCCCTGTGTAAATCACTGCCAAGCAGCACTCACCCAATTCCCTTTGCACGTTCCCTTCATGTAGCAATAAAGTGAACCTTGGCATCGAATTCTGTAAGGTTGTGCTTTTTTTAACAAATTTGTATTAAAATAATTTTTCCCAATATCTTTGATGATGATGCTTTAAGCGACCGTTAAGCCCTTAACCACTCTCCTCCATGACAGATGGAAAAGCACTGGGCACATGCACTGGGCACATGTGCACTGAGCCAGTGAGGGAACGGGAGAAATACTACCAGTATACCAAGCGGAACAGTGACTGAAGCTGAAGGAATAACTGCAGTCCTACTACCAACCTGCCACCTGTGATAACCTAAACCAGCACGGGCCGGGAAGGTTTAATATTTTTAATATTTCAAATATGTAGAAAGTGAGGATCAGACTGAAATTTTGTCCTGAGTTCATGTCAATTATGCTACTGTCATCCTCTGCGTAGAAAGACATTTTCAGAAGTTGATAGACAAAAATTCTGTACCTGTTCAAGGCAAAAATACATTGTCAAATGTGAAATATTCCCTTTTTGTCCCCAGCTGGTCAAGAGCAAAGTAGGAATTACCTACAGATTAGTAAAATTATGCATTATAAATGTGTTGCCTGAACAATATACTTAAAATTCACAATTTTAAAGATTAATCTGAAATCCAATGGAATATGCATGTCAAAACCAAACAAACAAAACCCCAAGGGGTAAGGGGGAAGAATCCTTAAATTACTATTGGGTTTTTTTTACTATTTTTAAATACAACATGGTAAGAAGGGTGTTCAGATGTAACCTTCAGCATATGGAAGCATTATGTGTAAATCCATTATTGTTTCCCTCATCTACTTTGTGCGGTAAATTCGCTATTAAATACCTATTGTAATGCTGCAAAGAAGTTCAATGTCAAAACTTCTAAGGGATTCTGAAGAACTGTTTAGCAAAACTCTGCTTTCAGCTTCCTTATGCACATCATCTCTACTTCAGGATCTGCTTGGTCAGCTCTTGCTCCAAGCTGGCCCTCGGAATGAGAAAGCGTAACTTTGTTACAATAAACGTTTGCCCCACTGCCCCCATGGTACTGCTGCAGTGAAGTTTAACACGCGTGTTGTTTATAGGGTAGCAGTGACAGCGATTATTCTCCATGTGGCTCAAAGTCTGGAAAGAAAACAACAGTCCAAGGTTTAGGTTAGGTATTTTAATCCTAAACTTATCTTTAAGACAATGTTCCATTTAAAAAGTATTTTAAGTATTTGGAAAGTACTCTAACGTATTACTTGCGTGATGCAGCTGCATTCAGGCGAGCCGTTACACTGCATCATGGTTCCCTCACCCATTGTTATTTGCTTCAAGACAAGACATCAGTTCAGGTCAATGTACAACAACTTGGCTCTAAAACCTTTCAGAGTTGAACCACTAGAGATACTGGCACACAGAAGCTTCAGTGCTGCAGTCACAATAGTGATGAGAAAGAGAAACACATTAAGCACTGGAAAAATTTAGTTTCACCTTGAAACCAGACACAGACTCCTTACAATCCTGTTTTATGTGCAAGGAGAAGCGGCATGAACAACATTCTATTTCATTAAGACACCTCTGGAAGAAGTTAACTTAAGAAATCTACACTGAGTAGTGTGTTAACAGAAGAAACCACAATCAAACTTCTTTTAGGGGAAAAAACCCAAACAAAACCCAAAAAACCTAATTAAAACTGAGATACCTTTGATTATTTGTCTTATTAAAAAAACCCTTCCATTTTACTCTTGTTACTGCCAACTGACTGCAAGACCAGAAAGGGTTAGCTCTTATGCGATGGTACAATTTCTGATTAATTGACATTAAAACCTAGTGTAAGCCCATAAATTGTCAATCTTGCATCCTTGCAGTTCAAGGGGTTTGAGTTGTCCGGGAATGATTACTACACTAGATGCTGCAGGAAAAAAAGCTTTTATCAAGATGCCTTTGTTTCCTGGAAGATGGAGAAGGCATCATTCAATGCATATCCCTTCTCCAAAGACAGGCTACTTCCTATATTAGATACGTACCATTTACATTTGATGTAATTAACTCTTTTTTTTTTTTGTTATTTAAGAGATGTCCAATACTTATCCATCAACTAACCAGAAAAGGGTGCAGGGGAAAAAACCCCAAACCACCCCACCAGCGTTTAATATCTAAAGCTATGACACGTAGTGCAGTACTTCAAAGTGAAACTCAGTCCACACTGACAATCCCATTACTTCAGCTTTTACGTGTCTGGTTAATTACGGAGTACAGCAGCTGAAGAGATTTGCTTTCTGCAATTAAAATAATCCTGATTACTTTGAACTAATTGTTTTTTTCTTCAGGCAACTAGTCTTCTCATCGTCAATGCAGAACTCAAATTCTTTTGAATTTTTGAATCTCTATTTTAGAAGGCGCAGTCATGTGAAGCTGGGACTGTACCAGCTCTAGCAAATAAGCTGGACAGGAGGCGCCCGGACTCCCTTGCCAGCATGCATAGTTACACAAGGAAGTAAGAGCAAACTGGGCACACGCAGGCTGAGGATCTTTCATATCACAGGAGGTAACGGATAAAGATGAACACAGGGTGTTTCTCATGCTACCGTTACCCATTTTACGTGAGATCAAGCTTAACTCCTGCAAGAGGAACATGGGCTGGGGGGAAGAGGAGGTGAAGGGAGAAGGAAAAACACTGGCTACAACCATCTCTGTATAAAGTTATTTGTTAAGCACACTCCAGGTGGATCACTTCTGCACTCAAGAGTCACTAGTTACCAGAGCATTAACAAGACAGAACATCACTGCTTGCCTTCAGCATTGTTTACCCCAGCTAGTTACATTCGGTGTATTTTTTCATGATCAACAAATTTGTTCAAGTTAGATAAGTTATCCCACCACTTAAAAAGAAAGGTCTCTGCAATTAGTTTAAACCATGGAGTAATCTTAACTTCTTTCTTGGAGGCTTTGTCCAAGAGCTGCTTCAGTTCTTTTTGTGTCACGTAGCAGTAGCTTTGGATCTCATTAGGGTCAGGTTTCAGCGTTACATCCTTCTGTACAAATAAGATATAGTCTATCTCATGTTCACCCCAGATCCCGTCAGACTTGGCCTTGTAGTGAATTCGCGTCAGATACGAGATTTCTTCTGGAGTTACCTACAACCAAAGCACCTGTCAGAACCGGCACCAAACCAGAACAATTGCACTGCTAGGCATTTACAGAAGAATTACCAGCTACTGACCTCTTAAAAAATATTTCCGCCCCACAAGTGTACAAGTGCAATGTATTTCTTCACGAAGAATTACTATGAAAAAAAATTTCATTGCACTTTGACATCAGTTGCACAGCATTTCTCTAGTCAGACTCACCCTGTAATATTTTGAGTGGATTTCTTCTACACAGTAAGTTTTAAATAATGTTTACTAGAGCTTACGGCACACTTACTGAAGCACTGATGAACACGAACGCTTGCACCCGCCCCCTACCTCCCAAGGAGACGACCTGACAGCTATGTACAGCCAAGACCAGAACTGCATACTGACAGACCACGCACCACCCCCATCTACCAGGGATCTGTGCAGGTGGCAGCCCAGGTAATTAATTCTAGGGACAACCTAACCATCAGGTTTCCCAGTAGCATGCTGCTTCTCCCGTGTCCCATGACACAAATGTCAGTTACAAAATGTGGAAGGAGATTTCAATCACAAGCATAATTCAGCCAGCTTCACCCCACTCTCTGCGCACTCCCAAACTGCCACCAGAAAGGAGCATACCAGAAGCGGGCTGTGTGATTGTTCTGGAAAAAACACTGTGTGCCCAGGCCACTCAGCTTCCCACAGGGAACTTGGGATTGCAGAGGGACTTGTACATGGATGCTGGCAGCAGCTCACAGCAACACCCCGCAGGAGCACTGGCTGCACAGAACATGTACAGCACTCTGCCATCGGCCTGGAGGAAGGACAGCACACCGCCTTCCCCCGGGCAAGGGGGACAGCCCGCCCAGCTGGAAAACACATCAGCACCCAGAGTCAGACCTTAAGACACACAAATCTGCATTAGTGCATGACTTATTCCTTGGCTCGTATTTAGTTTGAGCAGTGGAATATTCTAAAATACCATTTAGTGATACCAGCTTTTGAAACTTTGCAATACAGATGAAGTCTCAAGTTCACTAAGTTCGCTACATCTCCAAAGTTAAAATTCATTTTTAAGTTTCAGGGTGACCCTGTCTGCCAGATGCAGTTAGTCTGTAAAGCGGCAAACACTGGCAACAATTTCCGTTTCTCCTTTGTTCCTTTACCTGCTCCATGGGAATTCCTAACTCTGCTTTCAGTCGTCTCTGTGCTGCTCTCCGAACACCAATGGCATTGTTTTCTTCCAGTTCTAGTGGATGGCTTAGAGGATGACTGCAGCAAGTGTTGGTAAAACAATCTGCAAGAAGTTTGTACGAGTATATTTTTGACATGTATAAACCATTGGGAAAAAAAAACCCACACCAAAACAACCACCACCAAAAAACCCCAGAGAGGTAGGCAGAACAGTTACTCAACACATCACAGCTTTGTTTCTCTTTTGTAGAGAAGGGTCAGAGAAGGAGGATATTTGCACCTCTTACTTTTCTTTCCGTATTTTGCACCAAGATTTGTCTGTACCAAGTACTACTTGACAAGTTAGTGTTTGATACGCATTAATATGTATGCTCTCATACCCAAGACAGCATCTACTTAGAGAGACAGTTTGAAAGGCACTTGTTTATCCTGCAAACATTATAATGACTTTTGGGAGTTTATATGCAGCAGAATATTGAAAATACTCCCAGAGCTTCAAGACCAGCTGACAGTAAGTAAATAAGCAGTTTATGCTTGTGTTTAAAGAACAGACCCTCTCTACTCTGTGCTTCAAGTATATTAAAAATTGGTTATCAGCAATGTAGAAGAACTCTGATTGGCCAACCTATTATCCGTAAGAGCCTACCTCAAAAGCATCCAAGAGTCAGATCACCTACAAGCTACACATACGCATTTTGCTTAGTTAGTGGTCAAGGGAAAAAAAACGCCCCTAAAGATTCCCTTGCAAGGAGAAAAAGGTCTTTTTTCCCCTGAGTTGAAGAGAGTTACAACACTGGAATTTGTTTTCCATCCGGAATTCTGAAACAGACAGCTTTATGCTTCCTCCTACATGTCTCGCATAAGCTATTTCTCTTTCATTCCACTGCTTTTTATGCCTCTCCATTTGCATTTGATCATAATAGTTCAGGAGTCTTCAAAAATCATGCATTACCTACTTTGGCCACACAGTTTTACTTTTTCTATAGTTAAAAAAGCCTTTGTTAAGACAAACACAGATAAATGTCACACTAAAACACAACACAACTGCTTCCAAGGAGTAGGGCTCCGCTATACATCAACCATGTGTCTTCACCAGTAAAAGAAGAACGCTCTCCACAGCTACCAGAAAAATCGCTTCAACTCCACTGAGTAGGTCTTGCAGCAGAGGAGGGAAAACAACGCACACTCTGCACTTCCATAAACAGGAAAACAAAGAAATCAGGGAACAATCATTTCCCACGAGTATGTATAAAAATAAGCTAGTTGTCCTGGTTTGTTCCCATTATCTTACTTCATCCACAAGGCAAGTGCATCTCGAACTCTTCTAAGTGTCTCCTCTCCAAAGAAGTAAATTCTAAAACCTCAGAACGAGTTACACTGCAAAATCAGACTGGCACATTTTAAAAATATTTAAATAAAGCATTTTTATAAATACAATGTATTTAAGTACTAACCTGGAAATGTAATTTTTGCATTTGACCTCTGCTGCAGCAACAGTTTATTTTCTGTATTAAATAAGAAAACACTGAAAGCTCGGTGCAGTAAACCTAAAAACAAGAAAAGACACCACAAAGCGCTATTTATGAGGGAAAAAACCCCATATGAAGACAGAGTTTAAGGGTTTAGAATGCCCTCATTTTTGGGCAACCAAATTTAAAATTCAGACACATTTAAAGTAAGGATTTGATTAAAAAAATTCTCAGAGTTATTACTTAGGTTTCTCTGTCAGCTTATGCAAAAGATTATGAAATTAGAAAAGTGCTAAGAACAACAATGCAACGGAAGAGTTCTACTAAACTTGGTCAGTTCACCATCCTGAAGATGCACATTTGAACGAGCTTCTAAGGAGGGCTCAGCACCCATAAATTTCCTATCAAAAAGAGATGATTCAAAAAGCCCTGAAAAACTGTATGGAACTTCAAGAAGGTTCAGGAATTGTAAAAGGACAAACTTCTCCAAAAACAGTACAATTGTTGTTTTCTGCAACCTTTGAAGTTGTTATTCCTCACTCCTGAGGAAGATGCTTCCCCAGAGTATGCAAAAGGAGGCCACAAACAACCGTGAGAGATTCATGAATCTGACTAACCTCAAATAAAACCCACAATCAATTATAATGACAACAAAAAAAACCCTCTCCTATTAGCAGTATTTGAAGTAGAACTCTGTGTGAACTACTTTAAAATCCAAATCTCTTCTACTTGAAAAGAACTCAGCAAAGAATCAAGTGGCATTCTTTAGAAACAGCTACATAAATCCAGGTATCTATAATAGGAAAATAATACTATTTTGTCACCAAAATGTGATTCAAAATATATTTATCAAGACATACAGCTTATATCCGCAGTAACATATTTCTCTCCTTTGCTACTGTCTCCAATCGTGTGTTCCTCCATATTGCAGTATTTTTAACATTAGATATGGTATGCTGGGGGAGGAGGGTGGTGTGGGGAAGTACTTGCTCTGGTTTGATCGACACCCACTTGAGAGTAAGGCTTTAATTTAATCATGATGAAAATATTCAATCAATCAACTTAATGGTTCAATTAGAAGGTAAGCGAGCTGTACCTTTATCAATGTTTTCATTCAAGTGACAGTTTTTCTTGGTATCCGCTCCAATCTTATTATCATTTTCATCAATAAGGATGCACATCTCTGCCAAGAGCTGCACCTGCTGCTCGTCCAGGTGATCTGTGTTAACTTCAGGCATCATGACGGTAGTACACACGCTACTAAAACAAAAAAAACAACGAAAAGAAGAGCCATTCAGTCATAATAACATCAGTAAGGTTCTTCTGGGCAGAGTGGGAGAAATAACCAAATGGCTAGGTTTCTGACACAGTGTAAATTGTGCACCAATTACATTTCCGGGGTTTTAAGTGCTTTCGGATTTCTGAAACTTCGTACCACAATACCAAACGTTTCAATACGATGTGTAGGAGCCTAGAAGATTTCTTCGTTTCTCTGGAACTCCACGCAGCAGCTGCTGCAGGACGGGCGTCCCAAGTGTAACGTTTCGATGGGCTGGGAGCATAAGGAATCCAATTCCAAATTTCACCCAGAACAAATTTCCCTTTGCCCAACCCCGCGGCCTACGCCTGTTCTGCACGCTAACGCTGGGGCGCTCTCAAAACGCCCGGAAGCACCCACGCATGTATTTCTTCCCCCCCCACCAGGACCGAAGTAACAGGGCTCCCTAACGAGGGCACGCAGCCCCAGGCGCTTCCAACCACCACCCCCCTCCCCCCAGCCCCAAACCGTGCCTCCGCCGGCCGCGGGACTGCTCCGGTCAGCTCCCACGGCCCTCTCCCCCGGCCGCCGCCCCCGCTCCCCCGCCCCGTCCCGCAGCAGCCCCCTTCCCCTTCGGCCGTCGCCCCTCCGTCCCCCTCCCTCACCTCTCGGCCCGGGCCTTCCCCCCACACAGGCCGGCGGCGGACGCGCGCAGCTGGCGGCAGCCCCACACACGACGACGGCGGTGGCAGCAGCAGCAGCAACGCCCCGGGGGGACGGCGGCTCCGCGGAGGCCCACAGGAACGGCCCGGCGCAGCACGCGCCACATCGCCCGTTACCCCGCCGCCGCCAATGGCAGCGCCCCCAAACGCCGACGTCACCGCATCGCCCGATCGCCCCACTGCGGCGCGCGCTGCCCAGCAGGCGGGACTAACAGTGACAGCGGGGAAAGGCGTCGGGCGCCCCCAACCGCAACACAGCTAGGTGAGGGCACTGACCAATACGGAGAGGGGACAACGGCGAGTTAGCCAATGGGAGCGGGGAACCCAGGTCGGGCCGCGGCCCCGCCCAGCGGGGCGCCCCCATTTCCGGCAGGGTGGGCNGCGTCGGGCGCCCCCAACCGCAACACAGCTAGGTGAGGGCACTGACCAATACGGAGAGGGGACAACGGCGAGTTAGCCAATGGGAGCGGGGAACTGGGTCGGGCCGCGGCCCCGCCCAGTGGGGCGCCCCCATTTCCGGCAGGGTGGGCAGTGGAGTGGGGGGCTGCTGTCCGTGGCTGTGCGCGGCAGGCTGCGCGGAGGCGTGGTGTCCGCTCC
>VZSC01002524.1:348948-364103 GCA_013398225.1 Steatornis caripensis
CCGCCCTTTAGATACTGATCCGCATTGATGAGATCCCTTCTCAGTCTTCTCCAGGCTCAGCAGACCCAGGTCTCTCAGCCTTTCCTCATAAGAGAGATGCTCCAGACCCCTCATCATCTTCGTTGCCCTCCGCTGGACTCTCCAGTCATTCTTGACCTGGAGAGCCCAGAAATGGACACAGTACTCCAGCATTAAATTAACACCTAGGAGATGCAGGGATGAAATCTAACCACGGGATCGTGGGGCAGTGGCAGCGCAGCCATTTGCCCCCCTTCTTTGCAGTCTGACGGGGCCTGCTGCCATACGGGCAATTTGGCGTGCGCAGAGGGTCCGTAGTCATTACTGCACCTCAGGGCAGGCGCAGCATTCCCCCAGCGCGTCCCTCGGAGACGTGCTGTACTCTGCGGCACGTATTTCTGTACAGATACGCGTGCTCGCTCGCGGTTACGTTCGTGGGCTTAATTACGATTTTCCTTAATGCAAGGAGCTATGGAAATAGGTGTTTGCTGGCACGCACCCAGAGGGAGAAGTAAACGGGCTGGCGTGCGAGGCGAAAACAGAACCGCACCCTGCTGACCGGGAGCGCTGCCCGCCCCGCCCCGCCCGAGGCACGAGCACGGCTGCGGGCACGGACCGGCCAGCTCGGGGACCGGCCGACCAGGGCTTGCGGTGTGCGCCCCAAACGAACCGTCCGATGGCGGCTCGTGCCCCGCTCCGGCGGCGCTTCCCAGCCTCCGGGTAGCAGCCGCCCGAGGTTGCGGCCACCGGCCTGTTGGCTCGGCCAGCGGTGAGGAGTCGCCTTCCCGCCCGCCCGTCGCCATGGCGGCGAGCGGGGGCCGCGCGCCGCTTCCGCCCGCCGCCGGATGTCGCCGGGAGGGCTCCGCACCAGAGAGGCGCGTCGCTGCCGGAGCGCGGCGCCGGGCTCGTCGCTGCCGCCGCTATCCCCCCACCCTCCTCCTCCTCCTCCTTCTCCTTCTCCTTCTCCTCCTCCTCCTTCCCCCAGCCATCTGCGGCCCTGCCCCTTCACGCCCGCCGCCCCGGCTGTGGCTGACAGGTGAGTGCGGGGGGCCGCGGCGCCCCCCTCCTCGCTCCCCTCAGCGGGGCGCGGACCCTCCGCCATCTTCCCGCCCGGCGGGACCCCCGCCCCACCGTCGCCGGCAGCGGCTCCCCCGAGGGGCTGGGGGTGCGGTGAGAGCCGGCCTGGCGCGGGGGAACCGCAGGAAAGGGAAGGGAAGGAAGGGCCGTGCCGCGGCGGGAGGGCCGGGGCGGGGTCCCGGGGGAAGCGCGGGCAGTGGGCGCTGCCTGCGCGGTGCCGCCGCCTTGCTAGGCCCGCGGCGTAGCGCGGGGCTCCCGCCTCGGCACCCGCTCCCAGCCTGTCCTCTTCTGGTTTATCTCTGCGTGAAATGACTCCACCGTTCTGTCTTAAAAACCGAAATAACCGAAAATGAGCCCCTCTTCTTCTTCGCCTGTGGGTTTTTTCCCAAAAATTTGTCTTTTTTAACACTTCCAGCCCGATGCGGTAGGGATGGTTCCATGTCTGCAGACAGTGCCTGCTGAGGAGATTCTGCTCGCTAACTTTGTGTGCTACTGCGTATCCTAAGGACGTGCCAAGTGTAGTACCTCATTAGTTTACAGACCGAATTCAGATCCCCTGACACACGTCCGAATGGAGTAAAAACAAAACGCCCAAATTCCCTGGAGTGGGGCACAACTGCTTGAGGAAGGGAAGCACTGTCTGTGGTGGGATGCGGTAGGTCTAGCGTTCGGCAGTGGGACGATGACTTGGAACCGTCCGAGATGGGTAAAAGTTACATCTGTAAAGAGCCGTTTGCAGTATTTATCTCTTTTCGTGAGCTATAAATGGTGAAAACAAAATTGAGGGAGGAATTAATATGCTTAATGTATTCAGAGGTTGAATAGATGTTAGGTTCCAGCCGTAGAGGGAAATTAAACACAAAAATTGTGCTTATGCAAAGACGAAACTTTTTCAAGTTAAGTCTTGGACCATTGTTCAAGGACATCTTGGTGTTTGCGAGAAAAGAGAAACTTCTGTGTGTGTTTTTATCCCTCTTGTTATGTCTTCCAGCTTGTCAAAGTTTGTTTCATTACAGCATTTTAAGGTATGCTTTCTGTAACAGTAATTCATGGAAGATTTGCGTACAGAACTGGTGGAACAGCTTCTTTGAAGTGACTCAGTGTCATTGAGTACACCTTGAAATTATATAAATGTCTATTGTTCAGGCACCCATTTTGCAACCTCACAGCAGTATGTTTCTCCTTGAGCAAATTTCTGAAACTGTTTTCCAAGCAAGCCTGCTGTTGGTATTTCTTATGTGATGTTTTTGAAAGCGAGTTGGTAACCTCAAGATTCCTCAAGTATGTTTTCTAATGAGTGGTTTACATTAGATAAGATCTTGTGTGTGTGTGTGAGCCCTAACACATCTTCTTGTAATACCTTTAAACGTAGCTTTGTATCCTGTGGACTTGGGCAATTATTTTAAGAGAAGGTGCCTGCACCAAACATTAGAATTTAAGGCAGAGGACACTGTAATTTGTGGGGTTTTTTGGTTTTTTTTAGTGCCAGTTGTTTATGTGTATGTTTGTCCGTAAATTAAGTTTATCATGTTAAATCTAAAGGTACTAAGTTGACACTGTCTCTCTAATGTAGACATGCCCTTCTGTCATCTTTCTTTTAAACTTAGAGCTTGTTTAAAGGAAGCAGTCTCTTATATGGACTGAAGTGGTTGCGAGTGTTGGTACAGTCATGGGAGAAATACTGTGAGTGCGGTGATAGTGTCTTAAAAGAAGAGTTCACTTCTACAAAATCCAGAAATAGCAAGCCAGAACTGGTATGTGTCAAGTAAGGAGAAGTTAAGTGGTATTGCGTTTTATATGTTTGAGTTGCGATTGTGATAATGTTATGTCATGGAATTTTCAAGTCTTGGAGGTGTAGTAGCTTGTCTTATGAGATAAAGGCCAGGGTGAGGAGTTTATTCTGCAGGCTGCTGGTTCAGACCTCTGCGGGGAGAGTTTGTTCATACTCTATGCTTGACCACTGAGTAATGGATGGGAATTGGGATGGTCTTACAAACCAGAGTGATTTTTTATTTCCTCATACTTGAATAATACCTACTGACTATTTTGAGAATGTCTTAGTGTTTCAAGATGGAAGGACTGGGTCCTTGCAGTGCTGCTTCATGTACTGTTGGAAGATTTGGTGGTTCTCTGTGGTAGGCCATATGAGGAAATGCTTCAAGAATGTGCTGTACAAAGGATATTTATTGCTGCTTCAGAAAAGCTTTTTAAATGTATTATAGTTAGTGTCGCAGTTACTTGCATTTGTTGATGTCTTGTGCGGTAAAAGATTCTAATTTATTAGCAAGTGGTATATTCCCAAATGAAGAGCAATGACATTAGAGGTCACTCTGCTTGCATAAAAGTGTAGTAGCAATTTATCTAGTCCATCAGTAATAAGTACCTAAATATTGTTTGTTTAGAGACTAACACAGTAGGATTCTGGCCTCTGAATGTGGGGCAGTGCTTCCTTAAACAAATACCTGGTTAAACCACCTTTGCTCTTGAACTTCCTTAGAATTCTTCACCCTAAGGTCTTGTATTTGCATACCTGTGCATGCATGTAGACTAATTATAAGCTATTAAGAGATTTGCTAATGCAGGAATGGGAGCTAAAATGTCTCTGAAACAGCTAAGGAAATAGAGTAGCCTTCAAACATATTTTAGGATTTAACCAGCAGTAATTAATTTAGCAGGACCTGATGCTGTCTGTTGAACTCTTCCATGAAGTCGGCTAATCAATACCTATTAATAGACCAAAGTATGACATATACTCATAGATAACTCAGCAGTGTTAAATGTAAGGTTTTATTGTACGTTGTACCATTTAAACTAGTTGAAACGGTGAGTGCACTCAGCAAGCACAGGTGGCACAGATCTCGAAGGAAAGTTGTATGCTTTCAGGAGATCGGCATTTTCACTTAACAAGTCTTGCTCTGATGATTGTTAGTGGACCCAGGTAGGTTTCTTCTATAATCTAAATTAAAATAAATAATTCAAGTTTGATAATTACTATTGTTTAATACCAGTTAAAATAAGTCTGTATGGTTGAGAGCATAATTTCTTGCTTTAGCACACTGTTTGGCAGGCTAGGTCTGCACTGCATTTTGGTGTGATTGCAGCATTTGCTGACATAATTGAATTAGCAAGATCAAAGCTGGCTAGCAGCAAAACTGGGCTGACTTATGCTTCGATGTTGGTGTTAGAAGCTTGCTCAGAGCAGATACTTAGTAACGTGTTAAAGCTTTTATTGTTGATTTCCAGCTGTATAACATACTTAAAATTCATTGGTGCAGCTCCTGTACTATGGTTTCTGTCAAAGGGAGGTTATCGCCTCTAGTGGGTTATCTACCACCTGGTGGGTGCTCTCCCCTTTTCTATTTTGAGGAACACACAGTTTTGTTTGAAAGTATGCTGCACTAAATTTAGAAAAAAATTAATGTTGTAATGCTCAAGTGGATTTCATAAAGTATGAGTACGCTTATCCGTGGTTCTAGCATAATCTGTGATGATCTGGAATAGTTTTGTTTCCTAAATATTTATCTTTAGAAAAATAACTGATGTTACAAAGAAGTCTCTTTAGCCCAATCTTTCTCAGGTAGGCTGTATTCTTGGAGCTCGCATTGAATTAATGGCACTTGACTATACAGCATCCTTGAAACAAGTTGTTTGCTGAAGACCTCAAAATGGAAGTTTTACTCCTTTGAATTTGATTTCTTTGCGTATCAATAAAGAATGTAGTGATGTACTTTGATACTTAAATTCCCTTAACTCATGAGTAATGCTGTCAAACCAAGTTATGTGTAATTAAGAACTTAATAACTGTAATCATTCTCCTCCCTTTCCCTCTCTCCTTTGTGAAAAAAACCTATGTTAACTGGCATCGTTGTATCTTAAGGTTGCACAGGACAATAATTACTATTGTAAAAATCCTTTGTTTCATTTGTAGTATTCATTGAAATTTTGTTCTAAACCGTGTTTGAAAATCAGAGATCTGAGACTAAGAGATTTAAGAGCACACACAAATACAGTAAAATTGTTTGTATTTTTTTTGATTAAACAATCCTTTAAATAGTAAGTGTTACTGTTGCTAAATGCTAAACAAAATGGAGCAGGGAGATCTTGAGTAAGAGATGTTGCTGAAACTTCCTGATGCTTTCCCTTTCCAGACTTGTATGTTGTCTTGAATGAACAAAAAAGGAAATGCAATACTGTAGCCATTCTGTCTGTGCTCTGACACTTCTTAAAACAGATTTTCTTCCCTGGCTTCAGCAGCGGTCACACCCCCACAATTCTTTCCTTTCAGCAGTCTGCTTGTTCCATGTTCAAGAGCCAAAGTAGGCAAGTAGAATTAGTTGATCACTGCAGTGAATTTTTAAGTCCTGTAAGACCGGTGTGTGCACTTTTGGTGCCATTTCTCTATTGTAGTTGAATAAAACAGTAATTGGTTACACATCTGGTCTTTACTGTTACTCTGATGAAATATTTCCTGTGACTGAATACATGGTAACATCTGTTACATAAAGGTAGGTGGCAGAACTTTAATTTAACACACTGTAAAATATGCTGTGAATTTAATTAAACAGCATAGCTGAAATACTGAAGTGTCTTTGCATGCAGAAAGTAGTAATCACCTATGGTGTAGACGTTTTCTAGGACACGTTTTTCTCCCCTGCTTCTACTGATTGACTTTGTCAGAAAGTCGTTTGGTACCGTTCTCTTGAGGCTTTGACAGATTGTTGTGTGAGGAACTATGCAAACGTAGCATTTTGTGGAACGATTGAGCAGAAAGCTTGGTATGTCTCATAAGCTCACTTTTTAATAGCACAGTACTTGTGAACTGCTACCCTTGTTGAATATAGTTTAGTAATACAACACTCTTCCCCCTTTTATTTTTTTTTTCCCTTGGAAAATGCTTTTTGTTCAGCTTTTTTTACTCTTGATTGCTAATTTTTAGCTTTTGTGAATTCAGCTTCATTTGGTTCAGGAAAAAAAAGTCCAATACTTCTTGGTGATTTTTCATTCTACTTGTAGAATTACTAAGTAGAAGGAAGTTAATTTAGTGAATTTATCTTTTCAGAACCCATTTGTAACACTCAAAAGTTATGAGTAACTACGTCTGACTAAGTACATAATGGGTCATTTTGAAGCCTTTTTTTCTTAGGTCGTTTGACTGGGATTTGGCCTTGACTTGTGTTGTTGTTTTCCCTCACCCCCCTTTCCTGTCATCTGGTGTGTTCTAACTACTAAAGTTTCGAAAATGTGAAAAAGACTGGTTTGTATACTACTGACTGTTTCACTAATCAATATTTAATATGGTTTTCATAGGATATGTAACATGACACTGATATTCTGGACAGGTAATTTTCGTTGTTTGAAAACCTTACATAATAAGGGGAATCAGGTAACTGCTAGAAATGAGCACCTTATTTTTTTTTTTTAGTGTCATATTGCCAAGGTTCTGTTTTGTGAAATTTGTTCTTGAAAAACCTGTAGCTTCTTATTGTTGCAATTGGCATAAAAATATTTCTGAAATTGTCAAAGTGAAGTTAATATTTAAAGGGACACTGTCACTTTTGAAAACTGGATTTACATCCTGGTTCTAAAAACTCTTTAATTATTGCTCCCTTACTGAAAGTTTATAAGCCTGTTTGGTGGAATTCAGAATAATATTAAAGACCGTGAAGCTAGTCCCCTTTGGCTTCTCCTTCCTGTCCTCTGTATGCACACGCCCGCTTGTTGCGTCTTTGGTTGCAGCTTTGCTATGGCTGTGTGCACCCTCTTGCAGAGCCCGGGGGAGAGCATGCATGCTTGCTCTCTCCAGAACAGTGCATGAGTGACGTGGTCATGCTGGTGCATGAGGAGAGTGCGATTACTGGCAATGCCACTGGCTGCAGGTGAAGTGCTGCTACCAAGTAGATACAGTAATGGAGGTGTTCCTTACCTAATCTTTCCTGTTTGCTTATGAGCTGTGAAAGTAGAAACTTTTGTGTAGTTAATGGGAGAATTTCACTATATAAAAATATAATCTCATGTGTTTGACTATGTCCCTTTAAAATCTACATGCTGCCAAATCTGTATGTACTGAGTGGTGCAGTTGATTGGCTTAAGTGAAGGGATACCATCCGGAGGGACCTTGGCAGGCTTGAGGAGCAGGCCCATGCAAACCTCGTCAAGTCCAACAAGGCCAAGTGCAAGGTCCTGCACCTTGGGTTGGGGCAACCCCCAATATTGGTACGGACTGGAGGATGAATGCATTGAGAGCAGTCCTGCAGAGAAGGGCTTGGGGATGAAAAATCAGACGCGAGGCGGCAATGTGTGCTTGCAGCCCAGAAGGCCAGTCATAGGGAATAGTACGAGAAAGACATCGACCTATTAGAGCAGGTCCAGAGCAGGGCCACGAAAATGATCAGAGGGCTGGAACACCTCTCCTATGAAGAAAGGCTGAGAGAGTTGGGGCTGTTTAGCCTGGAAAAGAGAAGTCTGGGGAGACCTCATTGTGGCCTTCCAATACTTAAAGGGAGCTTATAAGAAAGACGGAGGAGACTCTACCAGGGCGTGTAGTGACAGGACAAAGGGTAATGGTTTTAAACTAAAAGAGGGTAGATTTAGGTTAGATATAAGGATTTTTTTTTATGATAATGGTGGTGAATCACTGGAACAGGTTGCACCTGTTCGTAGAGCTGCATCCCTGCAAACGTTCAAGGCCAGATTGAACAGGGCTTTGACCAACCTGATCAAGTTGAAGCTGTCGCTGCTGGTTGCAGGGAGGGGTGGACTGGATGACCTGTGCAGGTCCCTTCCAACCCAAACCATGCTGTGATTCTATGAAGCAATCCAGAAAAGGGTGTTTCTTGGTAGAGTCCTCTAAAATGAAGTAGCTTGGCAGCAGAGGGCAAATGGAAGTTAACATAGTTAAAACAATGCCTGGTAAGGCATAGACTGTATTAACATCTCTGTGTATAACTACAGCTCAGAAGCTGTATTTGTCAGGAATTAGAAATTAGATTTTTTTTTTCCCACAGATCTTAAGTGAAACAGTGTTAACTGATTTATGTGGTTATACGTAAGTGTGTATGTATAGATACAAAACTGTTTAACACACCTCTGTGTGTGTGCACAGAGTTTGGTGCTTCGGGCCTTAAAAAATAATCCGAACACTGCAGAAGCCACTGAAGCCACTGAAAGCCATTGAAGGAGTGGTTCCCCAGGGAGACAGGAAGGAAGGGTGGAAGAGAGGAGACTACACGTGTGTTTGGGATCTCATCATATTTTGAAAAGAAACAGAAATGTGATGAGCACTGAAAACCTGTTCCTGATTGTTGACCATATGTCCAGGAACAGGAAGACGCTCTGTGAAGCCTAGAAAATTGGCAATAACTTGTTTATGGGATGAGCTTTTTAAAATTTCAGTTCTGTCTTTCTATGGCAGAGGAATCTAGCCACAGTGAAAAAAGAAACCTAGTCGAATAAGAAACTACCCAATGGTAGTTCTTTCTCTTCTTTCTTCTTTAATTTGTGAACATAGCTAATTAGTTACTACTGATTAATCACACATAAAAAGCTCTGATGGGATTAGGTGCAGGGGGGGACTGTACAGAGTCCAGAGGAAACGAACAAAATCATTTCAGTGCAGTACAAGATACTGGTGCAACCTGGATTTTATTTTAGATTCACTATGGAATTGGTGTCAGGTTACTGGAGCTCAGGTGTTCCAGAAGCTAATTAAAATACCAGTTTTTTAAATGAGAAAATTTGAGGATGGATGGGCATCAAAACCTTAACTAAATCCAGTCTCATTTTGATACAAATGCAAATATCCTTGAAGTTTTTCTTTTTGTGGTATAAAAAACAAACTTAGAGCTGTTTTTATTCATGGCGCATACTGTGTTTTTAGTAAGCTATGCTTTTCCTTGGCTTTATGATGTGTTAAAAAGCTGAAAACACCGTGTCAGAACCACCAAACTGGTTAATGCCTAGTCTTGTTAATAGCGATGGTGCTCATTCCTAGCTTGAGATCTAGTGTGTTGGTGGATCTTAAATTGGAAGTGGCCCTGGGTTTCGTTTAAATTTTCTCTGATCAACTTATTTAAAAGAAAGCTCAGTTGCTTTGTTACTTTTGCCAACTCTGCTCTCCTGTTTCTCTGCAGGCTGTTGCAGCTATTTTAAGTTGTAATTATTGTTTCAGAAATTATTTATGCTGGAGAATGAATTTTTATTGTTCTCAATGTTCATGATTGAAAAATTTTGAGTAATCAATCTTAAAACATTTGAAATGTTTAACAACTGGTACTCCATGAAACTAATATAATTTCTATTGAATATCAGGTTTAATTAAAAAAATCCAGTAATTAAATGTTTGTAAAAAATAAGATTTTGACCGTAAACAACATATTCTCCACGTTAATGCAAGAAATAAAAAATAATTTGATTTTTCTTAAACAGGGGAAAGCAGTAGATCATGCATGGTAATATGAATTGGTGATACTGTCAGGTGTTTTTAAGATATTAATATTAAAATGCATATTTGGCTTTAATGAGCTGATGGAAATTAACAACAACAACCTGGTAAGTCAGGTGTACTTCCACTCTTCTCCTAAGTTTGTGGGCACTTTTACTATCCAAGGAAGTCAAACCATGAGCTTCCAAAAATGATGGAAAGTAGTTTCTGTCATGAAAATTAATTTCTGCTTATGTGTAAACAGGCACATGTATTAAATTTTGTATACTAACACTTAATGTTGCATAATACATTTTAACCTGACAGTGTCCCTGAATTATCATGTCTGTTTGCTTTCATTTTCCAGCTGGATTTTAATTTTGCATGCATTTCAGTGAAACACAGTATGCATAATAGTTGTTTCTGGGAGGCATTTTGGGGCTGTCTCTGCTAGCGTTCTCCAAAATGAGCAAGGCAGTGGAATTCATTTTCCTTTTGTGGAAGTTTGTTACCTAATGAATAAGCAATGCAAAAGTGATTCCACTTTATTTACGTATATGCATATGTGTTTTTGAACTTAATGTTGTTTTAAGAATAGCTGTAAGTAATAGGGATCTCTTCTTTTTAATGACACCTCAAAGAACTAAATATTTATATTTTAAGAAAAAAATTTTAAACTCTGGTTAGTTTGGCAGAGCAATTTGTAACGTGTAACTGTTGTCCTTAGTTTATCATAGGAGCCTCTGTGAAGCTGTTTTTTTGAAGTAATGCCAATAGAAAGTGGAAGTTGTGCATCTGCTCGCCAAGCAAAGCAGAAACGTAAATCGCACAGTCTTTCCATCCGAAGAACCAACAGTTCCGAGCAAGAACGGGCAGGACTGCAGAGAGACATGTTGGAAGGGCAGGTAAGATAATACGCTGCTGCTTGGGTGACTTCCGTAATTTTTTTATGAGGAGTGTTTTCTATGCAAAGAAATTAAATAAACTGAAGTAATGAAACATGTCCAGTAAAGCTGCAGGAACAGCAGACTTTCTTTCTTGTAAGTGCTGGCTGTCTTTGGAGACTATTGCCGTGGATGTTGGCAGTTGTTTCAGATTGTATTCAGACCTCTGGAGCTTTTTATCAGCTTTTGTGTATTCTTACATGAATGCTAACACCATGAAGAAACACAAAGAAACAGCCTATTTATTTTGCTGCACCTCCCCCTCTCCCCCCCTAAAGCCGAAGATTATTTCTTAATTTCGTAAGTTTAAATTTGGAATAGTAGTAACCCAGAAATATGAATAAACTGACATATTTGTTATTACAACTTTGATAGAGAAGGTATTAGTGGGAATGCTGTTCTGCATTCCTTTCCATAACGTAAACAAATACTGCCTGCTTGACAGAGGTGTGAGCTAACTTAAATTTTTTTGTGGCTTTCTTTTTTTTTTTAATTTGGCTCAAATGAAGGTGTGATCTTCTGTGTATTAAACTTCAGGGAAAGAACAACAACCACAAACTTTGGTAATTCTCGTAGTCGTGTCAGTCTGTGTAGTGGACACAATCTGGAGCCACTTGGAGTGTTTCACTTAACATTATTGAAATGAACTGTAGGCGAGGCTCCTGTAGGAGGTGTTTGAAGTAGTGCTGCCAAAGAGAAGTTAATACCAGTTTGAAAACTATTGTCAAATTGTCTACGCAGTGCTAATGCAGGCCTGGCAAAGATGATGCAAAACTTGATTTTTTTTATCAGAGAGGTGGTTGGAAATACTAACAGTGTTTGGCTATGAGAAACCTCTCGTTCTGGACTCTGCAGATACTCTGAAGGGAAAACCTTGTGTTTTCTCAGTGTTGTGACATATTTTTAATTTTTTAAAAAATTGAATCTGTTACTCAGTTTATAAACGTTAGTTTTCTGGGAGCTAACAGAGCCCAAGTTGTTGCTTCTAGTCATCTGGAAGTTGGAGAGTGTAAGTACTTGGATACTTGGCGCGTTTGGACTGTTAACAGCCTTACTTCAGGAAAGGAGGGAAGGGCAGCTGAGAGGTCGAGGCATGCTGTCACTTCTGTCTAGTAAACCAAAATTTTAAGCTGTTTTAGTATTTCTTAGCAAACTCTAAGTGTAGTATGCTGTAATATGTAAATGTTTTAAATGGCTTACATAGCATCTTATTTAATTTTGTTGACCTTTAACCTTGAACAGCCAATGGCAGATTCTAACGAGTAGAGAGTATTAATGCCCCTTCACAGTGGAGCTGTAAACCACATGAGATCTAGATAAGTGCTTTTGCAGATAAACAGATAACATTATTAGATGGTATTTTAATAAGCTAATTTAAATAATGCCAACTTTAAAGAGAGTAAAGGAAGTGGATGCGTTTTACTGTACTGGTTACTTTAGGACAGATTTAGATTTGCTTATGGTTTCAGGTTCTGAGAAGTGGATTTGAAAACCTTTGATACATCTCCTTTTCTCTTTTGAAAGTTGTAGGATAATTTAGTTTCTTTCATAACGTTGCTGTATGGAATTATTGGGTAATTGAATTGGAAATAACTCTTCTAACTTGTTTCTCTTAATAATGTTTCATTTGTATAGTATTCTTGTTTAATCAATTTTGTTTCAAGTCGATTTTAATCAGGATTGTTTTCACATTCTGTTTGACTGTGAATGCATGAACAGAAGTTCTGTCTCAAGGGAGAGGCAGATGCAGAAAGGAATATCCTAGGGGGACATAAGGCGCATAGGACCAGTTCTTTCAGCACAGTGCCTGTTTCTTAAAGTAGCTGTGAAACTGGTGTAAAACAATTATGCACGCAGCAGATGTGCTCTATGTCATGGCTGTTAGTGGTTTCTCTTGCTCTTCTCTTTAAAATTGATGTTCAGGAATAACTTATAAAATCGGGGTCATGATACGCTTTTCTAACTGTTTCTGAAGACAATCACCTTGACTGTATGAACCAAACTGAGTGAGATTAAATTCCGATTGTTCTGACGCGGACTTGGTGGAAGGTGCATGCTGCCCTCTGATGGCTAGTACGCACACGCTTCTTCCTAATGCAGTCAGTTTGTAGGAGTGGAACCAGTTTCTTTTCGTTTGGGTTTACTGGAACATTTAAGAACAAAACAAGTTATAGTCATCCTTAAACTTGCATTGAATAATGAAGTTCACTCGAATTTGGGTGGTGTCCTGTGCTAACCTTTGTACTCCCATTCTAGTAATGCTGCTTCTGTAGTGGACCTGAAATAGCGGTTTGTGCTGTGGCAGAAGCTGACCCAGTTTTCTTTCTTTGCTCGTAGCTGATGACTTCAAGATTTTGAAGTTACGTACTCTTGCTTTGTTTAAAAAATGTAGATGTTGCCGATGGGCACATTCCTGGTATATTTGATAGATGAACGTAGATACATTAATAATATGGTTTACATGATACCATATTAATTTCACTTTGAAATTTGGTAACTTGTTTTCTTACATAGATATTTCTCAGTTTTTGAATACAGCTGCATTGATTACGAGTTTGTCCGGTAATAAGATGTTGCCTTACTGAATTGTGAGACGCTGGGTTAGATGTGCTGCAAAGGAGTAGTTGAACTGTTTCATTGTTGGGGTAAGGCTCAGTTAAGTGGAAACTTCTTTTAAAAAAGGTTTATAGCTGGCTATCTAGATAAATAGTAAGTGTAGAAAGCAAACTTACATAATGTGGTCCACCAGCAACTGAAGAATAGAACAGGTTTAGTAGAATTTATTTATGTAGTGTGCAAGGATGGTGAATCATTTGATCCATACTTGTAGTGGATTAATGGATGATAGTTCTTAGTCTAATGACCATATTTTCTCCTTTCTAATTTGCCATTTTTTAATAGCATGCTGTGCTTGAAATTGTAAGATGTTTGTTAGTAATAGGTTCTCAGTGTACTGCAGCCAGTTGTCTTCTGCTTTACTCACTATCTGCTCAACAGCGTTTGATAACAGAATCATTGTTACAGTGAGAACCTTGACTCCCAACAGAAATCAGTACTTGTTTTAGATATGGTATGCATTTGTTCAGGGAAAATACGGTGCCGATCTCTGTTTTATAGGCAGATGAGTAAAATTCAAGTAACTTGCCAACAGAAACTTGTGAAACAAGCCGTGTATTGAGCTCAGATCATATAAATCCTGTGTTAGTGGTTTTATTACGTGCTTTGTTTTGTGCGTCGGAATTGCTGTGTTGATTATGCTGAAGAAAAAGTCAGCCCTCCTGTGAATTTGCTTCAGAATGCTTTCTGTGAAGAGGAGTTGCTTGAACAATTTCTGGGGAGGAAAGGATTAGAAATTGCACTTTCCTTCCCATTTAGTTGTGGTTAGTGACAAAAGTAGGTAGATGTTGAATATATGTTTAAAAGGTTAGTTTGTCTCAAGCTTTCGTAATAAGGTGCTTTTTGATGACAGCTTCCTAACCTAATGCATAGTCAGCTTTTGAATTACTTTGTCAACCAAAGGTATTCTTTCTTCTTAAACCGGAAGCACCTTGACATTATATTATACATTTTTTCCACCTTTCTTCTTTAATGAATTGTACATGTACCTTGGTGTTATAATTCATCTCTAGTAAAAACAAAAAAAAACCCACAGGCGATTTGAATTCTGTCCCTTGAAAGAGAAAGAGTATGTAAAATGAATAATGTTATAATGCACAGAGCTTTTTGTTTTGTGTTCTAGACTACTAGTAGTTTTAATTTCCCTCCTTGCTGGGAGACAGAGAACTGTTAAAATCAGTATAAGATTGAAAGATAACTGCATAAAATATATGTAGAGAAAAATAGAAACTCCAATTTTGTGTCTTCTAGGATTCTAAACTACCATCTTCTGTCCGGAATACACTCCTTGAACTTTTTGGACAAATAGAGCGGGAGTTTGAAAACCTGTATATTGAAAATTTGGAATGTGAGTGTCTTTTTTTTTTTTTTCCCCAGCAACTTATCAATTGTTTGGATTTAGGATATAGTAATGCTGACTGAGATGCTTACCTTGGATGTAATTGGCATAGCTTTTCTGTGAGGAGTTTAAGCATTGTTTTGAACTTGTAGCCAAAGGTGGGGTTTGTACATTTTCAGAAAGATCATTCTTAGCTCTTTGACACAAGTAGTGAGAACTAATATTGTCTTGACTCTTGGGCAAAGAAAGTGAAGTGACTGTCTCCTTGTCATTGTAGGCTCTGGTATATACCCTGTTTATCTGGCAGTAACTCCGTTCAGCCATTGAAGTTTGTGGCTTTGTTGTATATTTACAGATCTAATTTTAATGGTACCATTATTAAATGAAATTGGAAAAGTGTCTGTCTTTAAAAAGTGTAAAATGTGGTTTTGTATCTTACTGTTGGTACATTGCATAACCAGATCTGCAACTGTTCATGAATTTTGAAGTCAAGCACTCAGATAAAAATTCCAGGTGTATCTGCAAAAAATGTTACTTGTTTAGTGACAGTGCAGTCATATGGTAATGTAAGTGATGTAAGAGGATCCAAAGTAACTAACACAGGTAGTCACATAGTAAAGCCTCTGCTCTGTTTTGCTTGCTGGATTTTGGAAGCTTGTGTTGCATGGCTTGGCATCTGGATTGTGGAATATGGCTGGTTTGGCTTCAAGTCAAATTTTTTTCCATGCTTAATTTGTTCTCA
>VZSC01002524.1:364261-380019 GCA_013398225.1 Steatornis caripensis
AAAAAAAAAAAAAATTCTTGCATGCATTTTGAAAACATGCTGCCTTTTTATTCTCTTAAAACCTGAGATTGTGTTGATTAAAGGCTGTCAGCAGCACTACACATTTTTAGTGACAATTTGCACAACTGAGTTCTTAGCCTCCTGCTGAGAGGTTGGCTGCTAGCAAGAAAAGTAGGGATTCTTCACCCTGCCCCAAAGTTTAAAAATGTTTGATTTTGATGAATTTGATGAATTTGTCTGTACCCTCCAGAGTACCATTATTTTCCTTCGATTCAATTTTTTTTTTTTAATGCATCTTCCTTCTTCATCTCACAGTTCTAGTTCACTCCTGGCCTTTGTGATCTCTTTCCACCCCGCCGACAATTTCTAAATTTTTCTCTTCCGGTGCTCAGGCTGTTATTTTTTGTTCTTGATCTAATTCCTATATTAGTGTTACTGTACATAGAGAATATCAGGTTTTTCCTCCCTGGCTTTTCATACATTCCCTTTCCCTTATTACAACTTATTTCTAGTTTCTTCTTTTTCTTCTCCCGTCCAGGCTTCAGTCTTAATCCTTCTGGGCAATTCTTGTATCTATCTGCCTGGCTTGTTTTTTTTTCAGTCATTGGTTACTACAAGCCTGTCTCTTTGTTTGCTTCTCTTTTGTGTTGTCTGTGCTTTATAAAAGTTTAAGTTTATGTGACTGGGAACACGGGAAAGAGAGTCTTGCTTTGCTCACTTCAAGCACTTGGATGTGGTATGAAAGTGTAAACTGACTTTTCTAGTGCTTAGAACTGAGACTTCAGTGAATTTCTCAGAAATGGCAAGAATCATGATCCTGGTGGGTCACCTTGTCCCACATGTGAAAGCCTGGGAGTGAATGACTTCTTTAAAAAAAAGTCCTAAGAATTTGTGGAAAGTCAGACCTAGACTTACTCTCAAGAACAATGAAAAATTGCTTGGTTAAAGCCTCTCAGTAAGATCTCACCTCAGGAGAACACTTAAGAGTATTAGCCCAGATTTTGAGAAAAAACTATAAGCCACTGAAAATGTGCTTTATAAATTTAAGTTGAGCAACTTTAAACTAGCCCAGCCATTCGAAGTCAAGTACCTGATTTGTTTTAGCTGTGCCATCACTGTCTTGTGCTGAAATGGCACTGGTGAGAGTTATAAATAATTGACAGAAAAGCGTAATCTTGTTACAAATACATGCTTCGTCTGATATGCAATGAAAATATTTGGATCGTATTTAGAAATTCCTAAACACTTGAATGTAAAAATGTGTATGTCATTCTAGATTTTAAAATGTATTTCAAAATACAAAAATACACATTTGCTGCACTACCTTTCTTACTGAAACTCTGTAACAGTAGACAGGCATTCAGGGAAGAATACTATTTCATGATTAATAAAATCTTTGTCAAGAAATGACATACTGTGACATTCTGTGGCTAAGATATTTACGATTCTGCAAAGTCTCTGTCTTCTGTTGGATTTCATTCAATACAGGTGTGCCACGTATTTCACAGAAGCTGTGTTGTTAATCCTTAGCCACATTTATTAGTAAAAGTAACCGTAATTAGAAGCCACTAATACTTTCCTTGGAATCTAGGTCAAGGTTCATCTCTGGAAAATTCAGCATGAGTCTTGATTTATGTCATGGTGAGACTTGCTTTTATAAAATCATAACTGATCCCTTTTCCTGTCCTTAGCATAAAATAGATTACATACTAACTGTAACAATTCTTAAATAGTATGTTAATGATGTTGTTAATGAGACTAAATTTTTTATATTAATTTGAACTTTTGTTATTGTTAGTACGTAGAGAGATTGATACACTGAATGAGCGTTTAGCAGCTGAAGGACAGACAATTGATGGAGCTGAACTGAGCAAAGGACAACTGAAAACAAAAGGTAAGAGAATCACAAAGAATTCTAAACTAGTATTTTTGACTTTACTTTTTGTGTACTTTGCTGGCCAAAATGGAGAATCTTATTGAAGGGAATTAATACCAGTTATTTATATGAATAAGCTAATGTTGTATTTAAAGTATCTTCCTTTGAATTTATTTGTCTCAACAGCCAGTCATAGCACCAGTCAGCTTTCTCAGAAACTAAAGACAACTTACAAGGCATCTACTAGCAAGGTATGAGACAAACTAAACCTCTACTCATCAGTGTGTGCTAACTTGGCTTTCTTTAGTTTGTAAATTGTGGTTTCTTTAAGCTGAGTAGTGCTGTTCTTTAAGTAAACCTGCATCATGAGGAACAGTATCTTTATCTTGGATTCATCAATTACCCATTACTTCAACCACACTGTGTGACATTTTTACGATAATTACTCACCTTTTTGAAGAATGAACGTTGGAGGGGAGAGAGTGTCTACATGTGTGTATGTGGGATTACTCTTGTAAAGAGAACTAACAAAAAAAAAATCAATTTCATGAGGGAGATAGAGAAATGAGGAGGTAGTAAATTTCTGAATAAGGATTTGGGTATTGCAGTTGAAATAAAATCTAAGTAGGCATCTATATGTGTACTGTCCTAGGTTTTTGTGGGTTTTTAAAATTATTTTTTAGCTATTAGACTAGAAGAATTTATTTCCTTTACATTGTACATCTTGCAAATTATTAGCCAGTGATCATTTTTTTGCCTGATCTCTTAGCACAGTTACCCGTTCTGATGTTTTTCGCTTTGCACATCTGCATCTGTCTGGTATTTTTGTTTTCCTCTTTCTCTCTCCCTTTTCAGTTTTAATGTAGAGTTTACTTGCTGCTCTTTTTGCCCTATCTCAGGGTAATTTCATGACACATTATTAAGGGTCAATGAAATGTGAGGAAATCATAGTGGGATCTGGTACGTGAACCAACTATATAAGAAGCTCTGTGGTGACCTGTATTGCAGGCTAATGTGTGGTTATGGAATGACTGTAGGTGTCTTGGAAATACCATCTGTTAAGTAGTCTGGAAGTTTGAGAGTAAGTGTAAGAATAGTGTGTTGAAATAGATCTAAGTTACTGTGTTTTATTTGGTCTCCTTTTTATTTAATTGTTTCTCAGACTTTCTTTTTTGTTCTTGCTGATCTGATGTATAGAGGTGCCTCTTCCTTTTCCTGAAGAGTTAATGACTCGTGAGTTCTTTAATGAGGCCACTTACATGGACAGCATGATATTAATAGGGACAATATAGCATGAGTACACCTACTATTTAGTTACGAGTTAGTACTTTCTCTAGTGTAGTGTTGGGTTTTTTTTGTGTTTTTGTTTTGGGGGTTTTTGTGTGGGTTCTGGTTTTTTGCATTTTTTTTTTCTTTTTTTTTCTCCTTAAAGGCTGCTGTTAAATGCTGGTCTTCTTTCACTTGCTTGCAATGTAGTGTCTATATCTTGACTGAGTGCAGTTAGAGTCCCCTGACACACTATATGGAAAAATGACATTTGAAGAGTTTTAAAGAGTTCAACAGCTTTGAAATTCTTATGTCTATATATTTTTATGAGCACTGAATGAACAATGCTGTTCACCAAAAATGGGNCCCTTTTCAGTTTTAATGTAGAGTTTACTTGCTGCTCTTTTTGCCCTATCTCAGGGTAATTTCATGACACATTATTAAGGGTCAATGAAATGTGAGGAAATCATAGTGGGATCTGGTACGTGAACCAACTATATAAGAAGCTCTGTGGTGACCTGTATTGCAGGCTAATGTGTGGTTATGGAATGACTGTAGGTGTCTTGGAAATACCATCTGTTAAGTAGTCTGGAAGTTTGAGAGTAAGTGTAAGAATAGTGTGTTGAAATAGATCTAAGTTACTGTGTTTTATTTGGTCTCCTTTTTATTTAATTGTTTCTCAGACTTTCTTTTTTGTTCTTGCTGATCTGATGTATAGAGGTGCCTCTTCCTTTTCCTGAAGAGTTAATGACTCGTGAGTTCTTTAATGAGGCCACTTACATGGACAGCATGATATTAATAGGGACAATATAGCATGAGTACACCTACTATTTAGTTACGAGTTAGTACTTTCTCTAGTGTAGTGTTGGGTTTTTTTTGTGTTTTTGTTTTGGGGGTTTTTGTGTGGGTTCTGGTTTTTTGCATTTTTTTTTTCTTTTTTTTTCTCCTTAAAGGCTGCTGTTAAATGCTGGTCTTCTTTCACTTGCTTGCAATGTAGTGTCTATATCTTGACTGAGTGCAGTTAGAGTCCCCTGACACACTATATGGAAAAATGACATTTGAAGAGTTTTAAAGAGTTCAACAGCTTTGAAATTCTTATGTCTATATATTTTTATGAGCACTGAATGAACAATGCTGTTCACCAAAAATGGGTTGTGTTCCAAACTCAGTGGGGTAGCGGATCACAACTTTTCTCTTCAGCCCATCATCCTTTATACTGTTACTGTATGCCTAATGCAAAACTTGTCAGAAGTCATCTTTTTTAAAAAATTTTTTTCTTTTTTCCCTGTGGGTAATTAGAAGAGACTTAAGTTTTACAAACCAATTGTTTTGTGTAATTGCACACGATTACATTTTTCTGATTGCCAAGCTATAAAGAGTTTAGGTTTGTTCTGAAAAGATCTTTCAATATTTGCTTGTTCTAATGAGAAAGCTGACCCTTGACTGCTTTAATATTGGTAAAACATGCGAAGACTAAAGCAATCTGTTCATTTTCTTGGGGAAAATGCTGAGGTAAACATGCTTAATTCGAGTCCTTAATAGAAAATTCCTGTGCCCAGATACTTTTCATCCCTGAGCTGGGGCAGGAGTCTCAATAGTAAGTTGGGAAAACTCATATCAAAAAAAGGATGCTTTTAGCAGTAGGGGTTATCCACCAGTGCCCAAATCCTGAAGAGACAGAGCAAGTGTAGTGCTTGGTACTCTAAAAATAATTCTTTGTGTATGTTACTGGACAAGGTCCTGTAATTTAGCTGCAGTTGCTTGTAGATGCGGGAATCACAATGTAAAATTCATGTTTTGACGTTAGCAAGATGATGTTGCTGATGTTAACAGTCCCTGGCTATGACAGTTGTTAAGACATCAGGAAAATATTAACAGTTTATGCAGAATGCTAAAATAAACTGAAATGATACAACTCACTCCATCGTAGACTAACTTCCAGGTTCTCTGATTCTTTTGGGTCAGGAAAAGTACTCTTAAAGGAAGGTATTTCTTCACCCAGCAGTTGAAAGGAACACAACTTTTTGGAAGATGTAGTTTTTGAATTCACTGCTTAATGTTACTCCACAGGAAATGGGGTTCATCAGTCACTGTGTAATGCTGCTGGGCTGGTCCTGAGTTGACTAAGATTTTGTTCTTGTTTCTAATGTGTCCTGTCCGCCTAAGAAACATTTTTACAGAGTGTTTCAATTTTTGTCATGCAATTGTTTCCATTTGTATCCAGTTTTCAATTGTTTAGATGGTAAACAATTGTTTTCAAGGTGTTTCAATTTGCAATTTTCAATTGTTTACATGGCAAACAATTGTTCCCTTATTAACAAATCTCTATAAAAAGAAGTACATGAAACTATATGGATTTAAGAAAGAGGACAGACAAAGCTGAAACACACTCAAGGTATGATTGCCCACTTATTTGCATTTGTATATGATAATCTGTGATCTACTGAAGTTATTTTAAAAACTTTCTGCAGTGCAGAGGCCTCTTTTTAGGAAGTTGCATTTTCCTTAAGTATTTCCTTTCCTTTCTTAGAAAATTGTTTATGTATGGTTAAGGAACCAGGAAGTAATCCAGGCACTAGGTAGTTTATGCAATTACTGGTATGTGATGGTGAGGGACAGCAAAAAAGAAAGAAAGAAGGTGAGGGGGAACAAATGTGTAGAAAAAGGAGTTTTACAGCCTTGCCAATAAATGTCAGTGAAACGCCTGTCAAGCAGTTTTGGAAAATCTGTGCTTGCTGATAACTAGGAGACAGTTTCTCCTAGAAAACTTTTGCATGAGCATTTGACTCAACATGAGAAAGACAGAATGCAGACATAGTTCAAGTGTGGTGTTGAGAGTTGAAAAACTTCAAGTTTGGAATTTGAGTTGAGCGCTGTATTAGTCATTAACTGTTTACTTAATTCTGCTGTTCCACTTCTCATACGTGACTCCATTTAGTTTAAGGACTACATTCAATGTGATATTTGTATCTGTAGGATTTTATTCAAAGCCTATGAAACTCTGCAGTATGACTGCACTGATAATCTTTACCATTAACTGATTTTCTTTTCAATGCACCCTTAATGATTGTTCCTTCTTCTGCTGTGAAACTGAAATGCATATTAGCTGTTAATTTGGAATTCAGATAGGGCATTATCATTTTATCATTGAAAAGTTGACATAAGACCTTCTTTTTTGATACAAAAAGCGAATGGGATTTTAACCTTAGATTATTGTATCTGAAGGGTAGACTTAATTAATTTTCTAACTTTTACTAAGCTGTAGATAAGTCTTAATGTGATTTATGTTGAAGCATTTAAAGGTTTTGACTTAACCGGTCAGATAGATACCCGCCCATAGTTGCATGCGGAGGAAAACACTGATAAATTGAAGTAAGCTTTTTGTTTCAGTTTTAACAAAGCTTTTCAAACAGTCTTTCTCAGAGCAGAGTTATGAGCTTCAAGACTTACAAGGTAAAAATAGGGTATTTCTAACAGTGGTTTAACTCTTATTGAAGTAGTTTTTCACCACTCTAGATTTCAGTTGTCTCTGGAAGTGTTACAGTGAGACAAACTTTTTTCTTTTAAAAAAAAAATGTATTGCTCTCCGCTTTCATCTGAAAATGTATAATTTCTGCCATTTATTCCGTTCTGTAGATACTGAGTATTTTCAGCCTTCCTGTGCAATAGTGCCTTGTAGTTTTACAATTTTTGGTACTTTTTCTTCCTTTCATTTGGTATTACTTATGCACATACTAATTTGGACTTAATGAGTCTTCTCGGTTTTCCGCTAACAGCATTGACTGAGGGATTGTGCTTATCAAATGTTTAGATGAGTTTGACATATCTTTAAAAACATACTTTATTACACAAACTGGCATATGGTCCCGGATTAATGTTTGATTTGATTAGCTTTTTGCAGTTTTGAAGAAAAACGGCAGTGACTGTTTTAAATAGGAATGTTTCTGGATTTTACTAGAATCATCTAATAAGTAGTACATTTTTTCAAGTACATTACACTGGATAACATGGCTTGCCTTTAACCTATGAGATGTACCCTTGTTTGGGCATGAGCAAGGAAAGTTTGGGGAATTTTTTTGGTTTGTGGTTTTTTGTTTTGTTTCTTCAACTGAATGGGAAATATACAATGGATTTATAGCAACTCATTACTCCAATGAGGTTGTGGTATTGTAGTACAGAATAGTTTATCTTGCTTTTCGTATAAAGAGGGGGTTATTAAAAAAAAAGTGATTGAGGTGCATTTGCATCCAAACTCACTTTCCAATCATCAAATGTCGAATTCCTGACAATAGTGAACTGTCAGAACACTGAAGAATCATTATGAAAAAGTTAGTATCTATTTGTATTTGTGAGATAATTACTTAAGCTCAGGTCAATGTGGAAAAAAAATGTTGGTGTCTCTGCTATTTCAGATTGTATCCAGTTTTAAAACTACAACATCAAGGGCAATCTGTCAGCTGGTAAAGGAATACGTTGGCCACAGGGATGGTATTTGGGATGTCAGTGTCGCGAAAACTCAACCAGTGGTGTTGGGAACTGCATCTGCTGGTAAAGTTTTGTGTTGCTTGAATCTTTATAAAATTCTCGTTTAGTCTCTAAACTATAGCAAATGTAGATCAAAAGCATACTGGAATATGTAGCTCCACTACTGAAAGCTCCACACTGAAAGAGTCTATTTAAAGAAGTTTAGTAGCTGAAAAATTCTTAAATTGGAGTTTCCTTGACATGCGTTTAACCTTTAGAAGGTTCAAGCATCCTTGTTGATCTTTCTGAAGTATGTGCCCGTTAACTTCCATGCAGGTCACACTCTCCTTAAGAGTCAGCTCTAGCCTGTTGGGTGGTGTAAATGGGTGGACTGGGATGCTGCTTGCTTGGAGAGGTCTCGTGCACAGAATGCTGTATGGCTGTACACAGAGATCCCCACAGACTTTTTATCATTGTATTGTTTAGCCTTCGTTTTATAGAAGCCGTAGACTTAGTAATAGTTTGCATGTTCTTGTATACTTACAATCATCTGTCTTGCCTGAGGATGTAGGGGCAGCTAAAAATCGCAATTTTCAGTTCTTATTAACTTACTAGATTTCTTCCTTCCCACTTGAGAGGAAACAGGTACTAATGAATAAGTCACTAAAGCTATTATGATCCAAAAATCAGTCTAGAAGCTTGTGTGGTTTTGGAAAATTATTAGGGAAATAAGCCATAACCGGTTAGAATTGGTCAGTTTGAAGTGGCAGTCTTTTGAAGCTGGAACAGAATCTGACACTTAGTGGACTTAAATATTATGGGCCAGAAACCTCTGCTTCATAAACTGAACTGTTAGCATTTTTATGTGCCCACTGAGGGGCACGTTTTGTCTTTGTGTGGGACGTCTTGTCCTTGTCCTGATTTAACTTGGAAACACCGATTCTCCAATTTAGCATTAAGATTCTCTGCACCTGCAAATACTTATGTTGATTATTTGTTTTGGGGTGTGGCAAAGTAAAGGAGTGTCATTTGGAGCAATTTCCTTTTTAAGTAAGTTTTCATAGTGCTCTGCAGTGACCTGTATGCATTTGGGTCTTCTATGCAGGAAGTAAATAGTTTGTGCAGAGAACTCTTTCTCGCAGTGACTGCCTGACTTTTTCACCACTGAACGCTTTTCTGTGTTCTTTCTGAATTACATGGTACACAGTTGGAGCATTGTACATAAGTATATAACCAAGTTAGGAAAAATATCAAAAGTAGTATTTGCCTTTCAATACTTACTGCAGATTAATCCAATGGTGACAGCACCTTTACTTTTTGAAGGGAGATATATATTAAGGTATAATCATAGGAAGCTTTTATATTTTATATATAAGATGGATTTGGTTTGTTCTGCACTTGAAATCTGTTTCATATGGTATGCTCTACATTCGAGGATAACTTGTTTGTTGAATTGGTTAAAAGTGCAAAACATAAATTTGTAGCGATATTTACAGCTACTTTTTAATCTTTGTAGATCACACTGCTTTGTTGTGGAGCATCGAAACAGGGAAGTGCCTTGTCAAATATGTTGGGCATGTTGGATCAGGTAAGATAAGGGCTTGTTGTGAAAACTGGAAACAGAGTGTGTTTGGGAGGGGGAAATGTGTTTTGGACAGCTACAGAAATGTTTATTGCAGTTCCACTTGCAGGTTTGCCAACACCATTAACAAGTCAGTTGTGAAGTTCCACTAATCTTCATGCAGAGAATGTTTTGTAATATGATCTTTTGTTGGAGAGGCGTATTCAGACAGTATTGTAAATGTTAAACGAATAAACAAGTTTGTATAAAGAAATTGACAGGCACAGTTAGGACAGAAGTTAAAAGTCAGAATTCATTGAGGTCTTCATACATATGCAGAGCAAGAGAAGCTTATACAATCAGAAATTAGCTGTTCTGCAACATCTGTGTTACATTTGGGATACAAGATACAGATGCTGGGTGACCATCTATTTGTGCTTCTTTGTTTAATATATGATCCCACGTAATTCCATAGTATTAAAATCTTGTTTTGAAGATAGTTAATTCCTTATAGGCATTTGTCTTCCTCTATACTAGTATGAATATTTCAGAAACAGTGGTTTTTAAACCACTCCTTTGGTGGAGAGGTGCAGTGCAGGAAGTGTTTTTGATGTTAATCTTAATTTTTGGTGTCCAATTTGACAGTATGTTTGGTTAAGTAACTTGGCTGGCACGTCACCTGAACTTTGTGGCAAAGATACAAATAGAATTAAGTTCTCCAGATAGTGGTCAGCTGCTTCAACCAGGAGTTTTCCTTTTTTTTCCCTGCTACTACATGACTTTTAGCTCCTGCAGCACAAAGATCCTAATGCTCTATAGATAGATACATAGAAACAACACTTCAATTTGTTCAGGTATCTCAGGTTGCTTGCTGCATGGAGATGGTACTTTTAGCCTCTGTAAAGTCATGTTTAACAGCTCCGATGACTTACATTTACATGCTGCTGGTTATTTTTTTCAAATTGCTAGTTGAGTAACCATGAAAATAAGAACTAAACTATATTTAAAGAGTTGTATGTAAAACATGTAAAAAAAACCCCCAAGCCCCAAACATTTCAGTTGGTGTATTTTTCAGTTAGCAAAACTCTCCTTTACCTGTTCACGTTTGACAGTTGATTTGAAATGGAGCAAAGGTGTTGGGTGCCAACAGCTGGTACACTGTTGAGTTAGTTCAGTGTGAGCAATTTTAAGGAGTATCTTTTTAGACTCATTGCTAAATTTCCACGCTCTCCTGACAACTTAGGCGTCTGTTTTACTTGTATGATGGATGGAAATGATTTTGAAGTTCTTTCATCTTCAAAAACTTCAAAAGTTCATGAAGTTCAATGAAGTTTATCATTTCCAAATGATTTTGGAGTTCTTGAACTGTTGAAGAGAAGCTTATGGATTTTGCAAATGAAAGTGCCTAGTAATGAAAAGTAATAGAATCTTATGCACTGAAATAAAAAAAAATGAAGAGCAGATTTGTAGGCTGATAGAATTCTTGCAGGACTATTTTTAAATAACCATGTTTAGATTACATATGGTTGCAGGACTGAAATCTAATTTGGATTGTTTGCATTAGGTTTTTAGGCATTTGTTCTTGCAATCTTAAGCAACAATCAGGAAGTTGATGGTCATGTTACTAAGTTTTCATTATGTTAGCAATAGTTATGAATACTTAAATTCTCTTCATGGAAGTCCAGAACGTTATCTCTGTCAGCTTATACATGATTGTTTGAATATGGTTTGTTTATCCTTTGTAACATGACACACTTGTACTAGGGTTATTTGGGAAGTAACTTGCTAGAAAATATGTATTGTTGTATAATCAACGGATACTATATAGATTTATGTACTCAAATAGAATACTGCTGTGGTTTGTCTCACCTAAGAGGTTTCTATCTTACAAAAAATTACTTGAAACTGAAGACTTCTTGGTTTTTCAATGCTTTCAATGATAGTGTAAAATCTTTTAGTTTACTAGCTTAAAATTTTACTTTGTTTTACACAGTAAATTCCATAAAGTTTCATCCAACTGAGCAAGTGGCTCTTACAGGTATGTAAAGTTTTTTCATACACTGAGTATGTTAATCGTAATGGAAAAATAAGTGTCACTTGCTAGTGTCCTTCTTGATTGAATTATTGTTATATTTTAAGGCATAACAAAGCAGAGCTACATCTTTCCATCTGTGTTTGTCGTATCATTGTGATTTGTGCTTACCTGCTCCAAAACAGACATTTGGACTCATGCGTCTTAACCCTTTTGCAATACATGGTATTCCCAGAGGTAAAGGAAAAGAACATTGTGATATTGAGTGTGCAAAAAAAAAAGAGCTTGAAAAATGACTGTTAGTGTAAAGATGTTTTCAGGACTAAGAATACTATCACTACAGCTTCAGGTTTGAAAACTGTCTAATGTGGTTAGTACTGTCGTTCATGTGGTCCAGCAATTAGGGCATGAGCTTTGGGATTAAAGAAATCTGGATTCAGTTTGCTGCTATTGAGTAAGGCATTGTGAAATGAACACAGTTTTTTTTAAAGTTAGAAATTAAAACAGTGCTTCTTTCTGCATCTACAGTGACTACTTTAAAGGAAGGTAGGGGGAGGAATGCCTTCTATCTAGGCTAACAATGGTTTAAGTTCAGCTGTTTGGGTTTTCCTATTCTCATATGCTAACTTTAGTCAGTGTTTCATTACCATAAACAACATTGCTGTATAAACTGACTTCTGAAAAACCAAACCAAGCCAACCAACTGAAGTGAGCAGCCCATAGCTAGATTGTTGTTCTTCTGTTATTTTTTTGAGAGGTGGACCTGCAAAGTATTTCTGTTAAGAGTTTTCAGGACACCTGTTCTTCAGTGTCACTTGATTGATTTACAATTGCTGAAAATAAAAAAACCTTCTTCCTTGGTCCAGAATATTGACACCAGAAATCATACAATGTTGACCTTTCTTCTACCCTTCTTACTTGGTCTGTTAGATGATGTGTTTTTCCTAGTGCTTTTAGGTACTTGCTAGATGTGTGCATACTCAGACTTTTTCTTCTCAGTCTAGAACTCTCAGCACTGTACCCCTAGGTATTAGAGCATACTTGTTTTGTCCATAACAAGGAGAATCTTGTGTTTTTCCTTAGTTAATAATGGATAAGTCTCTTTCAAAACCAGGTGACACCTAAAATCAGATGCTACCTGCTGAGCCTGCTAGCTGGTGCTAGTTAAGCTGAGTTGCTTTTAACGCAACTTGCTCTTTGAATTTCTAATTAAAAACATGCTAAAAGCATTTAGTGAAAGATAATTGAATGAAGAAGCACCTTGGTATTTTGAGAAATAGCAAATAAAGGATGGCAGCTGTTGATGTATTAAATGTTGCCTTTGAGCGTTACATATTAGAACAGCAGTGATGTGTAGTATTAAGTGGATGTTTTCACTATAGAAAGCTTAATTTGGTAGCTACTTATATTTTGCGTAGTGAGTTACTTTCTTACCAGTATTGAAGCCAGGAAAGTAACCATTGATGTTGAGACTTGCTTATCAAGAAGGTCATAGTGGTATCTGTTAGAAAAAGACGCAACTCAGTATTGTCAAATGTGTAATGTTAAAGCTTATTTTTATTGTCCATGGAAATGCTCTTATTTAGTCTCTCTCTCTCTTTTCCCCTTCATCCCCTTGTGCAGCATCTGGAGACCAGACAGCTCACATCTGGAGGTACATAGTACAGTTGCCTGCACCTCAGCCAACTGCAGACTGCAATGTAAGCAATCAACTTACTGCAACTGAACTAATTGCACAGCGATTTCATCAGATACAGGTTTTATAAGACTGAATACTAAATTTATACATAATTAAAAAATAACATGATTTCAGGATCGCAAAAGAATTTTATATTGTTAGTTTAACAGATATATTTCAGCCCTTCTTTCAAAAGAGACACACTTCATGTTTTCAAAGACCTGCGGTGCAGTATAGAATATGCAGCTGCAAGTACGTTAATTGACTTTTTGTTCGGGGTAATAAACATGTAAGTAAATGTACTATTGAGTAATTTTTTTGGTTATAATTCAAATCATAAATAATAATGGAGTTCTTTCGAAACTAGTTAAATTCTTGTACCTTAACTTACTGGGGCACCTCATAGTTGCTATGAGTTGAAAACTGATGGAAAAGACTTGTATTTTTGGCATTTGTTTAACTGTATCTTGAAATTTGATTTCTAGTCGACCCTTGCCAGCACTTACCACACGATCTGGCGTTGTTGTCCCTGGGCTTTTATTTAGTCAGTATTTACTGTAAACTGTCAAATGCTACATTTGACTTAAAAGCATGCTTACTAAATTGTGAAGACAAACATCATTTATAGCATGAGCTTCTCAGTAAGCTGAGTAGGGGCAGAGATGGCTGTGTCATATGAGATAGATTTCTGAATGGGAAATGTTTGATTCAGTTTTTTTGATTTGGCATTTCCATTTTGAAGAGCAGTACAAATGTTATCTTTTTCACATCCAAATATCATGAAAGAAAAGTATATTTGTATTGCGTAAGTGAAATAGGGTTCAGAGATCAATGCTGCATGGTTAGCGAAATAATTTATTTTGCATCCGGTTTACGTCAGCACTGCATGATGACTATGTATCGACGAGCAGACAAATACTGTTGTCATGATTTTGTTTCTGATGGATAAGAATATTACTGTAAATTGTTGTCTTCCCAAAGATTAAAACAGTCAGTGTCCTGTTAGATGCTTCCTACTCTTAAAAAATCTAAAGGAAAGAAAGTCCCTCTATACACACGCTGCCATGAAACTCGAGGGTAATACAGTAAGGGGAATATAAAAGACTTGCCAGATAAAGGGGACAGATACTCAGAGCTAAACAGTTCGAAAGAGATTTTAAAAATGAAGTAGTTACTAAAACTGCATGTAACTCACTAGTATTATTCCTTCAACTACGTTTTTGATAGTGAATACCTGAATAATAGGCTAGATTCTACAGACTTAAGTTACCCATGTTCGCATTAAGGGGGTTGTGAAGCATTTATACTGTAAAATGTAACTTAGAGACATTCCTTCCGATTTATTCTCAATCTTTTCTTCTCTTGCACTTTATAGCAATTGTCTGGAGAAGATGAGGTTGAGTTCTCAGATAAAGATGAACCTGATGGAGATGGAGATGGTTCTAGCGATTGTCCCACTGTCAGAGCCCCATTAACTTCACTCAAAAGCCATCAAGGAGTGGTCATAGCAGCCGACTGGCTTGTTGGGGGGAAGCAAGCTGTGACAGCGTCGTGGGATAGGACAGCCAATCTGTATGATGTAGAGACTTCTGAACTTGTCCATTCTCTTACAGGTATTTGTTCACTCACAAAAAGATAAATTGGTGGTTTATTTTTATATGAGATTATTTGTAGATGTCAAAACAGGGGAAGAAGTCGTTTCTCTGGAGTACGATTTGAGTGTGTACGAGACTTGAGCCACTGCTCAATATTGTAATGGTTTCTAAAATTCCAACCTTGTCAATCCTCTGAGCACAAATTTCTGTTCTTTTAAGCTTGTGATATGTCCTATGAGGTAGTTGTTTTTAAATTAAATGTAGCCAAATTTTAGTCCTTGCAAAATGCTTTTGCTGTGTTCGTGACACTTTAAGTAGCAATAACCTATCACTACTTAATAATCGTGTGAAGTGAATAGTGGATTATTTGCTTTTAAGTATAGTTCTAAACTTTTACAGCAGTAATAACATTGCAGTCAGAATGTTTACTATTAATCTTTTACTGTTTGGAAGAAAAAAAAGGAAGAAAGTCATCAGCGTTTCATTCCAAGTGTATGTGGAAATGAAAAGTCTTATTTTCTTTACCTTACATGTTCTCACCTGTGATTGTAGGGCATGACCAAGAGCTAACACATTGTTGTACACATCCCACCCAACGTCTTGTGGTGACATCATCACGCGATACAACCTTCCGTCTGTGGGATTTCAGAGATCCTTCTATCCATTCTGTGAATGTCTTTCAGGGCCACACAGAGTAAGTGACGGTTCTTCACAGGTTTTTACAAGTTCCAAAAGTATAAATGTATTCAGTTGCTAATCTGAACAAAACTGTTCCTGTGCTCCTTTTGAGGTACTAAGTTCATTCCCCTGTTTTGTGAGACTGATTTTCACAGAAACCCCTAACTGTCCTCCTTCAAATGTAACACAGCAGTACTTAATTTCCAAAACAGCAGCCAGGGCTCTTGGTGTGATACTGCTTATATGGTAAGTGTAGATAAAACTCCTTACAATTAAAGGTAATTTAAGGCATGAAGGTTATTTTTGGCATTGGTTATGCCTGTAGTTTAGGAGTACTGCTGTAATACCTTCTTTGCTTCAGTGTTCACTGCTAGGACTGGCCCTCAGGACTCCCAGACTCTGGAGATAAGAGAGACAGCACGGAAAAATGAAGACTTGCCCTTGGTGGATGAGGATTGGGTTAGAGAGCAGCTAGGCAAACTGAACACGCACAAATCGATGGGTCCCGATGGGATGCACCCATGTGTGCTGAGGGAGCTGGCGGAGGTAATTGCTAGGCCACTCTCTATCATCTTTGAAAAGTCGTGGAGAACAGGAGAGGTGCCTGA
>VZSC01002524.1:381267-423958 GCA_013398225.1 Steatornis caripensis
ACAGGCTGCCCAGTGAGGTTGTGGAGTCTCCTTCTCTGGAGAGATTCAAAACCCGCCTGGATGCATTCCTGTGCAACCTGCTCTAGGCTAACCTGCTTTAGCAGGGGGGTTGGACTAGATGATCTCTAGAGGTTCCTTCCAACCCCTGCCATTCTATGAATGCAGTTGATCAAGCAGATCACCTCTGCTCATTGTGATACTCAGTGTGAAATAAAGGTTCCTTCTTTGGAACCAGTGGGGGGGGAAAAAAAGAGCAGGATTAATTTTTACTCTTCAAGTTAAAGCTTCTAATTTCTACATAATAAATTAAAGTAAGGGCACTGATTGCCATGTTCTGTCAAAACAGCGGTTTTGGTGTAATGTTTTGAATTGCCAATTTAGGCTTTAAGTTTTTCTACTGGCTACTGTTGAATATGGGCAAATACAGTCATGAGAATCTGTGTTATGGTGTTGACTTACCTTTCTGTTAATCAGAGCTTTGATACATGGGAAATGCAGGAGTCACTTGGAAATACTTCACCCAAGAAGTGACTCTTTAAAAAAGATTTTGGAATGTTTGAACTTGACTATTTCAGAAACAAATTTCACCTCCTGTCTTCAGAGTAAAAGACGATTTAGTCCTAGCTCAAAACAAAACTCACAAATATTTATTCAAGTTTCTATTTATTGTTAATTCAAATGCGTAGTTTGCATTATGACCGAGTTTCAGTATGCACTGTCTTACTTTTCCCGCTGTTGGCTAACCTATATATAAAGTAAAACTTATTTAGATACCCGCTCCTCAGACTTCTCAGTTTAATAAATTATTTGCTGCATCCCATATAAGTAGCTGTCTTCTGATAGAAGAGTAAGCTTTATTTTGTGGTCTGCGTCCTAGAATTGTTTCATGGCATCATTTTTGTACTCTTCTATCGTTTTTTCTAGAACGACTTGTAAAAGTTGGAAGTTTTTTTGTGTCCACTTTTTTCTGAGCTTAATTGCTTTGTCCAAGAACGTTTTTTCCAAGAAAGGAACACAGTTGACATTAGTGTGCTGCCGTAGGTATGCTGAGACCGAATGATGTTGATCTGGGGTGATGGTGCATACTGTAAAAGCTGTTAGCTGGTATTTTGGCCTCTATCACTGAGAGCTATAAACTATCAGGGAGTTTATTTTTTTAATGAATGGAGTTGATGTTGAGCAACCTCTCTAGGTCACTCTTATTCCAGCTTTTATTTTTTTCATGTTTGTGTTTATCTGTTGTATCATCTGTCTCCATTTTGTTCTTTGACTGTTACGAGTTTTTAGTATTGACATAGGGTTTTTCATCAAATACACTCTTAAGAGTCCCAAAACTGACCTCACTGTTTAATGGCTAAGGTTGTTCGGCTGTTTTGTTCAAGAGATGGTTCTGTTATGGAAGATGAGTATTTCACTGAGGAATGTGGTCAGAGGGGAGACGGGAGCTCAGTGTTTTGCAGTCAAGACATACTTTGAGGGATTTTATTTTTGGTCCATTATTGTACTGCCTGTTGGCAAAATGTTTTTAAATGGCTCTCAAATCAACGCTGTAACAATCTTCTCACTTCAAGCAGCGTAGAAGAAACGGGTTTAACTGTTGGCTGGAAAATACATACACACAAGACAGTTTTTGGCTTTGCTGAATGTCTGTTTGAACAATTTGCCAAGTTTTTAATATTTTGATAGGCTTTTGGCATCAGTTTTGTAAATTGGATGTTACAGTCATCAACGCTGATGATTTGAAGTCCTCAACCATAAGCTTTAACAGCCTCTTGCTAAATAGTACCTGATGAACAGCCGTCTACAGTAGCTATTTTTTTTTTCCCTGTGTATTTCACCATATCAACTCCTAATGCATTAAACCAATTTAATTAGATGCCAGACGTCTCAATCGTGAGGCCAACATGCAGCGTTCATTGCGTTGTAGCCCCCAGGATCTTTTTCCATCCTGACATTCCTTCTCACGACGCAGACCCTCACGAGGCATCCCGGCTGCGCGTGGCTCGGAACGGAAGTTCCGATCCCTCGCGCCCCGTTTGACGCTGCCTGGAGCTCGCTTCTCTCTCGGGTGCTGTAAAGTTCCCCCCCGGGACAGGGCTGAAGCGGAGCCCGAAGCGCGAGGGCCGCACTGACCGAGCGCTGCGGGCCGGCCTCGGCGCCTCCTTCCCGCGCAGCGGCCCGGAGCGCGGCCGCGTCGGCCGTGCCAGCAGGTGGCGCCACCGCCCTGCCGGCCGCGCGCGGTCCCGCCCCGGGGCCCTCCCGCCCCCCTCCCCGTCCTCCCCCGCCGAGGAACAGGGCGGGAGCAGAGGCGGGGGGGGGTCCTCGGGGCCCGACCCTGCAGGCGGGGCGGGCGGCCTGTGCTCCCTGAACTGTGGCCCTGCCGCGGGGTTCTGCCGCCGAGAAGGCTGCGCGGTTTTGGAAATGCGAGGGAGGGGGTCGAGGCTTTAAACCTGCTCGGAAACGCGGGTGGCTCGTTCCCTGCGGTGCTGCGCTCGGCGTCTGTGTGCGTGCGGAAGACGTACGTGGGTGGTGCAGGTTCGGCTTCCTTTTTGGTAGCCTGGGCGAGTCGGGTTCAAGGTTCGGTCGAAATGGCGTGTTCTCTTGTAAAAATTGCGACAGAATGGTGCTGATGCGTTGAGGGACTGACGGATCCTGTTACATGCAGAGTCTGAGTTTATAAAGTTAATTGATGGCCAGAAGTAGAAAGCAGTTGCTGTGCATTGCCTTGTACTGTGGTGTTGTGTCAGATAGGTGTATGCATACCAGCTGTGAGAGATCAGCTGTATTTTATGTAAGTGGCATAAGAAATCGCCTATGATTTTGGGGTTCTGAGCATATAACCGCTTGCTTTATTAAAAGCGGAATATTTCTTAATAGGCTACTACTGTGACAGTCCAAGAAAATAAATTCTTCTCCAGTAAGGCCAGAAGGAATCTGTTGTGATCGGCATATCTGTCTTGAGCTTCTTGCATTGATGCCTGTTTTGAATTAGAAGGTAATTTTAGTAGAATCGTTAGCTGTATGTTAGATTGTTCCAATGATAAAGATTTCAACTTAGCCCTTGGTAAGTTCTGGAAGTTACTCATCCCAGTGTTTCATTAACCTCCCTGTTAAACTTTTTATGTCTTGCTAGTCTGTGTTTGTCTAGCTTCAATTTCTAACTACTGGATTTTACCTTGAAGAGCTTTGTTTCCTGTGTTAATAGATACTTAGGTGATAATAAGTTTCCTTTATTTTCCTCTCAACAAATGATTAGTTCTCTTTTACAAGTCATCAGTTTTGCTTCAAAGCGTGTGTTTCTGTATATTTTGGCATTGATAAATATCCAAAGACAAAGTTTAGTACATTGGTAGTACTTTTGCACTTCAAGACTGCATTCAGCCGAGTCTTCAAAGTACATTCAGGCCTTTTTCAAAGTTGTATCTTCCTAGGGAAGTTTCCAAATCTGTAAGCATTGCTTGTTCACATTTTTCTTATATATCTGACTGTTGCCATTCAGTATGTCACTTAATTTGCCGGTGCCCTGCTTGCATAGTGATAAAAATGTCATGTCATACTTTCTTTTAGGTTTGCCATGCCCCCAGTTTGTCTCCCTTATTCTCTACTGATTAAAAAATAATGACATGGTGTGGAAATAAGACTGATTTTTGCTTAAATATAAGTTGTTGTTACTGTCTGATTTTGTGTGTGCACCATTAGGAATTTATATTACTAGTGCTGTTAATCTCCAGTCACATCCCTCTATGAAACCTTTAACAGATCCCTGGGAAGTGGTTACATTTATATTATGCAGACACTTACTTGTTGCATGTTAGTTAGATTGACTTTCCGAGTTAAAGCCTCCAAAAATTATACTGAGGACTCAAATTCCAACACCTTTTTCCCAGCAGATACTGCTTTAAAATACATGCTTGATAATGTATAGCACCAGCTATTGTCCTATTGCAAAGTCATTGAATTTAGAGGTTATCGGTTAGAACTCTTCAAGTTGAACTGAGGTGACACTCTGAAGAGTGAAACGCTTCTGGCACGTACATGGGCAATTTTCCTTCCAGCTTCACTTCTGCTTCTGTTTGCCGACCCCTGCACAGCGCTGTCCTGTCAGAGCTCTGAAGGCCATTTGTTTTCAAACCTGGTGACCTAGTTAAACAACTCTGGTGTTGACATTCTGTTGCATATGTTCTTGGTGGTTTTTTTCTGTCTCTTCAAGTACTCTGCAAGTGCTGAGGTCTGTCTTGATGTGCGGAGCCTTCTAAAATGTTCATATTGGAAATCTTTACCATTTGTAGCTTAAAAAAAATTTTAGTCTGTACAGGTTCAGTCAAGTACTTTACAGATTTTGTAAGTTGTTCTGACAATTTAGTAATATTGGAAATAAATGAATACGCTATTTGCAACAGAATGCTTATTAGCTAGTGGATTCATATACCTCTTTTAAACCATACACTGCTTTTGGTATGTATTTGTAGTATGTTGATGCTTATATGCAGCTGAAGAGTTACTTGGTAAATACTAAAGTGTTTTTTTTTTGTTTAGTGACTGTCAAAGGTACACAGTGGTTGGGCACATATCTCTTGAAATGGTTGAGTAAAAATGCGCAGGACTTCCATGTCAGGACTTGCAAATACTATCCATGAAAGAGTAAAATGTTGTCTTTTGAAGCAGCCGTCCTTAAGTGAATATCCTTTGTTAATGATTCTTGATTATTCGGTATATAGTTATGCACCAGCTTGTCATGGCAATTAAAACACATTTTTAGCTTAAAAAATAAATAAAATTTGAGCAGGTACTTTTGACTAGCCATAAACAATTACAAAGTTTGTTCATGATTTCTCAAACTCACTGATCTTTGTAGCTAGATTGAGCCAGTGCATCAAACTTGAATGTGCATTAGCTGTTGAATCTATACCTTTGTTTTACTTCTGGCAAACTCTGAGGAAAAAAAATTGGTGAAAGTGTATGTTATGTTATTTCTGGTGATGCAATGAACAAGTCTGCTTACAGCACTTCCAGACTACTGCATATTCCTTCTCTTTTCACTCTGGCTGTGTGGCTGTAGGAGATCAAAAAGGAAAGTTCCTGTTCATTTGCTGTCCGTATGTCTCTGTATATGCAACTGGATGGTGAGTTGTTCTTCGTCCTGAGAACTTTGAAACTAGAGAATTGCAAATATGTCTTGCTTCAGCTTTCCATTTTCAAACGCCTATGCTTACTGGAAAATCTGAATTAAAAAATGTGAAAATACTTAAGCAGCAGCTGATTAGGATGCTGGGCTGAATTCTGACATTTAGTGCATTGTGAATTAATGTCAAAATGGCATTCCGTATCAAGAGACTAATAATTGCTTTAGTTTCATGGACACTGAGGTTTGCCAAGGTCAGCTGGCTTTACCAGATTCTTTATTCTGCAAGATTTAATTCTCATACCCTGATATGTGTCTGTCTTGTTCTTGCAAGACCAAGTGATGGCAGGGGGGAGATGCCTGTTCTTCAGGCAGCAATGTCATCAGACATCCCTGTTGGAATGTAGTCTTATTCTAGATAGCCCCAGTATTGCGAGGTCACTGTTAGGTGTTCTGATTCAGCCAAGCTTTTTTGGTGAAGCTAAAGCATATCTAGATGTAGTTCTAAAATTTTAAGTTTTGCACCTTTGACTAAAAAGCTCTGCTAGGAAAGGGAGTCTCTTGTGCCAAACAAAATGTCACAAGTTGAATGCTGTCAGTGGTGCTTGACTAGTTTAAAGCATCTGTTCTTTTCAAGATAGTCCTGTTCTTGCTTCAGCTATTAATGCCATCGGTGATGCTTTGTCTACCGTTTTTCTGTTGTTCCTAATCCAAGAATGCTTTAGGCATTCACCATGTGTGGGTCTCTCCATCCAGCTTCTGTAATGCAAATATTTTTTTATGAAACATTCAGTTTTCTCCCAAAGCCTTGCTGATAAACTACATGATTCTGGTGGTGCGGTTGGTATTCCTACCTTGTTCTGTCTGCTGTGGTTTTTAATTTTCTCTTACATTTCATTGAAAATGGTCCTAAACTTGCCTTTCAGACACTGTTCTGAGCCTACATTTCCATGTGCATATTCTTTACATTAAGATTATGGCCTGGACTTCAAGCTCTAGGGTTGGCTTTTTTTATTTTGTGTTTCTAAACACGTGCATATAAAAACCTTTTGTTACATTTATTAAATACCTGTAACGGTGCATGTAAATGTTTCAGCAGTTTTCTTAGAGTTGTTAGCAGCCTTATTACCTGATAGCTGAAGCACCCAGCTTTGAATTTTTTTATCTTCCCATGTTGTTAGCTTCTTTGTGAATCTGTTTCAGGACAGTCTGGAGCCAGTGTCTTTTACATGCCTTCAGCTCATCCAAGCTACCTGTGTCTGTTCTCTTGCACAGCTTGAATACCCCACTTTCTATTCTAACCTTGCCCCAGCCTGACTTTTTGTACGATAATGTTCCTTACAATTGTGAAGTTGTTAATTCTTGTCCTAATGAGGACGAAGAAAAACAAATGCTATGATGTGTTCCACTTTCTGGCAAGCATTCTTTTATATATATTCATGTATATAAACTTGAATATGTATTTATCCCATTTTTCTTTATAGATCTGGACATACCATTTTCTGTAAGGCTTATTGCAGTGACAATGAATAAAAAGCTAGCAGTTGAAGCTGTTACTGACTATTAAGGTTCACAAGTAGGTTGTCTTATGGCCCTCTTTGTACCAGTTTTGACAAATATTTGTTTGCTGTTTGGTAAAACCCTGACGTTGATTCACAGTGGTAAGGTCATAAGGAGTTTGTTAGTCTTTGGATGTTTCTGATGGGTGTTTTGTTTTATTTTTTTTTTCAGTAGATGTGTGCATCTGTTATTTTTACCTGCCGAGAATAATGCCAAAGAAAATAGAAAAAAGTAATTTTATTAGGTTATTGCTACCATGTGCACAGAAATGCACATAAATGACTAGGTTTTTAAGCCACAATAACTAGTATTCAACTTAAAATATTTACAGGGAAAAGCTATCATCAAACTAGGAGGGAAGGCATTAAAATGTGATGTTATCGAATTGATATTAAGAGAGATTCTATAACTACTCCAGCTTTTTTTTTTAAAAGCAAAGATATTTAGACTTTTTCTGTTTTGAACTGTTTTTTGCCATCTTTATTTTAAGAGAATAATCAAAACTCCTGCTTCCTGTAAAAGGGATGTGCAGAAATACTATAGTGAAAATCACTTGCAAGGAGGCTTTGCTATAGGAAATACTCCTTGGAGTTCTAAGTAACCAATCTTACTAACTTGTCTACTATATAACCAATACTGTGCCCTTTGAAATGAGAAGAGACATGCTGCAACCACTCTTGAAATTCTGGAAAGTGAGTCATTCCATAACTGTTAGCTGAATGTCAGTATTTGAATAGTTTGGCAAGTAAAGAAAATCGCAGCACTGTCATGGAGTTGCTGAAGTGATGAAAAAGCAATTTGAAAAATAATATTCTTTGATAGTTGTGTTTCCTTTATGTTCTTGAACCTTTTCTGTTGTCACTGGCTAATGTCTTCATGGAAAAATTCTTTCCTAATTAATAAAGAAATATAAAAAAAATTAAATAAACTACTCTTTAAGCTATAAAAGTAAGTGCTTAAAACTAAAAGACCTGTAGCTTAAAAAAAAGAATCCTTTAGGTGTTTGGTTCGGGGAATGGGGTGTGGAACATAGAAAGTTTGGCGGTGCTCTGTGGTAGCCATTAGTGTTTTGTCAGTCACTTTAAAGATGATGTAGGTAATAAATCTGAATCCAGTTGCTTATGAGTGCTTTAAGTTTCACCACAGTAGGTAGAATCTGAATTTCATTCTTGAATGCATACACTAAAAATTGTTAGGATTTTTTTCAAATGACCCACAAAAGAGCATAGCTAAAGGCCTTTTCTTTGTATTCTGTTGAGTAGAGCATAACTCTTTGTTGTTGTTCTAAAGCTTGTATAACATATGTGGCAATACTGCGGGGATAGATGGACCTTTTTTATCCCATCATAAATGTAATGCAATTGATTTTTAAAGTTATCTGCACCTTAACGAATCTACTAACTTACCATTGAGTAATTCTCATAAAAGCTAGTGATTGTTTTCAGTCCTGTATCATTTGATTATCTTAAGACAGATGGAGAGAAAAGGAGATACTGGCAATTTTCTCTAAATGTCATGAAACATGTATCTCTGGAATAGACACTGTTGATTTAAACACTAGTAAAATGGCTTTTCAGTGCTGACAGTCATCTTTGAATTCTCCCTCTCCCCCTTCTGTGTTAATTCTTTCGTGGTTTGTTCTTACTGTTTCTCCAGTTGGATGAAAAAGCTCTTCCGGTATTTGGAGATAAATCTACAAACAGACTTTGGGAATTGTGTATGTAGCTCTTCCTGGAATCAAGTGTCTCTAGCACTTCTGAAACCCGAATGCACAATCAGACGTGGAGGTAGTGGTGTGCTCCTTACCTGTGACTTCCACGGCCAGAGCAGTCACCCTTTAAAATGAGCAGACTGATGTCCATATCAGGAGGTTTTAAACCCAGATCCTGGCTTCCTGCCAGGCTGTAGACTGCTCTTTGTGGGGTATGCTTTGTTCCCCTAAAAAACTTGTGCAGGAAATGCTCTCCCAAATACAGCTTCCTTTAGGTTTTGTTCTTGAATTTTACTACTTAAAATAAGAGGGGCATATTTGAGCACTCAAATATTGCTGTTTAACTACAGTTTGGTGTACATTGAATACATTTATCAGAAAACTGTGTTTTAGTCCGTTTTCTCCAGAACTTCATCCTATGCACAGGTTAGTACTCATGAGTAGATGCCTTTCCACAGGCATGAAAACATGTTGTCTCTAACTGTTCTGGTAAATCCCAGTATAGCTTGCAAATCGAAATGGAAAAAGTGGTGTTAACTTTTTTTTTGGTGCATTGCCTGTAATTGTTCTGCATCAGCATTTCATGGTCCAGCATTTTCAACATCTTTTTATTTTTTTTCCTCCCCTATGTGTGAAATTTCAGCAGATTGTTATGCAAAACAGTTTTGTGTCTCAGTGTGACTGGGGAGACAGCTGTTTGGCCTAATGAGGAGTGCTAGCACTATAGTATTTCTGTTGATTGAGACCCACGGAGGGAGCAGGATGTTCGAGGCCAGGCAGTGGTGTGTGGTGAGGAAGTGCCACGCTGTCAGCTGGAAGTACACGCTCGGCTGCTCACTACGACAAGATAAATGAGTTTTGCTGGGGTTTGGCGGCGACTGAAGCTTTTCTGGAGAATAGTTGTAGCGCACCAGACTCCCTGTGGGACCCACAGTTTGAGGTGTCATAAGACTGCTTCCTCTTTGCCAGTTTTTTCTTTCAAATGTTCTACAATACCTGTCATCTTTTTGAGTTATTAAAAACCTAATGTCTTCTAGCATTCCATTAACACGGAGTCTGATGATCTTTTGTTGACACTTTTTATTAATGTAGCCAAGGGGATGTTAACCATGGTTTTAGCTGGGTTAGAACAAACTGAAGACTAGTATTAACAGAAAGTAAGAACTGCCCCATGAAAATGCAGAAAGAAATCTTTTAATTTTTGTGCTGTGGGTGGGGTTAGGGAGGTGATACTTTTGAAAGGTTATTTGTGTATCAGCTGCTCTGCCACCTTCTTTCTTCCCACACAAACTCTGCTTCGCTTTCTTCTTGTTTTCCCCCTTTAGTTGGGCTGAAATGCCATTTTAGTTTGTAAGTAGGAAGTGTCCTTTCTTCTTGTTACTATTTTGTCTTTATTAAAAAAACCAAAAAGACCGAGATGAGATGCATCTGCCTTCCCTGAAGAGATGCCCCAGTTTGGAATAGCAGAGGAGACAAAGCATGATCTGTAGCGCATGGGAAAATCTGAGTGCAGCGCTTGCTCGTGTTTTAAGTCAGTAGTGTTGTACATGTTCTTGAGTTTAAATGTCTATGGTTTTTTTTTAAATATCAACTCAGTCCGTTCCGCTTTAAAAAAACCCAAACAACAAAACAAACCCAAAAAACCCACCTGGGCTTTACTTGGATGACATCAAGTGCTGGTAACCCTCTGCAGAGTTGTCAAGTTTGTGAGAGTGATACAGCTTTTGGCATTTCTAGACTTGGTGTTAAGTTACTTAAAACTTCTAGTCTTGCAATCTCCTTTTGAAAATGAGGTATCTTTGGGAATTAAATTGAGTGTATCTATAGGTTCCGCTAGAAGAGTAATGTTTCATTTTTTTTTAAGCATAATATTTAGGACTGTTATGCAGTACATCCGCATAGTGTTTGCTTTGAAACTGTGACCAAAATTCTTGATTAGAAACAGCAGGTTCAAAAAGTGCTTTTATATCTTGCCTTTGAATTCAAAGCTCCTTATGAAAAAGGCTGGTTTTGTAGTCGTGTGTGCTTGCAAATAGTGCATATCCCTGCAGTGCTGTACAAGCATGAACTGTTGGGAGAGTAGGCAGAGGACTAAGACTGCTAAACACTTTTAAAGATGTCGCTGAAAATGATCCGGCAGCCTTCCCTTTGCCTTCCTGTCACTTGCCTGGTTGCCAGAGAGAGCTACAGCAGAACCTCATTGCATTTTTATTTTACAAACTTTTTCTTAGTGTACCCAGTAATACCTGAATGAATAGTTAAAACGGTACTGAAAAGGATTTTGTTCTCTTTTGAGAGTAGTCTTGTTCCTGCAGGAGCAGTAAGTAAGTAGAGTTGGCATTCTGTTTGCATGGCAATAGTTTTGAATGTTTTCATTTGAAAAATGATAAATCTGAGAGAACTTCATGTGGTCAAAGAAACTTTACTATGTTTGACAGTGATAAGTGATAAAAGAGAACCAGTATGAGAGCAAAGAAGCTGGAAAGCTTCTTAGTCATGAAAAAAAGCACCCAAAATTGGAGAGTTATTTTAAGGCAGTTTCACAACATATTCCAACTGTAATTGGAGTAAAAGGTATGATGGGAAAACAGATTAGATTTGTGTGTTGGCAGCGGAATACCGAAACACTGTACGTTCAGTCACCTGGGGCTTTTCTGTAACTTCAATTCCTTATACCGTTGCGTGCAAGGAAGTCTCCCAATGTGTGTACAAAGTATGGAAATTTAATACTGAGTTTTAAACTTACGAATGTTGTTTCAAATGTGTTACAGCAGTATAGAGTTCGGTCACAGTCTGAAACATTTTACTGAGATATTTTGCAGCTTTTATAGAGAACTAGAGAGAAATGCAGACGTTGGTAAGTTTAATGGAGGTCAGGCAGGTGGAAGACAAGTTCTGTGCGAAGAACTGTACTGACCCTATTCTGCAGTAATTTGACTGTGTGAATGAGCTTTTTTCCCAAATGCGAAGGTGCCTGATGAAAGACTCATCAGTTGTGGCTTTCATGTATATTTTAACTTTTTGCCTTTTGGTTCAGAAAGTCCAGAAGATTAGGCAAAGACCTCTTGGTTCTTACTGTAATCATCTCCCTGGTAGCTTAGCTGCACTCTGATAATGCGTTAGGAAACTTGGTTTTGTGAATGAAGTGGGCCTTCATCCTAATTAAAACTTAATTTGGTGTCAATTTAAATTAAGAGGCTTGCATAAACTGGTCCATTGTGACCTGGCTAGTGCTAATCTCAATCAGCAGCTTGGATAGGACATGAATTCAAATTTCTGCAGAACAACCAAAGTGACAGTTACAACTGACAACTTAAATTAAAATTACTAAATTCGAAGAAATTGGTGTGCATGACCTAAGTTACAAGAGAGGTCATTGAATTAAATCTGTAGAAACAGAGTTGAGAAGCCTTCCTTAATGATTTTAGGGAGAGACAAAAGTGCTTTGTTAGTACATTATGTGAGCAGAAAATAACTGGTCTCGAGTTGGGAATTCATGCAGTACTAAAATGAAAATAGTAGTACAAAAACTTTAATTGGTTAATATGAAGTAATAAGTAAAAGATAAAAAAAAGATGAGCGTATTGTCATGAGAATATTCATTTGAGGTCAGGAGTATACTGTTATCTGAAAGTATAAAATACAAAGATAATAAAATTCTAAAAAAAAATTATTTGTCTAATCTCTTCTAAAACTGGTGTGTTGCACTTCCAGTTGCTAGAAATACTCTTGGGAGTCTTTCTCTGGCTGCCCTTGTGCATTTGTAGACATAATGGGTAACACTTGAAGAACTGTCTGGCCATGCTGCATCCTACTGCTCCGTGCAGTTTTTTTATCTGACTCTCAGACTTCAGCTACCTGAAAGTAGGAATAGAAATAACAATTAGAAATTATTGGATTGCTGTAGCTATTGCTAGTGGAGTTATACTGGAAGCTCTGTGTGTGTATTACAGCATGTTTATGCGTGTGTACAAAACAGCTTTAGTCACATCTCCGATAGGTATTTTGGATCTCCTGTGTCTGTGCCATGAATGACAAATGCCTGAGGTAGTTCTACAGAAGTCTTTGGATGGAAAGTAAAAGAACTTGAGTCTCAAAACACTTGAGAGGAAGAGTTGTACTGTATGCTACTAATTCATTTTTGGTTGTCTGATAAGCCTGTGGGACATTAATACAGAACTTCAAAAGTGAATTAAGATTTCAAGGCTGGACATGTTTAGCTCATATTAGGATCAGTGGAATATGAGAGACTCCTCCAGAGTGACTCTTCACTGTTGGGCTGCTTTTCTTAGCACTTGGGCCAGTCAAGCCCTGTATACCTTAAGTGAAACAGCTTTTTGTGAGAATATTTTTTTATTCTGAAATACCCACTTGGAGTTTTAATATTTGAGGTTACTTTGTTTTAAAAAAAAAGGCAAGTTACATGTTTTAAAGGCAACACAGGAACAGAAAATAGAACTTTAAACCAGATGCTGGTTTAATAAAGAACTTTAGAGCTTGATATCTTCCTTTTTACTCCTGATTGTTTAGCACTGTGACATCTGCAGTTTTCACTGTGGGAGACAATGTTGTTTCTGGTAGTGATGACCGTACTGTAAAAGTTTGGGATTTGAAAAACATGAGGTCTCCTATTGCAACGATCCGTACAGATTCTGCAGTTAACAGGTAAGCAGATCCCTTAATTTTCTTGAGCACAGTTTCTTGATTAATTATTACTTTCTTTCACATGTGGGAATGGTTCAAAGCTGTGCCGGGGAGATTTAGACTGGACATTAGGAAGCGTTTTTTTGTTGAGAGAGTGGTCAAACACTGGAACAGGCTTCCTGGAGAGGTGGTTGATGCCTGAAGCCTGTCAGAGTTTGAGATTTGGACAATGCCCTTAATAACACGGTTTGACTTGGTCAGGCGGTTGGACTAGATGATCTTTGCAGGTCCCTTCCAACTGAAATAGTCTAGTCTATTAATTCACTCCATATACATTTAATTTTAGTCACTAAATTTAAAATTGAGATTTATGAGATTTTGAAAAAGGTCTGAAATGATTTTATAAAATGCAGGTGTAGTCAACATGAATTTTCAGTAAATACATCATATTGCTTTTCTGACTGTTTTTTTATATGGGATGCAAATATTAAGGCTGTTTGAGCATCCAGTAGAATAGAAAACACCTTAATGGTTTAATAGTTTTTCTTTTTTCACTTGTGAATTCTAATCAGGAAAAATTCAGCTCTATCACTTCTTGTGAGCTTAAGCTTGTACTCAAATTCTATTGCCAGACTCACTGTTTTGTACATAACCTACTTTTGCCTCCTCTGTGCAGGATTAACGTATGTGTTGGCCAAAGAATCATCGCCCTTCCACATGACAACCGACAGGTTAGATTATTTGACATGTCAGGAGTGCGATTAGCACGCCTCCCTCGCAGTAATAGACAGGTAACTGAATATTTATAGCCTTAAAGTATGTCTGTTCTTCTTTCATGCAAGGTTAAAACTAGGATTTGGTCTCTCTAGCTTGAAAGCTGAACAAATGCTGAAAGACGTTTGTCTATATAAATACGCTGTTGTTAGTTATTGAAAATGAGCAACATGCAAATAAGAACATATTTGGAATTTTTTAATTGGAAATGGAAATTATGTTTCAACTGGATTTCTTCATAATTTTTCTCCTTGCTAAAGTGAAACTGGTGTCTGCCTTCTCTATGAAATGAAAAAAATGCGTAGGAGCATTACTGACTCACTGTGAGGTTAATTTTTTTTTTTCAGTTATATAGTGTTTGATTTGTTATGTAAGAAACGTAAAAGTAAAAAAGTAGGAGTCAGTTTTGTGAGCTTATCTTGTATGATTTGGTGATAAATTTAATTTTTTTTCTTCCGTGCTTATGCATGGAAATTCTTGATATTTGGTACAGAGTACTAAACCGCCCTTGCTGCAGCCATCAGGTTTTGTGCATTTGTGCTGCTATTTGGCATGGCAAGCATCACTAATGGAGCAAATTAGACTAAGTGAAATTAATTGCATTATGCCACTTCAATAGGCTTTTTTGGGTGGGTTCAGCAGCTCTTGACAAAATTTAGGAAGGGGTTTTAAGACTTATTTAGTCTTCTTTTAATCTTTTTCTAGTTCAGGGGTTTTCTAGTCTATTGTTTAGTCTTGATTTTCCTTTTTTCCTTTTTTCTTTTTTTTTTCCTTAATATTTCTGTACATGCTGACACTACTGAAATCATGGCAAATTTTTTTATTGAACATAGATGTTGGTCAGAATCCTCCTTGGGGCATTTTTGTTACTATTGGACTTGAACAACAGATAAGGCATTGCTTTTCATCAGTATGACATTCCTCCTGCTGTAGGATTATCTTTTCTGAATTACGAATTTGATGGACACTTAATCTTGTAGGCTTAAAACAAAGTAGTTACCGGCAAGTAGTTCCGTATTTTAAGATTGCTTTTATAAACAAAAATGCTGAAATCAAAATTTGATTTGCTTTTGTAAATAAAATGTGATTAGATAGCAAACATACTTTGGAAAACTCAACAGGTTTGATTCACCTGTTTTGTATCCTTCTGTCGTTATGGATCTCGTGCTGGTATTAAGGAGTCTCATTGTTATAAAGATTTCTATCTTGGAGATGAAAGTAACAGTGGCCTTTTGGATTCTCAAGTACCATTTGTAAAAAGTAGCGTGAGTGTTAACAAGTTTGCATTTTGAGTCACACTAACTTGTCAACATAGAAGCTTTCAAAATACATCGTAAGTAATTACTGCTGTCCCCTGAACTGCTGCAGGGCCACAGAAGAATGGTATGCTGCTCAGCGTGGAGTGAGGACCATCCGATATGTAACCTCTTCACATGTGGATTTGATCGTCAGGCTATCGGCTGGAACATCAATATCCCTGCTTTGTTACAAGAAAAATGAAATGCTGGAAGAATTTTTGCATTTTACGTTGCCATGGACTTCTACACTTTCGCAGACTTTTCTGAATACTGGTCTGCTGTCGCTGTAAAAGCTCTTCCTTAAGTGGAAGCTTTCGCAAATGTTGTTCTTGTTACTGCATTGTGCACAGTTTGCATGAATTGTACAGAAAATGTGATTTTTTTTAAAATTAGTTCGTCTTGTGTATGAACTTTTATATTTTGGCATCCACTGGTCAATATGTTCACTGTTGCATAGAGCACATAAATGTTCATAAGTTATTTAGTGTTTAATAGATACAGAGTAGGGCATTACATTTGTGACATAAATGTGAAACATGTAATTAATGTAGAGAGTGTATAGCAGTCTGTTACGTTTTCCCATGACTCGACATATCTGCCTTGTGTTAAAAGAATCTACAGGGCTAAAACTTGGAAATGAAGTGTGAATTTCACTAGTTGTAAACATTCTCCTGTTTGCATCTGATTTGGAAAACTTTTCTTAGCGCTGCAGTATAGTGCAACTTCAACTCTGTTTTTATTCCAGTTCCTGGAGAAATAGTAGATTTGAGAAGGAAAGTGCAAGCAACTTGTAGTGAGTGTAGACTGCCAGCTCTATGTGGAATGTTTTTTGTACTTTTCCTTTTGAAAAAGAAAAATATTCATTCTGCCCTTCTTATATAAAGTGATTCTAAAATCTCATGACATTTCATACTAGCAAAAATCAAAAATATTATGATTCTAATCACTGAAAACTAGTCAAGCAAATTTTGAAGCACTTTAGTTTATAGCTATTGTTATAAACCATTTATGAAAGTTTGACTTTACCAGTGAATGTGAGCTGACCTTTGTAAGAAGGATTGTTTCTTTTTGGTGATCTGCCCCAAAAGGAAATAGATTTTTTGGGGGTGGTTTTTTTTTGTTGTTGTTTTTTAGATACACCTACAGTGAGCATACTTTCAATTGTGTTCACTTCCCATATTTTTATTTTGAGCCAGCAATACAAAGTAAATGAGTACTACCTCAAAAATGAATGTTGGTCAAGATGCATTGAATCTCTCTGTAGCCTAGCAAAAGCACTTTTGATCTCTGGCTGAAGTACTATCTCTGACATGAGAGGAAAGACAATCATACTAAATGTTATCCTTAAGATAATGAACACTTAAAGCTAATGGAGCAATACGATAAGTAAACATCATCTGTCACCTTTCTCTTCTCAGCCGTGGCAAGGGCTGCTGCAGTCCCTGTTCTGTTCCAAAAGGGGGTAATTAACGTAGGACTCCCTTCTTTCTCCCAAATGATCTTACTCTGGTTTTGCTCCTCACTGTGCTTAGCCTTTTTTGCACTGGCAATGGGGTGTTACACCACAGCTGCTCACTATAAAAGTAAATGCAGGTGGCAGCTGACATCTTCGGAAGAACAAAAAGGCTGCTTCAGACAGACACCTCTTCTTAGCTAAAGGGAGATACTGCCCCTGACTGTCTGACATAGCACAGTGCGAGGTGCAGGGTGAGGGTGAGCCAAGGGTGCACTCTTGCAGTGGGAGTCACGGAGTTTGTGCTGGGTTGGCATAAGATAAGTATTAGGAACCTTTTATCTCATGATTATGCGAAGCTGTATCTGTCGTCATGTCCTCTACAGCACTGTTTATAATGACATTAAGGCAGATGTGTTAACTGATTTTTCTGTTAACTAACATATTATGGCATTGGAGTGCAATGGGATGGCATGGTGAATGCATCGTTGAGTAATTGTAGGGAAACTGAGGGCCTAGAAATGGTTTTGGAGCGTAACATTGAGGAAGCTCAAGGTATTTGATGGAGAATGTGTGTCGTATCTTTGTAGTACAGGTCATTGTAGCAGCTTTATACTTTTTTTTCTGTTTTTTTTTTTGTTTCCCTGTACAAAATATATACTGAATTGTACTGAAGTAATCTTAAAATAGCAAAACTAGTGAGGTTGGAGAAAGCAGCTGCAGAGTTTTAAGGCTTTGGGTAACAAGGGTTAAAGGATGATGTCAAAGTTTATTTTCACTTTATTTTTTTCTGGATTTTTAACTCTTGGGTAAAGCCATTTGATGTTGAGTTGCAGGTTTCATTCTTTAAGAAAAAAAGACTCACTTTTTCTTTTAGTTGCTAGCAGAGACAACTTTACACAGGTTGATGCTGTTTAAGAAAGGTAAAAATGTCTTTCCAGCCAGTAGAAGCACTTTCTGCAGCGTGGCCTGCGTGTGGTATCTTGAGCAATGACTATCCTTGTATTGCCTGAGGTGGGAAGAGGGTCCCTGGTTTTGGTCGTGCTAAACTAAATTGTCTGTGTAAGCTTCTCTAATACATATGGCGTATAGGACCACTGGACTCTATGCAGTTTAATTATCATTGCTGCAAACTTTTTATATCACCAGAGGGGACCATCCTCTGGCACCAGGAATGGGATGATTTCACACTTTCTTTTTGAAAAAGATCAACCAAACAAGGTGCTAGAGCCACGTTCTTACGAGCAGGCTAATACTTAAATCAGCTAAACACTTAACTATCACTTAGCTTAATTTTATATACTGTAGCAAAGGTTAAGCCGAGGCTGCCATTCCCCTTGAAGCAAATGACACGTGAGCAGCAGTAGTGAATGATGCTACATTGACTGAACATGTGGAAAACATTTCATGGCTTTGAATGTTCTAAAGAGTGTTTTTCAGCACTGAAGAATGTCCAGCATTTCATAAAATGGAGGAGAGTTGCAGTTATGGTTTCAGTATTGTGCAGAATTTCACAGAGAACTCATCACTGGGCAAAATCAAGCTTTTCTGTCTTTCCCTCAAGCAATGCACATCAGTTTTCACAGTTTGTGTATACTTCACAGTCAGAAAGATCTGGAATGAAACATCTTACTTGTTGCCTAAATCTGTGAAAACCACCTTTTTGGAAAAAGAATTTATAAGTTACGTGGAACCACTTTTTATTATTCTGCTAATTTGTTTTTAGATGTAAAATGTTTTTCTTCATGATGATTCAAAATGCATTAAAAACATTCAACAAGTTTTGTTTTTTGCAAGTTGCTGTTCTTCTGTGTTGAGTTAAGGTTGCTAATTAATCTTAGTATTTCACTTTGTTAGTAGTCAAAGGATCTTCCTATCCACTTTCCACTCCTTTCTGTTCAAAACTTTCATTTGCAAGGCATTGATGGGCACGGTTCTTCTGGAAGAAGGCCTAGTCTGGCCCTTACAGTAGGGCGTCTGTAGCGCAAGTGGTCATGCTGCCAGTAAAGTATATAGACTGCAGAGGTGCTCAGACCTGCATTTATACTGTCTTCTCTGGTTTTGTATGGAAAAAAAATAGTAATTGATACTTTAAATGAAATCTCAAACAGTTTTTATATGTTTAGAATACAGTGCAAGTATTGCAGAACTTCCCTGGTGGGGGACCCCAACTGTCAGTTTCCCTGTAGGTTAAAATAAAGGTTGTTTGCTTGTTGCACCCATATTATTCAAAACATAAAGCTTTGTGATGTTGAAATAAATCCCCCAAAGCTTGCTGTTGTAGTAAGCCGTGCCATCAGGTTTTGGATGCCTAGGTGGAGCGCTGCCTACCCAGTACCTGGGGGCAGAACATTGCTTTATGCATATTGCATTTTCCTTCAATGTGCTTTAGGATCCCTTACTGCCACGTTTCAAATCCTCAGGAGCTAGTGCTCTCGAAAACTGTTACTTAATCAGTGTCACTGATGATATGGACCCGAAGTAAAAGATCAAGGTTATAAGGTGGCACAACTGACGTGAGGGCTGGATTGAAATAGAATGCTGAACTCTGTTTTGTAGTTGCTTTTAATTGAGGGATTTAAATTAAGTGAGGGCTTATTGCAACTATTTTAAACTTGTGATGCTTGTAACGTCCTTAAATCTTCTGATGACCTAAGTTATATACCCTTTACAAAGGCTGTTTCTGTTTGTATTTTGAGAGGACAGGATTTGAAGATGAGTATGTGTTGAAGCCTAGATTATTTTTTTTAAAACTTGTTAGTAAACAGCACGCACAAATAAGTGGTTCCTGTAGGATGTCTGTTTCTAACCTGAAGAAGAGCTGCAGAAGAACCACTCTGTCATGCATCACGGTGTGCTCTTTAGACTGGCGTAGAAATTTTATTCAATGCTCCATTGAGACCAAAGTACGTCATTGAAAAATTACTCAGCGTTGTGATACTTTATTTTTAAGTAGTGTTGTTACCTTTTCTAATTCCCACAGGTCATAGTTTTCAGAACGTAAGTAATTTTCAGGAGCTTACAGAGGAAATCCCTTTTAATTCAGACTGTAAATCCTGGTCGAAACGTACCAGGGACTGGGAGAGGCGTTACACTGGAGAAGTGTGGAGCTTTGCAGACGTGCTGTGGGTGCTGCTCATCAGTGTCCTCCGAGTGAGGATGGTCAGTAGTACCAGGACACGTGTGGTTTCTCAGGAGCTTGGGTGAGGCTTGTGAGCATTTGCAGCATCTGACCCAAGTGCCTGAATTAGCAGCTTAAGCTCATTGTATAATTTCTGGGAGTTTCTGAAGGGTGATTCAGTGCTCAACGTAGAATTTGAGCATTCAGACTTTCCAATAAATGGAAATGGTGTAAAGGGTCTGTGATGGCATATACAATAGAAGGGAGCTAAAAAGTAGAAAAAAAAGTTCTGACTTGAACTGTTTTGAAAATGGAAACTGTTTTTCAGTCTGGCTGGTGCCTGCTGCACAGTGGAATGGCAGCACTGCTAATTAATCATGTTGCCTCATGCTACTTGAGGTCCTGTTTCCAGCTGTTGCTAGCTGCACAGTTCCACCTGCTTCCCCCAGAACTTGCTATACTTGGTATTTGCTTTTGAGTTTAATAGTAATTTTGTGTGGTTCCCCGCTCCTGCTTGTATTTGTCATCTTTCGTCTCTCCCCAGGGGCGAACAACTGTAGTTACGTGTTTATGTCAGAGCACAACGCCAATGAAAAGAAACCCTCGTGTGCAGCTCTATGAAATGAGCCCATCCAGCAATCCTGTGCTGGGAGCAGAGGCTTGATGTTGTTTGGAGCTGACTTGATGTGAACGTGCATTTTGGCATCTTCATGATTTTTTTTTCCTCAGTTGTTCAGATGAAAATTTTTAATAATGAGGCTTCCTGAAGGCTTTATGCATTAATGGGCTGGGGTTACTGAAGGCTGAATCAAGTCTGTGCACCTTAACTGACAAGAGAAACCAGATTTGCGGTGATGCCATAGGTGACTTGAGGTGACTTGAGAAAGGATCTCAAATGCTAGAAGAGTTAGAGAGAAGGGATCCAAACTAAGGGTGAGGAGTCTGTGGTGTAAGCAGGAATGGTGACCCAGCATTTGAAATACGATTTGTGAAGAAAATAAGTTCATATGAGAAACCTAGAGAGGCAAATTTGTGATGCGAATTTTTGCACTACAGATGAGGCACGTGAAGGGGAATGAAAAACTGGTATAAAAAAGGGGCAGTTTGGGGAGTCAGACAGGAGAGAGAGCAGAGTGGCTGGGAGGGGGAGGTGCAGGTCCAAAAGATGAAACTTACTGGTAGATTGGGGTAAACTGTTCTGGGAAGCCAGAGCTTAGTGGATGCACCTGATGTGATGAGGAGCAGGGAAAGGTGAGATGGGAACAGGGCAGGGACAGCCTGCAGAGGGAGGGGCAGCAGGGACTGAGCTCACTGGGAAATGCGGATATCAGGATGTGCTTACATCCAGAGCCTGGCAGGGAAACTGCTGCAAGTTCAACATCTCATGTGCATTTTTTACGGAATAGGCTGTTGGTTTCAATACCCCTGGTTTGGGGAGATGCTTGCTTGTATTGACACAATTTTAATTGTATATATACAATTCTCCATTCCAGGTCTTGTAATAGTGCTGACATCACTCAAGTAGCTGATGCATTCACTCCTAGGATTTGTAATCCTAGCAGAGGATTACAAGTGTTACATACAAACAAGCTGCATCGTCTGAACTCCAGGTATGACAGAAGGGCATGTGGCTTATTACTGACTGTGACTTACTACTCCTGGACTGGAAATACCTTCCTTTTTTGAACGAATAGCTGATTTGGAAGAAGGCGATGCTGTTTTACACAGTCCTTTCAAGACTGTGTGGCCAGTCTACAACAAAAGGTTCAGCATTTTAAGCTTGACCATGTCTTCAGAGCAAAATGCTCTGAACACTTGCCTTAATTCTTTTTATTTCAATTAGTCTGAATTGACTAGGGAATCTCTCTAGCTAAGCCAAACTAGAGGCATCTGAGTGCATAGCTTACATCAGGGAGATACTGCCGTATTTTCAGTAGAGTGTTGGGCATTTTGTGCCTTCATCAAAACCATTACCTGACGGAAAGGAGAACAAACAACTGGTTAACTTCATCAATTTATTGTTCTAAACATATGTAGGTTTAGCATTTAATATTTTTAATGAATATTTTTTCCTCTAAGTGATTAATTTGGATAAAGGCAGAAATCTGATTTTAATTTTCTTGTTAGTTTGTTAAACCCCATCTAAGTGTTTGCCATGTCACCAAGATCATCCTTTTACAGACACAAACCTGAGCATTTTGGTGGAGCAATGTGTGTCCTCTGAGCCTGTAATTGCTGAGCATATAGAGACGTGAGTAATCCTAACAATAAGAAACAGTAAAATCTGACACAGTACACGACAAACGCCACCAAACCCAGGTTGATAGTATGATAAAACCTTCAAGGACAGCATGAAAGTATTAGGGAAAAGGGAGAGAACTGAAGGAAAAGCAAAACTTCTCAGCGGCAGTCTAAGGGTAGGGTGGGTAGTGATGATATCATAATTAATTAAGAATGTTTTTCGGTGTGGATAATTGCAGGACTTGTTGTTTTGACCTTTCATGTTTTATGAAGCTTGCAACAACTGTCTCTGCCAGAAGGCTGTCAAAAAGTTGGATGCTGTCGTTGAGTGCTGCAACCTTCAGAAGTGCTGAGCTTCCGTCAGTGTTCTACGCAGCCTGGCAAGTGGTTAGTAGTTTGGAAAATCAGATTCATGGGCCTAAATATGGATCTAGAAACTTGATTTTAGGTGCCTGCTTTTGAAAACCCTACCCTAATTTTTTATATGTTTTATGTTGCTGCTGAATTAATGGACTGAAAAGTTCTTGGACACAGATGCATGGTTTACTGAAATATAAGAAAAGCAGAGAGATGATTTTTTCCATCCCAAATTGTATAAAGCTACTTGGAGTTTACTGTTGGAAACTGAAGCTACATTGCAGCAGTTCCAGATAGAACTTACTGATGAGTGAATAAACACATTCTTCAGATACTCGTTGCTCCTTTTGCAAAAATCTTTTTACCTGTGCCATGCAGAAGTCCTAGCGTAAGTTTTCCATAGCAAAGGAAACGGAAGGTTTAGCTGAAGATACATTTTTTTTCATATGTATATATGTAAAAAAAATAAAATCTCCCACAGTTCATAGAATCATAGAATGGTTTGGGTTGGAAGGGAACTTAAAGATCATCAGGTTCCAACTCCCTGCCACGGGCAGGGACACCTTCCACTAGACCAGGTTGTTCAAAGTCCCATCCAACCTGGCCTTGAACGCTTCCAGGGAGGGGGCATCCACAACTCCTCCGGCAACCTGTGCCAGTGTCTCACTGCCCTCATCGTGAAGAATGTCTTCCTAATATCTAATCTAAATCTACCTATCTCTTTCTCTTCAAAATCATCACCCCAAGTCCTATCACTACCTGCCCTTGTAAAAAGTCCCTCTCCAGCTCTCTTGTAGGCCCCTTCAGGCACTGGAAGGCTGCTATAAGGTCTCATCTGCGGATGAGCTACCAAGGAGGATCTTCTACGTCTAAAAACAAGTAAAAGCAGGCAGTGATAGAAAGGAGGTAGAAACTTATGTCTCCAAATTTTAACCAGAAAATGCAACCTTCTTGAAGTGAGGAAGTGCACAGCATTTCTTTACCTTGGTGCATGCACAGGATCTTGGCCTTGAATGTCGATTACTGTATCTGAAATGGCGTAAAATGAAATTTGGTTGTAGCCTTTGTGCCAGCGAGAGATGGAGCCGCACGAAGATAAAGTGAAAGGCTTTGCCTTCAGCTGTGGCTCAGGCCAAATAGAGCCTGTTGGCGGAAATCAGGGGAAAAGCGCCCATTTTTACACTAGGCTAGTGGAAGAAATAGGGCTGTGGGAAGCTATCTGCAGGGCTGGTGGTGCACCATCCCTCCCCAGGACCTCTGTTGACCAGGAGTCACTCTTTTAGTAAATCCTCTTCAAGGATTTACACTGTCTCTTTCCTATCCAATCATAGAATCATAAAGTATCTCGAGTTGGAAGGGACCCATAAGGATTATTGAGTCCAACTCTCAGTACCTGGACATTTTTTACCCACATTAAATCCTTGATGCTGTGTGCCCAGTGCTTAAGGCTTCATGGCAGCCCTTGTAGCAAAGTCTGATTTCTCAGNACTGAAATATAAGAAAAGCAGAGAGATGATTTTTTCCATCCCAAATTGTATAAAGCTACTTGGAGTTTACTGTTGGAAACTGAAGCTACATTGCAGCAGTTCCAGATAGAACTTACTGATGAGTGAATAAACACATTCTTCAGATACTCGTTGCTCCTTTTGCAAAAATCTTTTTACCTGTGCCATGCAGAAGTCCTAGCGTAAGTTTTCCATAGCAAAGGAAACGGAAGGTTTAGCTGAAGATACATTTTTTTTCATATGTATATATGTAAAAAAAATAAAATCTCCCACAGTTCATAGAATCATAGAATGGTTTGGGTTGGAAGGGAACTTAAAGATCATCAGGTTCCAACTCCCTGCCACGGGCAGGGACACCTTCCACTAGACCAGGTTGTTCAAAGTCCCATCCAACCTGGCCTTGAACGCTTCCAGGGAGGGGGCATCCACAACTCCTCCGGCAACCTGTGCCAGTGTCTCACTGCCCTCATCGTGAAGAATGTCTTCCTAATATCTAATCTAAATCTACCTATCTCTTTCTCTTCAAAATCATCACCCCAAGTCCTATCACTACCTGCCCTTGTAAAAAGTCCCTCTCCAGCTCTCTTGTAGGCCCCTTCAGGCACTGGAAGGCTGCTATAAGGTCTCATCTGCGGATGAGCTACCAAGGAGGATCTTCTACGTCTAAAAACAAGTAAAAGCAGGCAGTGATAGAAAGGAGGTAGAAACTTATGTCTCCAAATTTTAACCAGAAAATGCAACCTTCTTGAAGTGAGGAAGTGCACAGCATTTCTTTACCTTGGTGCATGCACAGGATCTTGGCCTTGAATGTCGATTACTGTATCTGAAATGGCGTAAAATGAAATTTGGTTGTAGCCTTTGTGCCAGCGAGAGATGGAGCCGCACGAAGATAAAGTGAAAGGCTTTGCCTTCAGCTGTGGCTCAGGCCAAATAGAGCCTGTTGGCGGAAATCAGGGGAAAAGCGCCCATTTTTACACTAGGCTAGTGGAAGAAATAGGGCTGTGGGAAGCTATCTGCAGGGCTGGTGGTGCACCATCCCTCCCCAGGACCTCTGTTGACCAGGAGTCACTCTTTTAGTAAATCCTCTTCAAGGATTTACACTGTCTCTTTCCTATCCAATCATAGAATCATAAAGTATCTCGAGTTGGAAGGGACCCATAAGGATTATTGAGTCCAACTCTCAGTACCTGGACATTTTTTACCCACATTAAATCCTTGATGCTGTGTGCCCAGTGCTTAAGGCTTCATGGCAGCCCTTGTAGCAAAGTCTGATTTCTCAGTTAGAAAATAACTAGGCTGGAAGGGGCCCCTGCATCTACCTTTTAAACCCTGAATATTTTCTTCTCCTTTTCTTGCTCAACTGCAGCGTCTTCCTTATGTTTATGCAACTGTTTGTTTGCAGTAGTATTTTTAATGATTTGATTTATTTTGTCAAACAAGTATTTTCTTTCAAAAAAAATACTTAAAAGAAGCAGCTATAAACACAGCAACTGTGAACATTGCATTCCAGGGAGGTTTAAGACCGAGAGCTAGTTAGAGCCATATCTCTGCAGAGATTAGCTGTGGTCCACATAAAGCCAGCGCTCACGAGAAAGATATGAATATCACCAGGCAAGAGCAGCCAAAGCCCTTAAGTTTTACCCTGCTGGGAGAAGAGGCAAGTAGATAGAGGTAATTCTGGAGAACGATGTGTAGAAAATTAGGGTTATTTAGCCCAATATCATCATTGTTATCATAATATATAGAAGCTTAACCATGCATAAAGCTGGTAAGGAAGCACTGGCTGAAACGTCCTGCAAGCATTGCATGATGAGAGGGATTGCTCCCACTCCACAGCTGAAGCCGTTAGACAGTGAGCACGTGCTCACGGATGTGCACGGATGTCAGAGGCTGCTCCTTCATGTTTTTCAGGCTCCTAAAGACTTAGCAAGTTCCCTGTTTCCTCTTCAACCTCTTCACACCGGCTCTTGCACCAGGCTGTGCGGGAGCCGTGGGGACAGGAGAAAGTACAGGAAAATGATGAGGGATTTGCAAAGGGTATTGGCGGCAAGCGGCACCGTACAGAAGTGCTTGTTTGGAAATATAATGAGCGTCTGTAATTGCCAGGGACTGGTCAGATCAGGCTTTTTTGTTTGGCTGAACGGCAAAAGGTTCAACCTTCACAGATGGTGTAAAAAAACCCCCAAAACAACAAGCCAACCCAACCCAACCCAAAACAACAAACAAAACCCACCAGAAATGTTAGGCCTGAACAGGAGAGCCCAGAGGGTGCTCCGAACTAAAGGTAAGGACTAGGAGCAAGGCAGAGCTTGGAGAACAGCAGCTCTGCTATACTTCGGTGTCAACTGAGTGTTTATCTGTAGGGAGAGACTAGAACAACCAGAATTTGGGTAGAAGGAAAAGGTCTGGAGAGAGATGGGTTTGTCAGCATCAGTATACGAGCTCAGCTGGTGTTTGTAAATGAGGGTGCCCGGCAGGAGAGCAGTGACGTGGCCCTGTGGTGCTGCAGGAGGACCATGTCCGAAGTCCCCCAGGAGCTCTGCAGGAGCGGCAGGACCGGGGCTGGTGGCAGTGCATGGCTGCGCAGGGGACTGGGACGAGGACTCCACGGAAGGCCGTGTTGGCTCTGGCATGAAAAGCACAAGAGAAAGCTAGAGGGTGTGAAGGTGATGGGCTTGAGTCACTAAGGTGAGCGAAGGAGTTAGAAAATGAAAAAAATGAATAAAGTCAGCATCTGTGAGAGAGGAGGAGGAACGGGCTGTGGGATGGGGAGGGTGACATCATATTTTTGCCAGTTTTCTTTTGCAGGAGCTGGTGTGATTCAGCACAGTGATACCCGGGGGCAGGAGCATCTGAACGTTTGAGCAGGACTCAGCTGGGGCTGTGGGCGCGAGTCTCGGTTCAGGCAGATCCTGACTGGTGTTTTCACAGGCTGAGAAATCAGGTTAAGTCTTGAAAAAAAGACTCACTTCCCCAAACTCCTAGAAGGTCTTTTATAACTGAAATTTAAGAAAGATTGGGATAATATTCTCCTTATCAAAGAGACTACGCTTTCTATTATTGATTACAAGAGGCTTTGCCAAAAAGGTGAGCATCCGCTATAGTAGTCTCGCTGGGGATGAGGCCTCCCCAACAGGATATTAACTGTGTTTGCAGTACTGCTGCGCATCACCCTGAGTGCTCTAGAAACACTATGTTTAATGCTATATATCTATAAGTATCTTCTTTTTTTGGCTTTTAAGTATCCAAACATGCTTCGATTCTTCCAAACCCCATCCCCCCGTGCAGCGCTGTTGGCCTCAATGAGCGTTCAGCAATCAAGTGTTTGCAATGTTCTCATCTGTTGTTTGAGTTTTTACCTTGAACCACATAGAACTGTCTTTTAAATATAATATATTTCTGCTCTCCCACTAGAACGCCACAACCACTGAGATGTCTCCTGTCACTCTCCTCTCCACCTCACTGAAAAAGGCATTTTTTTCCCCCTTCAGTGTCTTCTTGTCTCAAAGTGACTTGAGGGCCAGACAAAGGTAAAGCCAAACATGCGAACAAGTCCACGTCAGGCTCTTTCCTAAGCAGCTTTTGTGATGCTGCGATCAAGCTGCTCTGTCAATAGCCTTTATATTTATTTTTCCATACTGAAGGCCAAAGATTAATTTATCTGGACGTCCACTCCACCTTGCAACAAAGCCTTCTGTTATACTCGATAACATGTAGAGCTATTTTAATCCAGATTAATTTGATCTTGATCTTTAGTTAATATCCTTTTGATTTTTTTCTAACCTGTTTTCCCAAAGTTTACAACTATAAAATCATAGGAGAAATGGTGTCTAACTTCTGATCCACTTTGTTAATAAGCTGATTACAAGTATTTAAAGTTATCTCCTCTTCTCCAGATGCAGCAAAACGAATGACCTCTAAACACTGGCAGTCTTGCCAACAAGTTACAGAGCTCTTGCTGGAAATAAACAATGTCAAAATGCAGATGCAGACCTTGATCCTGCGAGTCAAACCATCACGCAAGTCCAGCTGAGCTCAGTGGAGCCCTATCAAGGCATAGATTTTCAATCCTGCAGTTCCATCAAATGTGAAATTTTTGACTTGAAGAAACTGCCAATAAACTAAAAAATATTTCATGAATATCATGGGGGGATTTATCTGCGAGTACAGTGGGTAGGTTGTTCCCCTAGCTGGGGTGAGAGGCAGCATAGCCTAGCGCTCAGCCCAAGGATAGCAAAGGTGTTGCTATTGACTGTGCTTGCCTCCTGCCTCTATTCCCTCATGTTTTTAGTTTTCTTCTTTTACATTGTAAGCCCTTGGGCAGGGACAACCCCTTATTGTGTGTTTGGATGGTGGCTGGTGAGCTGGACCTTCCAACACAGACTCTGCATCTCTGGGGAGCAGGGTTGTGGGCATCTGTGCTTCCCATAGCACAGCAAAGAAAGGGATCGCTCTTGGGCGTGACCTCCAGCAGAGCTGGTGCAAACGTGGGTCAGCCCTGGTTTGTGGAGTGGGACCGGTGGCAATGGGGCATGAAGACCTGCTTGGGATCCTTCTCTGGGGACCTGTGGAGGGGCAGTTAGAAGATGAATGACAGCATGGGTTTTCCAGCACCCAAGTGCTGTGGAAGAAAGCTCCTTGCCTCAGGGGATCTGACTACCTCGCTGCAGGGATTTGAAGTGATGAGACTGGTCCTTTGTTTCTTGCCAGACCTGCAGGTGAGCTCTCATCAGAAAGCTGCAGGTTCTGGGACAGTGTCATGTGCTCACTGAGTGATCAGCCCTTCTCAGATGTGTTAAGAATAATTCTTGTCCAAGGGCTTTACAAGAAAATACACTGTATGCCAAGAGTACTGCTATAGGGCCGCACCGTTTTTCCCCGTAACAGACCCCCTCTCTGTGACACTGATCTTGTACTGATGTAGCTCCATTAGCAACATCAGCTTTACACAGGGTATCTGAGAGCAGAGACAGATCCTTTTTGTTATTTGGGAAGGGAACAAGTCTGTTCTTCTTCAGTGGGAATGGCTCTGCAGGGAAAAGATGGCAGTTTCCTGCCCATATGCTGCCTGGTCCTTTCAAGGGAGAGATCTCATTGTTTTAAAAATGAACAATTCTTCAGCAATCTACATACACTTCAAAGACATTAAATGAGGAAATATCTGACACTGTGCCTAGAGCTGCATAATGTAATAAATAATACACAAGGCTGAATTCTTAGTTTTTTGTATTTATCTCTCCATTTTTTTAATTTAACTAATTTTCAAAGGGTAGATGAGCACCAAGCTATGTAAAAACTTCGGGGAAGAATGAAAGAAAAGTCCTGGCTGTGGCAGGACAACAGATATGTGATTGTTTTGTGCCAGAAGATGGTGGTTGTCAGTGGCTGGCAGCCACCAAACCATTTCTGCTGCCCGTGTCAAAGACTTGTTGACGAGCCGCTGCGTGGGCACGCTTAGGACAACCACCTCCAGCCATCCCATCGGCCCTTCCTGGAGACTCCACTTTAGGGCTGAGGACAGCAATTTCAGCATCCGCACAAGACGTGGCCTCATCTCGCAGCTCTATTGAAGTTCCGCTCTGTTGCTAATGCACCTGCCTTATTTTTCTTCTTTTTCCAGAAATTTCATAGCATGTGCATTTACCAAAAACTCTGGGTGAGCAGAGCTGCTGGCCTCAGGTATTTTCCAGCCAAGGAGGTTTGAGCACATGGCGATGTGTTGTTAGGAACAAATGCCAGCAGAGGGCACGCCAAGATATGCAGACGGGAAAAAATAAAATTACGTATGTTCAGTTTGTCTGAGGAGTTAGGCAAAACTCCGTTGGTTCATAATTCATGTGCCTGTAGGACATTGTAAGGGAATATAATTGGTCTGTCAGAGCAGCGGTGGTATTTTGCTTTGAAAAATGCTATCAACAAAATATCTTAAAACAACTACGAATGTAGCATGATTTTAGATGTGCTGATGGGAAGAAAAGAGCCTTCCTTCCCTGGCTCACCTGGTCCTCTCCAAAACCTTTCCTCCACAACAGTTAGAAAAAGGTAGTAGCGTAAGTAGAGTTTTGCTGCTTTAAGGGCGCGGAAGCTTGTTTTTTTCCTAATAATTATATCTCATTTTTATACCATTTTAATGAAATACAGACTGGCTTCTGTTGCTCTTCAAGGCTAGACTTACACTATGTAGGTTGGTGGCATGAGATGTTTTCCAGCTTAATGTGCCGGTCTGGGTGGGATTTGGGTGGCCAAATGTGAATCTTCCTGGAGAATAAAACAATCCCTAGATGCCTGTCCAACAGTAGATGCAAGCAGCTAGCTCAGACCAATACACAACTGCCTCCAAAATAAATATTAATGACATGTGTTGATTCATTGACTGTAATTTTAAACCATGTAATGGATGGCGCTGCTTGGAGGACCCCGTGGAAAGCTGTCGAGCCCAAGGTGTCCCCTGCCCTCTGTCTGTGGGCTGGCGCTCTAGGCTGGTGCTTGCCTTGTGCTGCACCTCCGCTGCTGGTGGGACAAGGTGGTGAAGGGACCAGGGGCTGGTGGGATGAGGTGCTGAGGTGACTCCACCGCCCAGATCAACCCAGGTGCAAGGGAGCTGATACTTCTGTGGGCAGAGAGCAGAATGGAAAATCTGTAGCACGTAGAAAAGAAAAATCTAAGCTTATTTTTTAAATATTTAAAGACGGTGAAGTGTTTTAGCTAATCAGACAAAGCGTTTAATCCAACTCTCCTGCACCCTTTAGTTTCTCATAGATCAGGAACACAACTCTGCTCAGAGCCACTAAAATGTGGTTTTATTTTGGCAGGTGGATGCACGGGGCTCGGTTGTTACTTGCATGGAACTAACATTGGTCTGGAGCAGGCACTGCGTTCCTCGGGGCCACGCTGCAAACCTGAGAAAGGGCCGGACTTGGAGGTCCTGACTCAGTCGCTGCTCACTGATGCTGGGTCACGGCAGCAGTGCCAGTCCTACCTGGCAAAATGGCCTGTAATACCTGCCAGGGAGCCCATTCCCTCTGGAAGCGCCCAGGTAGTGCCTGCAGCTTGGCTGAGGTGCTGGGATGCCAAGGTGCGGGGAGCCTTTACCTGCCAGGGGATGGCCAGGGGCCAGCTCCGCCTGCCCGGTGCTGGCTCCCCCCACCTGGCGTGATGGTGCTCACTGAGAGGGGTCCTATTTAGCACGGAGCTTTCCTAAGGACAGTCCTCTGTCCTGGGAGAAAGGATCCTATTAAAGATTCAAATTCCCTCAAAAGACATGTTTTCTACAAACTCCCAGAGTAGTTAATGTTCCTTACTGTGTAGAAACGTGTGGTGGCTCTCCCCGCGCCTTGTACTGCTGTCTTTCAGGCTCTAGGCAAAAACCAGTTGGCTAAAACCATCCTGATTTACATAGGAAGAGCCTCATTCAAAGAAATGTTACCTGTACATGCTCATAATGGAGTGACGTGAGATTCTTCCACCAGGAAAGCCTTGTGTGCTCAGCTGGACACCTGTGGTCAGCTGGAGACACCTGGGAACAACCCCAAAGCTCCTTCAGGATGTGGCAACTCCACCACCTCCGATGAGTCTGTCTGTGGCTGACATGGGCTTGAATCGAGCACTTGACCACGAGAACCATTGCAGTTATAAATGTGCAAACAGGTAAAACAGCCTGCACATGGCTTCTACCCAGGTGTGACGGTTACACAAAGTGCACAGCAGCACCCGACTTAGTTTTTTTCAGTTTTTTTTTCTTAATGGTTGGCTGGGAGGTTAATGGCACAAGTCCGTGGGTGAAAGCAGCTCCAAGGTGTTTGCTGTTACTCATTTAGCATTTATTTCAAGGATGCATGAAGTCCTTCTCTTTGCTGTCTTTTCGGTAATGCTTCTTTGAGAAATACTTTGGCACCCAAAGTTACACATTGTGGTTGACCAACGTAGTTCGCAAAGCCATCAAGTAATTTCTACCTCTGAAAAGTTGCATTGCTTTAAAGTAACATGTGGTTTTGCGAAGTAACTAAGCAGTCTTTGATTCTTTTAGCTAAGCAGCAAAAAGATCCCCAAATGAAATGAGGTGTTTGAAGTCAACCAAAACACCTTTTTCAATCCACTAAAAATTTGTTATTTTTCCCTTCAGAAAGCAAATAACCTGACACTTATATTCGGATAGTACAAACTGCACTTGTGAAAGCAATGTGTAGATGGAAAGCATCATGCACTTTATGAAAAGCATCATGCACTTTATGAGAAGGTATTGTTTAATACAGATACAGTAATATTTCCAATACCGCCTTTGGTACCCAATCAATCTCCAATAAAAACCCTTCTCCTGAATTAGAACAACAACAAAAAAATCCTCAAAAAACTTGTTTTGGTTGGCCAAAATGTGTATAAACTCTAACTAACGGAGAACTGGTGGAGCAATAAACAAACATGTTTAGCACCTAAGGCAGCGGTACCCTCTGTGGACTCCAAGAGTTCATTAAACCTTGCCCTGTAAACTTATGGACCAATTTTGTCTCATGCTGTCTACTCTGCCAAGTTCTTGCTCTGTAATTCCATAAACAGGATAAACTCTTAAACATTCAGCCAGCAGCAAGAGGAGCAGCAGCTGAGCGTAACCAGCAGTCCCAACGCCTCGCTCGCTGCCATGCCTGCAGCTCGCTTCGATCCGTGCTTTAAATCATCATTATAATCAATGGAGTAATCAGGGAAATAGCCTGCGTTACTGCCTGTGCCTTTCTGCTGGGCGCTTGCTGCATGCCCCAATCCAGCCCCAGCGTCAGGATGCCTCTGGTCTGGCACTGGGGACCTGGGACCTTGCCTGGGCTGACAGCACGTGCTGGTGAGGGGTTGTGGTAGTGCTGTGTTGACAGAGTTCATCGCACCTCCTTCCAGCCACCTCCAAAAAGGGGATGTTGTGATGGCAATAGGAATCTACGCCCAGCATACACTGAGCCTGTATCTTGTGGAAGGCAAATGTCGTAGGAGGTAAATTCCCACGTCCACTCCTTAGGTACATTATGCAAAGTTTCAAGCCTTAACCTAAGCTATCATATATTCTTTATAGATTACGTACCTCAGAAATGCATTAGAAAACTTGGAATACAGTCATTAGGCCTATTTTGTGCGCCTCTAACTGGCAAATCATGCAAAGCTACTAGAAAGAGAAAAATGTAAGCTAGAGGGGATCTATGACCTTCTGTTGCCCTTCAGCATGAACCCTCCGTTCCTGCCTGTCCTGGACACCAAGTGGATGGGGGTTTAAATGGTGACACAACTTGTGCTAGAAATGCCTGTGCTGGGCAGGGCCGAGCCATTCCCCTTCCTGGTTTCAGGCAGAGAATATGGGTAATACTTCGTGCTGAGGGTGAGCAATATTTTGACCTTTTATTTTATAAGGATGATTCTGTTTGAAACCACTGAACTTTGCAGCTGGGTGTAGGGAGGTGGGAATTGGAGTGCACTGGCAGGGCGTGGGGAGGGTGGCCAGAGGCACATGGTACATGTCATCTATTGGATGTCCATCTTTAAATGCTCATTTCTGAACATCAGCCTATTTAAAAAAAGAGTGGCTGTAGCTCTTCCACCGCCCCCAGCTGTGTTTACAGAGTGATCACAACCACTGGAGCAGGTGGGCAGCCTCTTCCTACACCTCCCGGGTCTGGCTGCTCAGGGATGGCTTGGCTATGGTGCCGAGGTAATTTTACATGGCGTGTCTCTGAAAATGGCTAAGTTGTGAGAAAGAACTGTGTGAGAAAGTGCTATGAGAAGCTGATCCATAAGTGATTAACTCGTTGGATCAGGAGTTGCATTAAGCCCAGTCCCTTACCGTTGATCCTTACCTGACCCTACCCAAAGACTTGCCTTCCTGATTTGACCATGGACCTGTCTCATCACCACAGACTGGCCCAGCAATTGCTGCTCTGACTGTCCCTGGTTTCCGTCACCAGAGCTGCTTGACTCGCCTTGCTCAGGGACGGTGGGACTATGCCCTTATCAGTGGGATTGCTGCCTGCCATCCTCACCTTCAGCCTTGGCTCAGGGATCACCTTCCCTTGTGGTGTGGCTGGCCCTAGTTGCTCTCCAAGAGTTTTATCTCTTAGTTTTATCTAAATCCCATGATTTTTCCACCAGGGGTCCATAAACCATTCGATTTCATTGACCAGCATTCAAGCATCAATGTAACTACTTGTTAAGCAGGGCTGGCTTTCTGAAATGGGGCCAAAACTACTGTTGTAGGAGGACGGTGCTGAATTCAGGTGATTTGGGATTTGAATGTTTCCTGTTGAAACCAACACCAGGCTCCAGCTAATTTCAATAACAAAACCTATAACAAAATGTAGAAGTATGCATATTTAAGTCACTAGGTGGGAATGAAACACTTGACTGTGCTCTGGATATTGTATATTGTTCAGAATTTCACAGTAGTTACCTTTGTGCTGGCACACATTTTCAGTGTGTTTCAAATAACTGGGATAATTATATATACAGTTCTAGTAAGTGGTTAATACAGATGATATGTTCCTACAGAGAAAGAATGATAACAGGTTTAGTAATTACGGGGAATGGGAATTAAACTTGATGAACTGCATGGGCACAGTAGAATTGCAGTCATGAATTTGGCTTTTGATTGATACCAAGAACACAGAGTTGCTGGAGATGAATAATAACACCGAAAGATGCATCATCCCAAGCAGCAGTTTGTGTATGTGTGTGTCAAATCTAAGTTAAATGTTTGACTTGAAGCATATGATTATTAAAGAAATATAAACCTTGGCTTGCAGAGATCAAATATGATTATCTAGTATATTTTGAAAAATATGCAGCAATATATTTCTTTCAGACTGGGCACCTGCTATAGCTAAATTAATGGGGCTTTTCAAAACATTTCTCTGAAATGTTCTTTTTGCAATTTCTGAGTTCCAAAACTTCTTGTTCAGCATCTCATACAGTGATAACAATGACACAAGACGCTCTTAGACCACAGACAGAACTAGACCATGACGAAGTTCGTGTTGTGGTAATTCCCATGTGCATTGTCCAGCAGCCAGTGCAGGGCCACCACACCTCTGCCCAGCCCACGGCCGTCACCCCAAGGTGCCAGGCTTCGCTTGGGCCTCCCTGTTGCGGATCTCAGGCAAGTGGTGGTGCAGGGGAAAGGTGCAGAGCCCTGCTCCTGAAAGCCATCTCTGGGCAGGCAGCTTGTTGTCTGTTCTTAAATATTTCGGATTTTGTGCACGCTCCTCTCCTGCCTTGTAGTAAACTGGGCTGTACCCTTCTTTCTCGGCACCTTGAAGCCCAAGCCTCCTTTTCCCATGTGGTCTGTGCCCAGCAATGTCAACTGGCAGGTGGTGTGACTTGTTGGCCCAGTGCGTTTTGGGGCTGATTTCTTACGGAGTCTTTCTTTACATGCTCTTTTGGAGAAATTGCTGCTGCTAATTAATCTCTTAGAGGGCCAGGCTCACTCTTGGCCCTCAACGATCAATAGCATTTCATCAATTCTGTACTGATTAGTGCTGGTCATTTCTGGCTTAAAAAGGGGTAACTCCTATCTGACTCACTAATGTTTTGGGCTGTAAATTCTCTTTTAGCACATTAGCACTGCTTTGTAGGGTGGTGTTTGATGGATGAATGTGTATGTTATCTACAGCCTATTTTCTCGCGGTCAGCACAGAAAAGCAGTGTACTCTACTCTCTCTAGGAATATTGCAAGGTACCTTCATTTCCAGTCATAACCACATTTAGACATAGTACTGCTGTTTTAAATTGTAGTAATGAAATCTTGACAAGTGGTTTGGACAAACACAACACAAGCAATAACAGAGGCTTTAATAAAATGAAAGGATTTCCAGGGAATACCTTCATTTGTTCCCTCCTCCAATTTAATTCTTTCTGAGAATAATCAGACCATAACATAAGACTAAATTCAAGAGATGAAGTTCAACTGGAGAGGAAATAATGTCCATAAAATGTTTTCATAGGTTGTTCATTTGTTTGAAATGAGTTCTTTGAGTTGGACTGATGTGCCTTAAATACATTATAAGCAAAAATACTTTGCACTTGAAGTACCTTTTCGTCTAGGGATCTCAAAGTGTTTTAAAGGAAGGGAGAAAGAGAACCGTTGTTACTGCCTGTTGGCAACTAGCAGCAGATGGCTGGGTCTTTCAAGGCAGCTCCTCCAGACCGGATTCCAGGGCAGTGAGGGTGGAGGGGATGGGTTTGGTATGTCCATCCCACAACCTGGCGTATGCACAGTTTGGCCACATCTGCCTTCCACGCCCTCATCCCCGCTGCAAGTTCTCACTGCAGCTTGAATCTGCGATGTGGGAAAAGTACAAAGGTTTTGTCGTGCGGTTTTGGGCATTTGGTTGGAGAACCAGAGGTGGCGTATCAAAATAACAATTGGTTTATTCAGGAAATCGCAGTCAGAGTGAGCTTTATTTCAGATGNGTTGGCCACATCTGCCTTCCACCGCCCTCCTCCCTGCTGCAAGTTCTCACTGCAGCTTGAATCTGCGATGTGGGAAAAGTACAAAGGTTTTGTCGTGCGGTTTTGGGCATTTGGTTGGAGAACCAGAGGTGGCGTATCAAAATAACAATTGGTTTATTCAGGAAATCGCAGTCAGAGTGAGCTTTATTTCAGATGACCAAAGTAACCTTCGAGCAGGTCCAGAGAAATTGCAGATGCCCCGCTTCCCCTCCCTGCACGATGAATCAATAGCAAACGCTTAGCATTGCCAGAACGACTCTGTTGCCCAGCCTCTGCTTTGAAGGCACGTGCTCCTCACTCGCCTTGGTCTTTGGTTGGGGTAACCCTGGTGAGCTCATCAAGGAGGGTATGTGTCTGCGTTACAACTAATTTACTCATTAGGATGAGTAACTCCTAAATCCCATAGTCTGGCGGCCAGCAAAAACTCCCAGAACAGAAAAAATCCAGCCTTCATCCCTCCTGCTGCTGTGAAATCTTGAACAACTGTGGCGTACAAGGTGGCAAGGGAGTGATGGCTGGGGAGGGGTTGGGGGCATTGTGCACCACCTTTTAACGTGGGGAATCATTGTGGTCTGTTTCATACCTCTGGCCGCTGGCCGACAGTGTGCTAACAGCTCAGTCTAGCTGATATGGCCTGTTTTGAGTCAGGTCCTACTGAAGGACATTTTGAGAGATGAGTCCCTTTACTGCAGTTCCCTGTATCCCACGTTTTCTCCTGGATACACAGCTTTTAGACAGAGGCCTAACGGAAATCAGTCTGGGGATGATGAGACTGCGTGCTTCATTAGTACCTTTTGTGTTTCAATGGACAGCGGGGCAATTAATACAGGGCTCATTACACAAGAATTTTGATAATTTGCTCTGCTTATTCATCATAGTAGTTCCTCTGAGAATACCAGAGACTGTGATTAAGCACAGGAATAATTCATGTAGTTTCTTCTTTGAGATTTCTATCACCTTTTTGGGGTCTAATTGTTTTACAGCTTTCATTCCTGACGTACTTAACGGCGGATATGCATAGTGCTTTGCACATAAACTGTGCTCTTCAGCTTCTGGTTGAGGTTATTTTCTGCTCGCACCACAGACCAGTAGCTCCACCTGAAAAAAAACCTCAGAGCAATAGCCTCAAGGTCTAGCAAGGTCTAATAAAATATTATGAGAACAACAAAACAAGCCAGAATAAGCCCAAGGGGATACCTGCTTTGGTCCTGTTCCATAAGATCAGTGTTAAAACATTACAAAATGAGTCAACACCCCTCCAATTTACCCCCCTGTTTGTTTTTGACAACAGACAATGTATGCCCTTAGAGAAGAGTGTAAGAACAGCACAAGCAGGCAGTGATATTTCTCAATAATCCTGTCCCAGCCTGCAGCAGCAGGACCTTCCTGAGCCACATATGATGTCTTCATGTTTCATAGCTTTAGATGGATTTTTATTATATGAATTTGTTCATTATATGCATCATGAGAGGAGTAATCCATAGTCCTTTGCAAGGACAGGAGATGGATCTAGGAGGTTCAGTTCTACAAGGAGCAATGTGATCTTCTGCCTACAGTCCCAGCCTGCAGATCAGGAGATGTGGGGCCCATTTCCTCCACTGTCACGTGGTGGGGTTGGTGTGGATCACTGCCCTGTTCACCTGGGTGCTGCTGTTTTACTTTCTCCCCGTCTTCCTCTCCCACCAGTTTCCATTAGCTTGACCTCAAAATCTCTCTGCAGAAGCCAGACCTGCTCTGCTGGAAATTTCAGACATGGACACATAGGTTCCTTTTGTCCAAAATGTGCTTAAGGATGACTCCGAGTGCAATGAAGAGGGACACGCCTGGAAGAGAAAAGGACATAAGGTAACTTTAGTTTTAGGCAAATAGCTTCTCTGGGTCTCTCTTTCCTACCTCTATAAAATCCTTCTCACTATGATGTCAATGGATGCTGTTGGAAAACCTGTGCCAAATGTCCCACACCACACAGGACTACAACTCTGTAAAGGGAATTGGAAAATCTGAAGAAAGAAATGGCATAGAAATGTTGTAATAAATAATTTTCTGTTGGAAAGCTGGCTTTTAAAATATGGTTGCTGTGTAGGGTTTTAAAATCTGAGGAAATACAAAGACTTTTATTTCCAAGCGGCAGGATAATGTCAGGGACAAAATATCTTGTTTATTAAAGATGGGGAATGAAACTTTGAGACCAGTTTTCAAAAGCTTAGACCAAATATCAGTCTTAGGTTCCTAAGTCACTTAGTCTTTACTTCTGTTTCAGAGTGCTGGCAACAGCTATTGTGTAGCTGAAGGTCTGCACTGAAAAGATATGCGTAATTTCTGCCAAAATCCATGCAATTATTGAAGTTTTGGAATAAATTAAATGAGTATCAGCTGAATATCCACAAATGGAATACTTCATTTTTTAGAAAACTGGAAATGCAGTTTGACCATTTGTTAATGAGTATGTTAACAAATCAGGTTTCCCATTATTTGATTAGCGTGGACACTAATGTATTCTGCCTATGAAGCTGATGCGAAGAGGAATGCTGAGCCCAGTCAGTTCAGAGCTGGAAGAAAGTTTTCTTATTCTGCAAAGATTTAATTTGCTTTTCCTGCTCAGCACCAAGCTGATACAAAGGCCTCTCAGTGAGAAAAATAATCATGCTTAGGGCTCGGCATATGGAGACACAGAGTGTAGATAGAGTCTGCAAACATCCCAGCTGGTGGGAGAGGCTGATGCCTGGAGAGGATCCAGCTCCCCAGCCCCATCCTTGCTGGGAACAGCCACCTTCCTGCCCACAAACCTCCTGCAGAGCTTTGCCTCAGCATCCTCCTGCACCCGGCTTGGACAGAGCGAGCAGGGTCACCTGCCACCGACCCCACTCGCTGCGATGGCTGGCTGTGGCTCGGCAAGGAGGGACCAGCAGTGCCCCAGGGGTGGGCACCAGCTCCACCGCCCCACAGGAACAGGAGGAGGCTCCTGAGGGAGATCCAGGACCTGACTGTGCAGGTCCAGCAGCCCAGGCAAGGTCTTGAAATGATGCCCTCTGCTCTAGGGGAGACCTGTGCTCGCACCCGCCTGTGAGCTCTGCCCAGCACCTACGTGTGTGGTACGGAGACTCCTGGGAGTATTCAGATTCTGATGAGCCAGCAGCTTCTAATTCAAAAAATAGTTGTTTCAGTGTTTCCTGGCTGGCGCTGTTCAAGCATTTTAGTCTGCGCTAACGGTGTCATATTGCTAGCAGGGGAAGCTCATTCCACCTAATTGTACTAAGCATGTGGTGATGGAGATGGGAACCTAATTATCTTCATCAAATTGATTTCATTTTGGTTACCACACGGCTATTAGAGGAATGACAATAAATTTTGGTCTCTTTGATCAGGACTGGAGTTTACCCAACGTTTCTGAAGTCATTAATATGTTATGCCTCCCCCAGGCTAATGATTTGATTACCATGTAGACGTACTGGAGCCAAACACTTCAGCTATACGTTATGGGTGAGAGATAGGAAGTTTTGAAAAAATACATGTTGCGCCTAAATACACCAGCAGTGAAACATGGAGGATGCCAGACAGCCAGTGGCAGGCAGGCAGAGACATACACCTGGAAGCTTCATTTAGATCAGTCCTGAGCACAGAAATGTCTAGGAACTCAAAAGAATCAAGTCCAGCTCCCACCACCTCAGGTGCTTCCCTGCAGCCCACCTGTGTGAGGGTGACCGAAGTGCTGGACTGCCACTGGGAAGAAACTGGGACATTTCTTAGCTTTTGTTCTTGTACGTCTATGAATAAATACATGTATTAGTTATGTACTGCGAAGAAACACCATGGAATTTTTTCTTTGTGGGTTTTTAGTCTTATTTTTTGATGCACCAAAAATATGGGTTACATCAGGTAGCGCATCATAGTATATTATTATTTGTGCCTATTATAATATAAACGTGCATACATGTGTATATATTGATATATATTGATAATATACGTGTTAACTGATGTGTTACGGCTATCACTTGCACACCATAACCTGATACGACGTATTAATAGATTTTACATATAAATATTCCATGATGTATTTCAATGTGTTTTGTTTTAAACCCTTGGATGGCTAGCTGCCATCCTTTTTTCTTTAACAGATTTATTTGTACTGAAAGGAAAAATTTTTGTGTTTTAGCTCAGGTTACTCAGGGTACCAGTTCAAATGATCCAGGGTGGTCTCCCCAGCCAGCTGTCAGACACATCCGTTGTGCTCCTCACAGGTTTTTATCTAGGTTACGTCCTGTAAGAACAAGATCCCTCAGCCTTCCCAGGCAGTCGATTCCTGAGGGCAATTACAGAAATTGCGTTACTCCCGCTGCACAGGAGCATTGCACACTGTCTCTGCTCACTAGGGCAGAGCCGTTCCCGCCCGGCTCCATGCTGGGGGTAGGAAGGAAGGCTCATGGAGGAGCGAGGTGTTCACCCGAAGGCTGCATGGCCTGGCAGAGGCACTTCTTACCTGCGGGGCTTTGCTATGGTCACCTTGGTGCTGTGTGCCTCAGTTTCTCATCAGTAATGGGGCAGCATAAAAACTATGTGCCGTTCACTACTCTGGTAAGGGCGGGGGATGGATTAGGTGTACCACAGCTAATATGGGTGTATTAGGAACAATAAGCATCTTGCCTAAGTATAAAAATCTGGTTTTAGGGATAAAACCTTGCCCAAGAAATGCCCTAGAATGGCTGTGGCACATGCAATGGAGGTGAGGGGAGAGGAGATGGAAGGGGCAGGAAGGGCTGTGAGGTTGGTCCTCTCATCTTTTGGGCTTCACACACCATCCTGTAGCAGAGATCAGCATGTCCAAAAGCCTGGCCTTGTCTCGCCAGCATCCCTGCAAATGCCACTGTTGGTCATTTATTGTCAGGACTGGGAATTCCTGGTGTTTCAGCTGACTTGCCCCTTTCCCTGGAGCCTGACGCTGCCGCCAGTGCAGAGGCATCGCTGTGCTGACCAAGCGCTCACACAAACTCGAACATGCAGTTCCCCCGTGGGGCTGGGGATGCCCCAGGATGGCTCCAGGGCACTTGGAGGTGGCAAGGAAAGACAGATAAGTGCAATATTGCAAGATGGGGGGGAAAGGCAGAAACCACTGGTGCTTCAGGATGAGGCTGCAGAGCCATCGGCTCTTTGCCACCGAGAGGGAAAATCCCCCCTCCGTGCCCCCACCCCTCCTCGCCTCCCCCAGCTCTGCAGCTGCCTGACCCACGGAAAATGACTTCACCTCCGCAGTGTAAGAGGCATTGGTCCTATTTTTTGCTGTGTCAGTTTTCTGCCTGTTTACTGATTCGGAGCATTTTGGGAGGATGGCAGGGACAGGGCAGGATGTGCAGGCAGGAGCAGGGAAAGGAAAGCGGGGGGAGGCAGAAAAAGGGGATTTCCCCTTTTTGGGGCAGCAAGCAGTGAGGCTGGCTGAGCCTGTACCGTGTGGCTGTGCTCTTAGGGAATGTACATGGAGACAGAGAAGATTGGCTCAATTTTTATTTGATTTGATCGTTTAACAGCAGATACTGATTTGACTTCAAGCGTGGGGGAAAAAAAGATTTTCTGTTTGCTAGTCTGGTCCTCACAGTGCGTGCACATTCATAAAGAGACTTGGACAACAGGTCAGTGTTTATTGTCCATGTAGAGGAAAAGGCAGATTCATGTGACTTTCCTGAAGCCTGGAAAGAACCATGCGGGAATAGGCCTTGCTTTGCCTCCTGCCTTTTCCTGGGTTGTAAACCACCCATCCTTCCTCACAGTGTATGCCTGTTCCAGCTTTGCAAAAGGCAACAGGAGAGAGCAGGCAGTGAGTGATGCCGAGAGGCTGGAAATCTCAAAAACAACCAAAATAGATTATATGGCTACATCCATGAATAAACGCGATTCTCCAGGTGACAGAAACGTATTAAATGCAGGTTCTCATGTCACAGTGCCTGTCTGAAGAGCCACTCCATTGTATTTCAGTGAGAACAGGAAGCAAGAAGCCCCCACCCACATGTCAACACGAGTAACCCCCCGGACCGTGCTCTAGGTGAATGCTTTACAGGGTGCTGATGGGCTGTGATGTGCAGACTTTCCAGCTTCTCCCAATATCTTTATCAATGATCCGGATGAGGGGAACAAGTGCACCCTCAGTACATTTGCAGACACCACCTAGTTGGGTGGGAGTATCGATCTGCTTGAGGGTAGGAAGGCTCTACAGAGAGCGTTCGGCAAGGAACTACTGGAGAGAGTCCAGCGGAGGGCAATGAAGATGATGAGGGGACTGGAGCATCTCTCTTATGAGGAAAGGCTGAGAGACCTGGGTCTGTTCAGCCTGGAGAAGAGAAGACCGAGACAGGATCTGATCAATGCGGATCAATATCTAAAGGGCGGGTGTCCAGAGGATGGGGCCAGGCTCTTTTCAGCGGTGCCCAGCGACAGGACAA
>VZSC01002524.1:424763-488967 GCA_013398225.1 Steatornis caripensis
GTTTATCCTAATGAATATAAATTAATGCAGTTTTCTCCGGCCTGCAGGTATTAAAGGCCAGTATGACTCATAAGCAAGATCCATCTTATCATTGGTGCCAATAATACATTAATCGCCTCTGATGGAGGCGCCTACAGCCCTGTTGCAGGTGGGGGGGAGCAGACACACAGGGCTGGGTGAAGGTGATGCAGCTCTCCAGCTGCTGCAGGTACACGACAACAAGCATGGGGCGACCCAAGTAATTTCCACACCTAGCATCTCTGCAGCAACTTGTCCCCATGTGGCTTATGACCCTTCTAGCAGTAAAACAGATAGCTTAGAGGGTGGAAAGACTGTCAAACTAGTCAGCCAGCAATAATAACAATAGTGAAGTCAGGAGATACCGCAAGCTTCCCTGTAAAAGGTGGAGAGAGCTGCTTCACTTAAGGGGTAATTTTAGTTTAGTTTGCTGTTTCTCCATGTGTTGTTTTACATTTATCTATATTAGCAGCAGCTACTTGGCAGTGCTAGCAGGGGAAACCCAAAAGCACCTGACCTCAGTGGCACTGTGACACTGAAAACAGTTGGTTTGGGACATGATTGTGTAGCTTTCTGTCAGGGAAATTTGTAGTAACTGTTGGCAAGGAGAAAGATGCAGCAGCAGAAACAGCATGTTTGTGGGGAAAAAAAGAAAGAAAAAGCTACAACTCAAAATGACGTTATGGTCCTGGGACAGGGGTGCTGAACTGATGTGATATGTGGGGGACCACACTAACGTGTCCTTCCTGTCTTCCCATGAAGGTCTGTCTAATCTTACCTGCAATGGTTGAATAGAGCTTTTCCCCCATGAAAACTGGAGGAAGAATGACAAAAGAGAAGAGAAATTAGCAGCAGGAGTAAAGTATGGCACTCCCTGGCCAATCCCATAAGCACTAAAACGCTTCACCAGTTTAATATCATTTCACAGGGTAATCTTCAGCCAGCCTTGTCTAGAGACACTAGCAGCCTGCTTCTGCGCTCAGTGGTGCAAATCATTGAGTAGCACTGTGAAAGTACAAGGAGAGGGAATGATGAAGTGTTTTCATGTGACCTTAACCTCCCACTTGCCTTCATAAACTGGATTCTGCTCAGTTGCACTAGTTGGAGTCTCCTGAAGTCAATGGATTTGCATTAAGGTGCAGAGTTTTATCTTAGTTGGACAGTCCCATAATGTAGTGAGCCAAAATTATTCTTTTGTACATTTCACTGACGCTTTTGGGATAGAGTGATCTCCGCATCCCCCTTGAGTGAAAAAGCTGTTATTTTCAGAACGACCCAGTCTTCGCTTTTGCCACAATTCTTCATGAGAGACCAGTAGGCAATGAGACAAATAGATGGACAAATTAGCTACTTCTGATCTCTGCCTCACCCCGTAAGTAACCGAACAAGAAGATAAAAGAATATTTTAGGAAAGCCACCCACAGAAATCAGAGATGAACTTGTACAGCAAGTGTTTCAAATAATGAGGAAGGTTCTTCAATGTATTTCCACTTGTTAGAGGGTCAAAGAGTTACTTGGTCAGATGTTAAAAAATAGATATGGGAAACGCTGAGCCACCACAAGGAAATTCTAATGCAAAGGCTCAGATGGCAGTGATGGATGGATGGTTTGGGTTCTCCAGGGAGTACAGATGTGTCAGGGCTAGGAACCAAGTTTTGGCACCAAAAAAAAAGGTTCATATGGAATTAGTTCTCTTAGCTCTCAAGCTGAAGCATGAATTTGGTATCAACTTAACCCTATTGCTTGCTGTTAGTCATGACCCTTTCAACCATTTCAATGGCAGCAAAGTTATGTTAAGAATAAACTGTTCTGTGTGATGGTCAGGATTTGAGGAGCCTGTGGTATCAAGGGGATGCTGGCACCGGTTCTTTTGTCTGAAAATGCTTCCTTTTGCCACTGAGACCGGGATGTGAACAAGCAATTTACTTCAGAAAAAACAGTTTACTTTAGAATCCACGGTAAAATTCTATCTTATTATATATTTAAGAGTTAATGCTCTTAAGCGAGTAAAGACCTTAATTTACTTGTTAAATCAAATGAAGTAATAAAGGCAAGCTGTAGCAAAGAGGATGCTGTGGCTGTGGAAGGTAAGGCTGGGTGCAGCTAGGCTGGTGATGCTGGGAGGGAAGGCTGCTGCAGCTAAACCACCTCCTTGGTGGGTAGGTGAAGTACAGCCTGTGCTAACACCTGAGCATGACTTTGAGGTCCCAGGAGCAGGAAAGGCAGGCACCAGATAGTCTATCAGAGGAACTGGTCAGGCTCAACAGTATATACCATTCTTAGTACCTTTATTTTGCTTTGGGGGAGGTTTTGGTAATGTTGGGTGTAAAGGACGGCACTGTCCCCTCTTGGCTTGGATCGTTTCATGGCAGTATAGACTATGAAGGCATCTGTTCAGGGCCAGAGGAGAATGAAAGGGACCTTTTCCTCTCCACGGCAGAACAAGACTTTAATGGTCTAGTGGAAGTAATTCTGTATTGCAAAGGAAGTTGATAAAATAGAACATAAACTTCTCTAACAGAAGATTTAATTACCAGGAAAGCCAGATTGAATGAAGCGTTTGAGTGAAACTATTTCATTGCTGAAAAGACAATAATTATGAATCCTTTTTCTCCAAGGCCACATTATTTATTCAGGAGGCCTTGGAGTACTAAGAAGCCACACGTGTGCATGTGCTCATATGTCTTTGTGTTCTTTTGGGTTTGGATTTTTGTCCTGGTTTTGCTGGGATACAATCAATTTTCCTGTTCAGGAAAACTGCATTTTTGAGAAGACCCCAGCACCCGATTCGGTGCGAACAAAGTTAATGAGACACTTTTTTTCAGTTGGTGGCCGGTCATGGTGTGCGGGTTTCCACAGTGATCGAGGCCTTTAGCAGCATCGAGTAAGCCGGGTGCTAAAGCTGGGAGGAGCGAAAGCTGTGGCAGTGACCCAGGCTGGCCAACAGCAGCGTTCCGTACCATGAACGTCACGCTCACTATAGACTGGAGAGTTTGCTGGGGACGGCCCTCTGTCCTTCCTCAACGGCCGCTGTCCCTGGAGGGTCTCGCCCGTCCTTCTGCTCCCGAGGCCGGCTCTCCACATGTTGTGACCATTGTGCTGTTGCGGGAGCTGGGGTGCTCGCAGGGTTTAGCATCTGGCATTCACTGCTGGGAGCGTGCGGCTCACGGCCACTGTATGGGCTAAGCATAACTTTGTTTTATATCGGTACTGGCATTGATATTAGTTTGTTGTTACTATTTTATTAAATCTGTTTCCATTTCAGGGCACGGGTCTCCTTTCCTTTTCCTGATTCCCCTTTCCCAGGTGGGGAGGGGTCACAGTGTGAAAGAACAGCTGACTAAACAAAGGCAGATTTTTTATTTTTTGCACCCAAACAGACTCAGATTTTCTGTGCCTTCACTCAGATCTCCAGCTAAACTGATGTATCCACATGATCAAGCTGAAACCAGCCAAAGTAACCAGGTCTCAGAGCTGGAAAGGAAAAACAAAGGTAATGAATCAAAAGGCTTAAAAAGCTCTTAAATTGCTATTTCATTCTTCAACACAAAAGCATGGCTATCAAGGTTTAACTGCAGCAAAAGGACTTATTTATTTTATTTGAGAAACAGGCACTTCTCTAAAGCCCTCCCTTAGTCGATATATCAGCTTGTTCATGTTTTATGTTGTTGTTTTTCCAATATACAGTTGGAAAGGAAATAACTGTGCCCGATGTTGCTGGGGTGTATGCCTGTAAAGTTTTAAATGCAGTTCTGGTATTTAGCCTTTAAACTTAACGAGATTAAACACAGAATCCATCCATACAATTTACCCTAATGACTGCTTTGTAGTTGTTTTTGGCAGCCAAATCGTGTCACGGTGTCTGCCATGATTGGGCAGTAGCAGCTACTTGTAGAGGAGAAAACAGGCTGGGAACCGCCTGCTGTGAACTCAGCCGTGGCCAAACTGCCCAGAAGTGGGCTGAGGAGCTGCCAGGCTGCTGGGAAGCCATGGTAGGGACTTCCTCACCTCCACCATTTGTCCTTCACAGCCAAAGCTGTGCTTGGACCCTGCGTCTGAACCGGTGCTGGTCTCAGCACATCCCCTCCAGAGCCCCTCTGCAAGGAAAGCCGATGCTATGCACAGCTTTTGCCAAGTTAAGAATTTGGACCTTTACGTTTTTTGACACCAAAATAATGATAAGCACATTGCCTTGAGGACGGAGAGTGGCACAACTTGCCTTTTTACTGGTGTAACTCCTCTCCTTTCTGTGTGGGACAGTGTTATGCTACTGTGACCATTTTTACTGGTAGGGAAGTAACTGCTGTGTCCGAGGCTGTGGTGAGGGTGAAACTGTGGAGTTCGTTTTACCTATATCCAGTTAAAGAAGTAAAATTTATGTGTGGAAATACACCTTGAGATTTACAAACACTGAGGATACGTTGCTTTTACTTCTCAAGGCAAAACTCTGCCATGGGTGGTGGAATCGGGTCAGCTCACGGTGACTTTTTTCCACATAGACATCTTCACCCCGCAAATACTTTCTTCTCCCATGTCCTCCTTATCCTACCCAAATACCTAATGACATAGATCCAAGCTAAGGAAATGCAACTACAGCAAAGTCTTAGCTTGAAAATAAAGCTATGCATAGACTCTGCCCTGCTCTGCTGGGGAATGAAACCCATGGGACAGTCTGTGTGGGTCTGGCACTGACTTCTTCAACATGAGCAAGCACAGAGCTGTGGGGCCAGCGAGCCAGTGGGGTTGCCTGTGAGCTGTCAGGCTCAATTTCATCTTGGAACCAAATCTTCACAAGGAGCAGGACAGGGAAATCTCTTTCTAGACAATTTTCACTGTTAGTGTTTCTATACTTTTACACTTGGTGCTTCTGAAAGGCTTTGGAGGCTTTGGTAATGCCAGTAATCTCTATACGCCTGGCCAAGGGAAATCATCTCAAGGCACCAGGTGATGCTCATACAATAATACGTGTTAAACCTTTGTGTGGATGGTGTCGTTTGGCCTCAGTGTGACTTTAGTCTGCTGTAGCCAAATACTAATAGTTTAAAGCAAGAATAAACGAATGCCACTCCACCAATGAAGAAGAAATCTGCAGAGATGTGCTGACCTTTTGTTCATCACTTTAGTTTTCTTAAGCAGCTTTATCCAGCAAGTCCCATGCAGTGCAAGTTTGCAAAAATGTATTTAATTTTTACTAAGGAAGGCCTTTGAGAGTAACCTGGAAGCATCAAATTAGAGATGGACCCAGTTCACTCTTCTTCCAGGATAAGACTGTGTCCCTGTTTGACTTCTTCTACATGAGTGGGCCCATCCATCTCTTAATACAAGTGTGTGATTCCTATGATGCATCAAATCCAAACTGAGTAAGAGTATGTTGTCTGTAGATCCACAGTAGGTGTGTGTAAAAATACATACCATCATTTTGGAGCACATTCAAATTGATTACGCTAAGCCACAGTGAAAAATAGTCAACAGTGAAAGAACAATTTTACTTGGCATTTTATTCACTTAACAGAAACATTCACTTATCAGGTATCACTGAAGTGCAATTTACAGAACTTAGCAGCAAATTCACATATGTAAATTCAGATTTATTTTCTTTTGTTGTCTTTTTTGTTTCTTTTTTTTACAAATATTACAAATGTACATCCATTAGTACAGTATTGCCATTCACTCATGCGTGTTATGTACAGAATCTTCACTAAAGAGTTACTACTGAGCAAGTTTTCCTTTGCTTCAGGAAATGCTGCGTGTAGGTCATATGTGCTTCTGGGATGTGGTCCCATCACACTCTGTCGCTGCACGTAATGAGAAGAAGTAGACATTTAAGGTCATATTCAACCCTAGTGCAAGCAGGTGCAACTCCGTTGCCTTCAAGGAGATCAGCTGATGCGCACTTGCAGTGGGGACTCGGTTTCGTCCCCACTACTAAATTCGTTCTGGCAGCTGAATTCAGGATCGCATTTATGTATTTCTTGCAACAAGGGATAATTCAATCCCACCACCTTTATCTTTTTTTCCTTAAAAATAACCAGGCACAGTGTTTTGTCACAGTACCTGCAACACCAGCCTGCGGAGTTATACACGTTGTTTGAGCTGATGTCGTGCCAGGGCTGGAGGAGGGTGGGTGAGGGCAGGGGGATGTCAGGAGGAGCCGTTGAGGTCTCTTGTGTGCTAGATAAAGACTAATTGGAGAAGAAAAGTAGAAGACACTGCTTCCCCCTGCCCTATGAGTCTCTGCATGACAAACCTTGTCCCCCTCTCTGGTTGCCCTGTGGTTTCTGTTCCGCAGTGGGAGCAGCTGGAGGGCCTGGGACCACCACTGCCAGCATGACCCACAGCTTCTCCCGCACCTCTAGTCATGGGCCTGCCCCCCCCAGCCGCCTGCTGCCCCTCTGGGCACCTCTGCTGCCCAGATCACACTGGAGGTCTGCACCAGTGACAGCGGTGTTAGAGGACAGGGCTGTGTGAAGGTACTGAGAAGCTCCAGAAGGTGCCAAATATATTCTGAATGTCAATCAGAAGAGCTGACAAAGTGGTCAAAGTATTGACAAAGTGGTTACCACAAAATGCTTCCATTATTGAAACATCTCAAGTTTGTTTTTTGTTTTTTTTTTTTTTTAAACTAATTCTACTCTAAGGATTTATTTTTAAATATTTTTGGTAGTTAATATGGAATGTATTATTTTGCTGAAAAGGTTTCTGGAAAGGGAGAGCTTTGTTTTATCTAATTTAAAAATTCTAGTTTATCACAATTGTTTTTATACAAGACACTATAGATACATCTTGTAGTTTATAATCTAAAAATAAAATCTCATCAAAATACTGTAGCTACTCTATTGTGGGCATCAATAAACAATGTATTTACTGTATATGGCTCTCCAAACATGATAAACCCTATACAAAGAGCATCTATCTTTATTGATAGGAACAGTTTCCCGTGTAAAGGAAATTACATGAAAAATATGAGCCTTGTGTTGTTTGAAAAGTAACTCAGCTTGACAATTCTGAGAAAATACCAAGACAATTATCACAAATCAGTAGCAGCATGTTATATACAGATTTAAAGAGAATCACAGGAATAAAAAGAAAACAGTAGTTATATACCCGCAAATCCTGTCATTTAAAAAACCAAAAACTGAAAGAAATATCTGAAGGTTGGTTCTTCAGTGGGACTATCAAAGCTCAGTTCTCCCATGACTGTATCTTCTGCATTCTGATGAAGTTTAGGATGGTTCAAAGATGAGATTATATCAGATCCAGCCACAGTTATGAAGAAAATGTTTAACTGTTGGGTGCTACTCGTCTCCTAACTGAAAAACCCCACCTGCTTTTCAGGCTGCACATGAACATGAATAGTAATAAGAATACTTGGCATTTACACAGAGCTAGAATCTGAAGACTCTTACACCGAATAAGACCTTACCCAAGCCTGTAGTTGCATCTTCTTCACTTATGTCAATTGGACTATGTGGGGAGGTAAAACTCACTGCAAGAGTGACAGAATCAGGCTTACACAGTTGCATATGACCACAGGACTTTGTTCCTGCCAAGTTCCTTACGTGTGAAGCAGGTATTACTATCCCCATTTGACAGATGGAGAAACTGAGGCAGGAAAAAGCCAAGTATCAAACGTGCTCTCTAGTTTGAGATGTCTTAGTCACAGCTACCCAGCGATTTTTCAGATGTGCAGAGCATCCTGAGCTCACACCCACTTAATTTAGAGCTGTGGATCCTCATGAGCTTTGAAATCTGAGTCTCTGGGTCCTAGCTCCGGCCTCGGCCTGCCTGATTTTAGGCAGCTACCTGAAGCTCCAGAGCTAGGAGCATCATCACACTGGTCTTCAGCAGCAGCCCCTGCAGAGCTGAGCACCTCCGCAGGCAGCGCAGGGCTGAATAGCCCTCTTGAAGAGCATCTGCATCCCAGCTGGTGTCTAAAGGTCACGTGTGACAAACTGGGCCCGGGTAATTAAAATTTGCAGCGTGCAAAACTTGTGGCGAGAACTGAAGATTTGGTAGCAAGCGGTTTGTCCAAGGCGTCAGAGGGAACAAGTGTTAAAACCAAGGGAATCTTGACGCCCAGCTTTGTGCTCAGAGCCAGCAGTGGAAAATGGATTTTAAAAATGCTGCGTATCTTTGAGGTCCAAATTCTTTCTCACAGATTTAGGCAGCTAACAGGATGATTTTTGCATAGACATTAGACACCTTTTTTGTGGATGCTCTGAGACCTACTGGCACGCCGTGTGCCTGGGGTACCTCTATCTTTGCTCACTATTTTCCATTATTCAGTGATGACTTTTGCACTGATTGTGTGAGGGAAAACAAACTCTGTTTTGGATCAGACAGGTGGCTCACTAACACCTCAAATCAGTAATAACCAAAGCAAGAAACAATGACAAGCAGAACCTTTGTGGGGGCGGCATTATAATTTGGGCAGGTATGTTCTTGGGGAGGGATCATGAAAAAGCAGTTTTCTAAAGTTGTTCAGTGCATCAGACACATTTCTATTTACGTATTTCCAATACAGAATTCAAAGCAAATATTCTCATGGAGGCTGCTGTTAAATCTCAAACTGCTTCGATTCTCTCGGCTCATGCGTCCTGCCTAGCCTTCTCTCCAGCTGATTTGATCTGGTCATGTTGCAAAGGTGTCAAGTGATTTACACAGTTAGCAGGAACTGATCTTGCTCTGGGGGTTTCTTCACCCAGGTGCCCAGACCGGCTTTCTGAAATGCTTTAAACAGCTGCTGCTTGACAGACTGGTACGTCTGAGCCACCAGCTTTGCCTCGCTGTACATTGATGGCATGTCTCCATGGCTTGGTGTTCGTGTGCTCAGCTGCAGAACAAAAACCAGGGAAGGGGAAAAAAATAAAGTAGTAATAAAAACCATCAACTGACAAGCCAAAAGAAACAGGAGGCTTCAGTAGCTGTATAATCTAACTGTCTACATTTCAGAAGCAACAAACAAACTATCACTGTGCTTTGTGTGTTTGCTTTTGGTTTAACAACAAAAAAAACAAGGAAGCAATAAATGCCTGTGACGGTTTTGAGTCGTTGCAAAGAGCAACGGGGTAAACAGCTTTGCCTTGGAGTGGGCACAGGCAGTAGCAAATCTCGACGTGTTTTACAAAGGCAAAAACCTACTTCTCCGTTAAGATGAATTTCAGGAAAAAAAAGGGGAAAAATCCTTTCTAGGTGTCAAGATCTTAAAAATCTTTAAAGAGTGTGCTCAGTTTAGCCCAGGAAGCAGAGCAGCTCCGTGCTTCCAAGCAATGCCAAGAGACACAAGAGGGAGGGTCCCCTCCCACACTCTCCCCTTTTCCCTCTTTAATGTGCTATCCTAAGAGATGCTGTAAAACCTGCCCAGGACAGGGCAGAAATCAGATGTCAAGATTCATGCTGGTGCAGGGAAACCGAGTGCTCTGCCGGGACGCCGGAGCTGCGTGCTGAGAGCTGCCTTGGGAGACAGCAACACGTGTCCAGTGCCCCTCGTCACCTGGAGCACACACATGGGAGCAAGCACCCTTCGCTTTGCGTAAGGATTAAATAAACGACCTCCTCCGACCTGCCCAAGTCTTAAGAGTGCTGAACAGAGCAGTGAGGCTTTGACATCATATGAAAGAACCTGAAGCCTGGAAAATTCCTTAGAGCAAGCAGACAGGTGAAAGTCCGATGTTTACAAGCCAGGGAAATAGCACCCTGTAGGAAAAAGCACCCTCAAAACACGGCCTTGGAGAGCAAACACTGCCGACTTCCTTCTCTCTGAAAAGGAGAGATGCTCAAAGACAGATTAAAGGAAAATGCAAATGCACAGCCTGAAATGAGCTGCCCTGGACCGACTGGTGCTGGCACACCATGGGGTGGGATAAGGACTCGCCCACCTAGGGCTGGCGGCAGTGTCCCATCAGTGCATCAGACCCACCTTGCCATGAAGCTTTGCCCACCGAGTGAAGAACATGTGCTTGCAGAGCCGTGAGGGACTCCCGCAGGTCCTCTTCCCCGTCGTGGCGTTGACAACCTCCAGATCGGTGTTCCCCACAATCCAGTTTACACTGAAGCTGGGAGATTTTCCAGGCCGCCGAGCATCAGCGTGGCTAACTCCTGGTAGGAGAGAAGGACACTGGTAATATCCAGTGCTCAAAACCTTCAGAGGCTGCTAACACGTGGCAGGTCATTGTGGCACAGGAGATCTCCTTGAGCGAACACGCTGACGTTGTGCACTGCATGTACTGTTGTCACCACCAGTTAGATGTTACCAGTCTGAGTACCTTAGAGAAACATAATTTAGCAATTCCTATAGGACTTTATCCACCTTGCAGGCAAGCTTTTTGTTAGCCTAAGGAAAGCCGTTAGATTGTAGTGTGTGGTATTGACAGCAGTGTTATTGTTGCTGAGTGAAATCTTTCAGAAAGGCTTTAATGGGATAACTGGTCTTTAAAAGGAACTAAGCAGCAAAGTGCTTTTGCCATGAGCTCCTCCAGGTGAGCTTTCCATGGTCCAGAGTATTTATGTGCTGTTAGCTGCTGGGGCCTTTGCTGTCACGGGAACTCTGGATTATAGGGGGTACAAAGGGGAACAAGAAAATACAAATACATTTCATCATCACAGAGAGTTTATTAGATCCAAGTTAACAATGATCTTGTAGATATCACAGAACTACACAGAAAACTCTTGCTCCCCACCTTGTGTCTGCCTGCAAGTTTCCTACCCTGTATGGGTGCAACAATCTCTTCAAGAGCTAGTTAGGGTCCCAATGGCAATATTTTGGATATCTTTAAGTGGAATGCGTCTGATTTCATTTTAGACAGCTACAGTGAAGAAGTTTTCAGTGGTGTGACTGCATGACCTTTGTATCATTCGCATGGTCAGTTTTGGACATCTGAATCACATACTGAAGTCCACTGCCTACGTGGAAACACACGGACCTGTTGGAGCGTGTCCAGAGGACGGCCACAAAAATGATCGGAGGGATGGAACATTTCTCCTGTGAAGAAAGGCTAAGACATTTGGGGTTGTTCAGCCTGGAGAAGAGAAGGTTCCGGGGAGACCTTGTTGTGGCCTTTCAGTAATTAAAGGGGTCTTATAAGAAAGATGGGGACAAACATTTTAGCAGGTCCTGTTGCGATACGACAAGGGGTAATGGTTTTAAATTAAAAGAGGGTAGATTTAGACTAGATATTAGGCAGAATTTTATAGTTAGGGTAGTGAAACACTGAAACAGGTTGCCCAGAGAGGTGGTAGATGCCCCATCCCTGGAAACATTCAAGGTCAGGTTGGACGGGGATCTGAGCAACCTGACTGAGTTGAAGATGCCGCTGCGCACTGCAGACGGGTGGGACTAGGCGATCTGTAAATGACCCTTCCAACTCAAACTATTCTATGATTCTATGATACTATGGGTGAGATTCCCTTGGCTCTAAATGCAGATCAGGGCTCTGAGGTCAGGTGTGGGGTGTACACAAGAGACTTATTTTTAATCAGGTAAACTCCTGTTTCTTCTTAACCATTTAGTGTAGTTCAACCTTTCCATGACTCCTGTTGTCTTCTCATTTCTTGTACCTGAAACCAGGGAAGGATTAGGCTTTGCAAAGAAATGAGAGGAATAAAGTAGTCAGTTTATTTTCCAGCACAGGATAAATGCAACCAAGTGAGCTCTGCTCATTAGTGGTTTTGGGAGCAAAGAATCTACACTGGGAGCTTCCAAGGCTGGAAAAGACAGAGTGACCTGAAGCAGTTTGAATATTTTGGAAAATGTGACCATTGGATGATGTGTCCGGATCCAGCTGTTGAGTCCCTCTTTACTAATTTGCTGTGCTGGCCACTAGCCTGCAAACCTGGACACAAAAGCCACTGTGGTGAGCAGGCAGGTGGGAACCGTGCCGGTGGGCAGGGGCTGCCTGGCACCGCTGCCCGGGCACAGGCCAGTGCCAGGGCTGGATCTCTGTTTCCCAATGGCAGCTCCTGACGGAGCCCTTGCCTGCAGCAACAGCTCATGGTTTGCACAGCTTGATGGAGACCTGCTTTCATTGCTCCTGGGTGGATGGCAACAGAGAAAGTTTCTTCGCATTTTCCTCTGAAGGGTTTCAAAGGACTTTTGAAGAAGGGGAGAGGTACTGATATGGGCTGTTCAGAGGGGAGGAAATTAAAGAAGAGAGATCAAAGCTTGTCCTTTCCAAAGTGCCCCTTCTTGCACACCATAAACATCTGCTGATCTCAGGCAGAACAGGAGAAGATGGAAGCTGGTGGGAACCCGGCATCCGTCGCCGCATTTAAACACGCCCCTGAACGAGACCAGGGAGAGGTGGAGGGCTGTGCAGCGTCAGCCGTGGCAGAGACGCTGCCTCCGCAGGCAGCTCCTGACTCCTGCCTGGGGCCTCTCAGCATCCTGGGAAGCAATGTTGGTTAGGGACATGCTCCTCCTGCTCTGCCCTGGGAGGGAGCCGCGAGAGCCAGATGGGACTGAGCATGCACAGAGAGAGAAAGGTGGCCATTGAAGGGAAAAAATCATACAGCACAACCGCTTCGTATCGGTGGCAAAGCTGGAATTGCAGAAACCATCTCAGTCAGTGGGACTGAACTCACTACTGTGTGTAGAAGAGAATTACAGCTAAGTCATAACCTCACACAGGATGTGTAAACACATTCATGTTGTATTAATACTTCTTTCAATTTTTCGCCCCCCTGAGATAACAGATCAGTCTGCATCTAAAACTCCAGTTCACCTAGAAAACGGGATATAAACAGAGAACTTGAAAATCAGATAGCTCTCTGGCACTATTCAAACGCCTCTATACAGAACAAGATGCAAACAGATCCAAATCAACTGTTTGACACTATTCACCACTCTATGTCGAGATAGCACCCAAAAGCTTAGAGGTCTGGAGTGCCAAAAAACATGATAGCAAACACCCTGCCGTGCAAAGGTGCCACAGGCTACTAAATAAAAAATGTTGTGAAAACACTGATCAGAGGGAAAGAAGAAAAGACTGCACAAGGACAGAGCACGCTGTGGCTGCCCATCAGACGGGGGCTACACACCCCCACCCAGCCTGGGACCTCCCGCTGCTCTCGGTGGGCTGCTGTGAGAGCCGGGAGCTTGCCCCAGTGCCTGGAAAACCCTCCGTGCTGGTTTGGCTTTCATGCCTTCTCTTCATGGCTATCATATATATACGTACATGTATTTAGGTAAGTAGAAGATATTGTCACATTAGTTTCTAAGTGCAAGAGAAGAGGCTTTAAAGAAAAAAAACATGAGACTCGTGACAGATGCAATTATAGAGCCTAGGTATATTCTCTGATTGTTGTTTTTGGTCCTTTTAAAACAGTTTTTTATTTTCTTTTGACAAGTAATTTTTCTGATTTTACTTGAAAGGTAACATCCAAATAATCTAGATCGTTTTCTCTCTTTTACGTAAAACATCCTCCTTAAAACCAACAGAACAGAGAGTGCAATAGGAGACCATAGAAACTAGAAGGAAAAGTCTTTGTACAAATAATATGAACTTGAGTACTGTGGAGCACGAACTGAAATCTGTCCTCATTCACTTCTCTCTCCTAGCAAAACCTCATGCCTCTTCAGGAGACCCTTCAGAATAGCCTCAACCTTAAGAGACCGGGAAACAAAAATTACGCAGGACTTTTCTTTCTTCTGAAAACTACACTCAAGAGTAATCCCTGTGAATGAGTGGATTTCCATCTGGCTGGGACTGGGGTGAGTGGAAAATCTCACTGATTATTTTTCTGCGGGGCCAAGGAGTTATCTCAGGATGTCTCATCACACACCATGACTCTCCTCCCCATTGACATGTTTGTACCGCTATGATGAAGTGACAAAATAATTGGTATCCTTTATAATTGAAGGACTTCTGCAATTTGAAATCCCTGGCTGGCCTGATCTCTGAGAAGAGTGTGGGAGGCGGAGTTGCGTGGCTGAGATGATTGCTGAGATTTGGTCTCTAATGCATTCGGTATGGCTTTTGCTAGGTGCCCATCTCCTTACTCACTGGATATACTGTTGGCACAGTTACCCAGGTAAGAGGAATGCAACACAAGCCTCAGCAATGTAAGTTTTAAGCAGTATTGGCTCCTGAGGATTTGTGGGGGAGGGAAGATTGCAAATAATGGCTTTAGAGACCAAAACAATGTAGACAGAGAGAGACAGATTCCTCCCACTGCTTCTCCTGGGCTGAAGAAAACCCACAAACACAATCGAAAGCAAAGCAAAAGCTTTTGCAAACAGAAGTCTCTGGGAAGGAAGAAGCCAGTCGTAAAACATGTAGATGTTTAAAGTGACACAGGGGCCCCTCTGATGCATGCCTATCTCCGTTGAAATCCCTGGCAATGACTCTTGGACATAAATACACACTTGGGCCAAGTATGAGCCATTACTTTTACTTTGCAAGGCCAATCCAGCAAAGCAATAGCTGTTCTGTGGTTAAATCTCTTATTAAATCACTTATTGTGTTTTCAGTCCTTCAACAGGTTAAGCGGGTTTCCCTGTACATCCTGCAGACACAGCAAAAGCAGGTGTGATTATGATCTTAATGCACAGGTGGACTTATAACGGGCTAGGGCTAGCACGGGATGAGATCAACTTCCCCAGCGGGAGATGCAGAGGCTTCTGGCAGACAGGGGTGTGTTGCCAAAATAAAAGCCAGGTTTGGGAAACAGGGAGATTTTTCCCGACCAGCTGCAAGTCCTTTCCTCCCTCCCGTGACGTGGCGTGGGAAGGAGCGGGGACCTGAATCATGCCCATGCTGGACCAGGGCAGGGCGGAGAGGAGCGGACATAGGGTGGAGGAGGAGCGTGGAGCACAGGTTCCTGCAAACTTTCATTGCGCAGTATTTAGGTAGCTGCACTGAAAAGTTAAAAAAAGGAGATCATCTGTTCAAAAAAGGATAAGCCTTTTGACCTACTCACCTCATAACATGTACATGCACATTACACTTGCCGGATGTACTAAACCACACAGAACCCAAGAATTCCCCCAGTGGCTAAACTATCACTTCTGCCTCAGCCAAACTAATTTTATCACAAGGACATATTAAAAAAAAAAAAAAAAGAACATGAAATAGATAAGGGATAAACCAGCACTCTCCTGACTGAGGAACCTAGAGGACCTTGAAAGGTGACAGTGCACTCCATTAAAGCATCCTGACCTCCCGGCTCTGTAACCCTGGCATCGTATTGGTGTCTCAGGGAATTCCCTTGAAGAACAATTATCAGAGTCTAAGAGTAAAATAGGGGTCTAATCCTGTGCAGAACTGATGCACTCGCACCATACTCTGCAGGATAAAATGAAGGCATGGGCTAATGGTTTACCTACAAACAAGTAAACTTTCCCGTTGGTGACCAGCACAATTAGTGATGGGAGAGGGGATCATTTGTCTTGCAGGCAGGTGTTTGCTTACCACTGAGAAGCAGCTGATTGCGCCGGTATGAAGCTGGCAGCTGACCAATGTCTTCTATTCTATGGCTCATTACCCGGGAAAGGTGACCAGTGTGATAGAGGCTTCCCACAATGATGCTGTGCAAGTACATGGGTTCGATGAAGGAGCTGAGGAGAGCGCCTTGGAGCCCGAGGATGTTCCATCTGGAAAAGAAATTCAGGAGCAATAAAACACATGGATGGAGGAATGGCCACAAGAGAGCTGCCCTGGGAAAATCAGCAAAGGCCACCACGTGAGTTGGAGGGATGAGGAATGAAACCATTCCTGCCCCCGTCCTGCGATGCACGAAGCACTGCATTGTTGGGTTATTATACACTCGTGGACTGATTCCCCCTGTACGATGGTTTTAGATTACTGTGATGCCATTGACTTAAGACACGTGTTTCTGCCTTGTGTTGTTGCAAACAGAGGAATCTTGTTGAGAGCTATTCTTTATAAAAGCATTTCGTGTTTGACGAATGTTCATTTAGTATGTCTTTAGCAGAACTTACATTTTTTCTGCATCTATAATTTTATGCTTGCAATGGTAGAGCGAAAATCAGTGCTTTTGTTATTCTACCTTTAACTACCATTTGTCATACATTGGTAACATCCCGTAGTCACACAGCCAAGACGACATGTGACTTAGGTGGCCAAAATTCCCACAAAATTGTTGTGAATAACTTTTGAAAGCCTCACAGGCTGACATTTCCTTGCAGAAATGTTCATGCAGGTATGAAGACATCGATAAGAACCAAATCCTGTTCCTGAAGAGAAAAAAAAGAGAGTTACACTTTTAGACAATTTGTTTGTAATCAATAGTTTGACCTGCTCCAAAATGTTCAGAGTGATGAATATGTCTCACCCTGTTGCTGTCTAAAAGGTGCAAGAGAGTGATGGTGGAAACCTTGGGGCCTTCAATCTGTTAATGACCGTGAGCCCCGTACTACTGCTGTTGGATTAGTTGCCAGAACTGTTCTGCCTTTTAACAGTCTATGAATTTTTACATCAAGCTAGGCACAAATATGACAGGATGCTGCTGTAAATTCTTCAGGGGATAGGTAACTGGTTAAAAAGTGGAAAAATTAAAAAGGGGAAAGAAGTCATGATGCAGTTATCTTCTTGGCAAACCTATTTAGCTTAGCCCATCTAACAAGAATTTGTTCCTCACCACACACACACTAACATACTTTCTTATACTTGGATAATATTTTTATATAAGTTGAACGTTGTCAATCTGTTTGAATAGTTTTGAGTTCAGGAGTTCAAACTTAAAACGCTTCAGAAAATGTAGTTTTGGAGAGCATATTTTGGCTCATTAAAAACCGAAACACCGGCAACATTTGGAACTCCGTAGCTGACTGAAGGAAAAGGTAGGAGGTTCCTGCTATTTAAGGCACCATCCAGTAGCTGCCATGCTAAATAATGTGTTTAAAGCACAATCTCCATCAGCAGCAAGCATTATGTAGCTAATTTCTTACATCATTGTTCTTTTCATTAATTAACATTTCTCAACCGTTAGTGCAATTATTGCAGTGCCTCCGTGCTGTATGTCTCTTTTCATGATTAATAAGGAGCCATTATATTTCCCTTTCCCGAAGCAGTCAATTAACATGGAATACTTTCCATTAATTACTGAATGTTTAAAACCAGCATGCTGTACCTGGAGAGCAATCTGCTCTAGGAACCTGTGACACCAATTGCTTTAAAAAGTTCTCTTTAAATTTTATTCCAAAAACACAAGCAATTTAGCTGGCTATATTAATTTGCCTCCGAAGCAGGGCTGTGAATGAGAAACATCTTTTAATCTCATGCAAGAAAAGGCAGCCATCTGGCTGCTGAGGATTTCAGAGTCAGACTCTCCCTGTCTCCCTCTGTAAATGCAGGTCATTAAAGTAATGTGTTCATCTACATAAAACTCAAATGGAATATAAAAGGTAATATTTATATACAAACAATTTAGTCCCACAATTTAAACAGTCATTGGTTTTATGAAACATTTGCTTTAGTCGATCAGATTTGCATAACTTCATTTGGGGGGAAAAAATGTGGTCATTCCTGCAAATAACATCACTTCTGAAGGAAAGAACTAGCTGCCTCTTTGAGGGAACATCTTATCATGATGCAAAATTAATAATGCAAGCTTAAGAAATAGAGTTGAGTTCAGCTAACGGTGCCGTGCCTCCAACCAGCTTCTAAGGTGAGTAAAAAATCAGACACTGATACCTTTGTCCAGATGGAAACTTGTAAGATATCAGTGTTGTTTTCAATTTTTGACATCTCCTTAAAAAAACCTTGTATATTTGATTGAAGGAGAGAAAAAAGCAGCTAAACAGAAAAACAACATATGTTCAATAATATTTGAATTTTAGCAATATGCACATCACAAGAAATCATCTGAGCTTTATTTACCAAAATAGGGAGTTGTTCAGATCATGAATTACAAAGCAATAATGATTATTTAGTTTAAATTCTTTGCAAGGGATCTGCCTTTTCTTCAGAGATATTTCTCTGCCTAATTCTAAACATGTTCATCCTATTGTAAAAAGGGATTCAGATGTCAATGGCACTACGTTATTGGAAATCACAGTATAAGCACGATCAGGTCATCCCCTATGTATTAAAAGCATTTCACAAGCATTCATTAATTCTCACAATGCTGCTGTGAGGTAAAACCCCAGTTTTACACATGTATGGGAACCAAGGCAGAAAGGCAGTATGATTTGCTGAAGTCTGCTGCGTTATTTGAAGGCAGAGCTGGAGTCCACACCTTCTGGATACAACAGTCGTTCCTCCAGACAGCCCTGTTTTCCCATCCTAAAAGAAGACCCAGGCAATGAAACTTCTATACTAGCCATGGTGGGTTTTGCCTTCAAGGTGTAAGTAGATACAAGACAAATTGGATGGAGGGGCCAAACCAAAATAAACAAGGGAGAAGAAACATAACAAAGAACACAGGGCACGAGAGCAAGCTGTGCCTGATGGATGGACTGTCCCAGAACCAGACGGCATCCTATGGTAGGAAGGACAGAGAAATAAGAGAAGATGCTGACACCGAGAAGGCAATATTCGGGAGGATTGCTTGCCGTGTCTTCCTGAGCGATGCCAATGCTGGTGTCCACCATGGTTGTGATGGGGAAGTGGGATGAGGGTGACGGCACTGTCCTCTGCATGCTGGTCACTTCCCGGTTCAACACAGCACTGCTTCAGCAGCATCCATGCAGAGACGAGGGATGAAAAAGCAGAGAGGGAGCTTTGCTTTCAAGCCTATCCCAGGTTCGGCAAAGGGTTTGGCCAGTTGTTTCTTTCCGGAAAGCAGCCCCGAGCACATGCATGAGTCCCACTAAGTCAGCGCAAGTCCTAGGAAAAAAGAGGCGCTGTGCTGAGCTGGCCGAAACAAGACCCTTGCACTGTCGCTGTTGTCCTTCAGAGCACAGCAAAAGCACATTCATGTGATGGAGGAAATTTTCAGTTACTCATTCTGCTTCTGTTCTGTGGATAAAAAGACCTGCCTTGGAGGGCATCCAGCTCAGTATTTTGCATAAACAGTAGATTTAACTGACAAATATTTGGGGGAAGGTATTTTATCCCGTATACTGTTCATCCCTTGACCAACACACGTGGCTAATGTACTGACTTGGTCCTTTGATACCTCAACATCTATGGGATCATTTGTAGGTAGATGATAGGGAAAGATCTGTCTGAGCAACAGTGAAACTATCAATAAGGGCGTTCATTTTTGAAGGAGCTATTTGTCTGTAAGCCTAATTTAGGTCCATGAAAGTAGCTGTGTTCCCATCTGTAACAAAGTGCTCTCTTCAAATGTGGCTTTTCAAAATAAAATTATTATTCAGAGCAATGCAGTGTTACATTTTGGGTCCTCAATATATCAAAGTGACTTTTCTCGCTACGAAGAAATACGCTGGATCATTCTGAATTTTCCTAATTGTGCAAGATTTTAAGGGCTGTTTTCAAGGGCATGCGTCTCTCTAATAACTTCTATGCTGTGCACTTTGTAATAACCCTTCCAATAAAGTGAAAATCAACCCACTGCTCCCTTAGTCACAGATCTTTTTTAGAAAGAACAAAATCTTCAGCAAGCAGAATCAATAAAACCGAATGTCTCCCCTTTTCACTTAAATATGGGCGTTTCGGTGTTTTAAATGGAAGGCAAGTATACCCTTTCTTTTGTTCAAACAGCAGATATTACTGCAGTGTTTACAAAGACAAAATCCCATGTCCGGTTTTCAATATAGATAATCCTTGAACAAATATATTTTTGCGTGTTTGTCAATCATGGAAATGCCAGCGATGAGCTGGAAGGCATCCCAGAGCAGGCAGCCTTACTTTAATTAGACACCGTGTCCGCCGAGCCCCGGACGCGGGGCAGGCTAGGGGAGAGCCTTTGCGGAGCCCCCGTGCAGCTGCCATGCTCCTGGCAGCCCGGGACCTCTGGCGAAGCGTGCAGGCAGATGTGTCCCCGAGTCATAACCACATCGCAGCCTCCACGCCTGCGCGCTGCAGCATTGTCTCACCACGCGAGGTGGCTGCGGTGATAAAAACACTGAGGAAGGGGCTTGGGGGCAAACCCTCAGGGGTGCAAAGGTCTGCAGCCTCACGCGGATCTGCTCGTGGCTCCTTGCCCATTGCCGAGACGTGATGTGACACGTGGAGCCCCTTCACCGAGTATTCCCAGCATCAGTTTGCACATAGCGTTACTCAAAGCCCAATGCTGACACGCTCCTGCCCTCGAAACCCTTCGAAACTGAGATGTGGGGAAACTCGCTTCAAACCATCTCAGGGAACTGTGTCCTCCTGCCATTGAAGCTTGGTGAGACTGAAGTTGTCTCCTTGGGACCTTTGGAAACCTTGCCCATTAAAAAGCACTGCTGATGAATCCCAAAGCTTATTTTGTTAAGGCTTTTTATAAAAGACACTTTTTTTTTTTTGGGTCATTATTAACAGCTTTAAGTCTTACCCGCTTGGCGTGTTGTTAACCTCCTGTACCACAGTTTCTATTATCAATATCTCCAGCTATGCTTCACACAGTATAAATTGTTATTCACGGTGGCCTGTGCTCAGCAGAACACCTGTGGTGTTCCTATTTATACGACCGTTTAGCTATTATTGGTTTGGAAACCAGAACTCGTGCATTAGTTTTTGATCTGTATTTTAACAGTAGGTGGTTTATATATGTTTTCTGGAACATACCTTGTGGTGAAAGATTGAAATTGAAATCTCAGTCACACAGAAAGGGGTTAAGAGAGAGAATTACAAATCATGTGCACAAATGATCTCTAATTGAAGATCTGGCTGTGTTAATTGATTTTCATTTACATTAATATGCAGCCTTTGAAGTAGCTTTTCTTAAGAGTTACCTTGTCAGGCGCAGTCTTCTGCTAACAATGGTTCTGGTCGACAGGCTAACACTAAAATAGATCTAAGAATGCCAATTCCCGACACTGACTTTTAGTCTTGCATTTTTATATGCTACATTTAAATACAGCTTAATGTGCTCAAATCATCTTGTAAAACGCTACTTCAGACCCCCACTGCTAAATCCTGAAACAATGCCCTAAAACTACATTACCGTGCAATACTCCGAAAGTATTCTTCATAAAGATTCCTTCCAATTCTCTAGCTCGTTGGCTCAAATAATACACAAACCTTAGCCGTGGGACCAGAATAGACTGGCAATGCTGTAATGCAAAGTTTGGGTGTCCTTTGTTCCTGTTTGTGCCATTTTACAGGTGAGGTATAATTTAGCTGTTCGAGGTCTTATTTAACCTCTGGGCTTTATGTCACTGTTTTTGTGAAGTACGAGGAAGTGGTGGTAAGAAAATACTTTTAAAGGTGACCTTTTGAGAAGCGGTAGTAAGAAAACAATTTTAAGACCGGAGCTTACAAAATAAACACTGAATTCTGGCTTTTATTTGATGTATAAAGACAGTGATAGTGAGGCTTGTTCCCTCCAAGTCCTGCATCCTGCAAAGCACGTTCCCCAAGCGTGCGCCCTGCAAGAGAACCTGCAGATGTCCGCGTCTGAAAGAGGACGAGTGTCAGGACTCATGCACTTACAAGCATGGCTATACACTATTAGTGTGTGTGGACGCAAGTTTGATGCACAGAAATCTGGCATCACATCAGCTACATATCCAGTGACCGTGAACGCGCTCTGCCCGGATATAACGTAAGGTCTCTGGCGACCTAAGGTCTAGCAAGGAAGAGGGTCTTGGGGAAGACCAGTGCACCACAGACCTCAGTCTTTAATGGTACACCCAGATAAGAACTAATTACTTTACTAAACCTTAGTGTTGAGTGCTTGGACCAAGATCCTCACAATAATTTGCACACACATGGCAGTGGAGGTGATGTGGTGACATGGGACCTGGAAACGCCTGTTTATGCTATGGCTCTGCTGTGCTGTGGAGCGCCGTGGGGGCCTCCTCCCTGTGCTCCCAGCACTATTGCACTTCTCTGCCAAACCACGGGCAGGGGCAATCATTAAACCTTTCTGTGCAGGTATTTGGAGGAGAATGTCCTGCTATTTTGGATTGGCTGACGCTGGGAGAAATAATTTCTCCAGTTTCTCTGCATGGAAGATGGGACCCGGGTGCGGGTGATGAGACGCATAAACTTGATGAGCTCAGAGCATAGAACAGGGAAGTTTATACGGAAGGGAGGTATGCGTTGTCAAACCAGAGGCATGGTGGGCCTAGGGGATGAGCCATGGTGGAAGGAGACTGGCTTGAAGCTCAGACAGCGTTCCCACGAGTCAGAGGACAAAGTGTAGGAAAGGCAAGGTGGTTTCTGTGCTCTGAATTTCCCCTACAAGTCTATCCGGGGGGGTGATGGACTTGAGTAAGAAAGTGCATAGTTCTTTCATATTTTGTCCAGTCTTTCGTATTTCTTCTGCTGTAGGAGTAACAAGCAGAGACATTTGGAAATTATTATTTTATATATGCATGCATTTGATTGTGTGAGCTATCACCTGCAAACCTGGCATACGCGTACACACTTTGTGTGCTGTGGGAAGCCAGCAGTGTTGCACCAGGGAGAGGAGAGGCTCAGTGCTAGTCTGGAGACTGTGTCACTGAAGGGGACCCAGACAGACGGCTAGTGTCCCTAAGGCCCCAGGGCACCAAGGGGGTGCTAAAAATCCCACCCCTGCAGCTGGTAGGAACCTGAGCACCTCTCAGTCCTCACTGCTCTGAACATTTCTGACGGTCCAAGACAGGATCTAGGGCTGAACCTTCCTAATGTTTGGTTATTGCATTTACATCCTCAAAGAGGAGCTGAACTTCAGAGATATCCTTGGTTTTTACCTAAGTGTGTATGTTTGCGTGTGTGTGTGTCCATGCCTGTGTGTGTATGTAAGTACATATGTTAATTTTCCTTCAAATGTTTGTCTGCTCCTGCACAGCGACTGCAGAGAGTTCCACCAGCAGCAGCATTAACCTTGCACTGACCTTCTGACAAGCAAAGGTACGAGCTGCTCCTGCGTCCAGCCTTCGTGTGAGAGAGGGAGCTGAGAAGAGGTTTAATTTCGCCCATTGTATGAATGGGCTTGCTGTCACAAAAAGCCTGAATTCTCTTAGGGCTGTGATATCTGTGCTAACATAAAGTTCTTAATATAGGTTATGATTGGCATCAAGAAAATGTTAAATGACACAAATTTTTCCCCAAACAGCCGATCGTTTTCAAAGCTATTTTGCTCATGATAGTGCTGCTTTTCACAAGTGTATACAGTGTACATTGCAGAAGAAAATGCAGGTCAAAATCTTAGGTGCTAGTGTAACTAACGAACTTTGGGGTCTAAAGAACGTAATTTAATCCTAAAATCTATGGCACTGAGAGGCTGAACTCACTTCAGCTGCACTGTGAGACTCACCGAAGTTGTGAGTGCAAAAGCTAACACTCTCTTAGGGTGGGTTATTTGGGGATTCACAGAGCCCAAGCTTTAAATTTGCACATATAAATGCATAGGTTTTTAAAGCCAGAAGGAACCACCAAGATCTAGTCTGACCTCTTTTATAACGCAGTCACAGAATTTCACCTCGCAATTCCCTCCTGAGCCAAATAACATGAGTATTCATGCCAGAAGTGTTTGTGCTTTAATTCAGTAAGGGAATAGGTATGATACCAGGGTGTTTATCCTGCAATCTTAACACAGCAACAGACCCCAAATAATGCATACCAAGCATCAAATTCTCTGAAACTTGTGGTGATAGTAATAAAAATTGCTAAATGCCTTTGAATAACAAATAAATCTGATTAAACCACTCTCTGCTTATGGCTATCCTGTGAGCCAGAAAGGACATAAATCGTTAGATACATGATTTATAGAATATTTTTCACTTTCCTGAGTAACTCTCTCCATTCTTGGGTCTTTGATATTCTGATAGCCATGTCATTTGCAAATAATGCAAAATGATGTATATTTTAGCAGCTGCTGGCTAGGTTCTCAAGAGGAAACATTCTCTAATAGCCCAGTGCTCCCGAGGGGCTTGTACAAGCAATAAAATCCCAAGTACACAAGCCAGATTTTTGTCAAATCTCGATTATACAAACATGAATTTCAGCTTTGCAGATCTTTTTTTTTTCGAGTTGTGAGGCAAGTCCAGATGATGTGCAACCAACTCCTGCATCCTGCAGACATTTGAAGAGTCAGCTGTCTACACGGTAGAGCAAATATTTGGAGTCTGAAGCGTGGCACAGAAACCACCTGCCGATCTCTTCAGTGAGGGCACGAGCAGGGAAAGCGCCCTGGCGCAGCCACCTCCTCATCCACTGAACTCCCTCCCTGCCTGTAGTTGCTATGGCCAGAGGCAAAGGCGGCAGAAAACAGCCCGATTGTGCTGAAACAAAGGTCAGGTGAAGAAACCTTTGATTTCTCCTCCCCTTTACAGGTGAGGATAATAAGGACAAAAGTTGATTGTACATCATTTTTGATGTACTGAAATTTGGGATGAAGTTTATTGCAGATATCCAGACCTCTTCTCAGCACTATTTGCCAAACTCTACATAAAATTTCTAGCAGCTAAAGATTTCCAGCAATGTCGACACTAGTGGCCAGCCCTGAGGGTACTGCTTGTTTTCTGCCATGGAAGCGATTTTTTTTTTTAACATCTCCTGCAGTATTGGTGCTTTGCTTTCACTAGCACAGTGATTCCCAAACTAGAACTTGTGAACCCAGCTGAAGTCATGCCACAAATACACGTAACTAGGAGCCTGATGGAAATAAAATGGCAGAACCAGGTTCTTGCAGTGTGACTGCGAGAGAGAAAAGAAAGGAAAAGCATGACCTCCAAGTACAGCCAGGGTTGGGAACATCTCTAGATAGCCTTGGGCACTCTCTCTAGAAGATTTCAGACCCTTCACCATGGTACATGCCACGGTGATGCTCCCAGCACTCTCTGGACTTCATTTGCCTTTCCAGGTTTCCGTTGTGAAAGAGTTTGGGGTTTTTTTTAAACATTCAATTAGAAGCTCTCCACTTACTAACTTTGGATTTTTCTCCTCAAAATCCCTGTTTGGGTCCTTTGCCTGGTTTCCATCACTTGTTGTTACTGGAGCTGCCTGCACCAGACCCACAAAAACCCTCTTCTACCATCATTTCCCATGTCCATCCTTCCCCTTTATCGGGAATGACCATGCCCTCTTTCTTGAAACTCTAATCCTTCATTGATTTCTCACTGATATCTTACTTGTTCTTTTCTATTCACCTGCCAATTCAGCAGTTGTTCTTCCAATTTTCCCTGTACCAGAGCTCTTAACCTGACCAAGGGGCCCGTGGTGCTTGGAAGTGTCCTGTTCTGTGGCGGGACAGAAGTTTCCCTGTGCCAGCTGCCAGTAGATCTGCTGGGAGACACACGGCCTTAGGAAATTTGTCAAGATGATGCGAGATGCCAACTGGATCGGGGGCTACTGAGCTACCCTGTTAAATAAGAAAATTATAAACCAAACTGCCGAAACTCTATGGCTTTTGGGAACTGTAATTGAGGCACTGACTGCTGATCTGGGCACAGGCTTGCGCTGCTCTCATCACAGCAACCCTTTAGCTGAACCCATCATTGCATGCATGGCATTTCACTCTGCAAAATGTCTTGCAGATTTCCTCAGGGCAGTGCAACATGCAAATATGCAAACTTGTGAAGCATTTGTAGTGCCAGAACACTACCACCATTCCTACAAATGTTGCCTTTTCCATTCCTTTTCTCAGCCTCAGAGCTTTTAACTCTTCCTGTTGAGTTTGCTGTTCAAAGCAGGGAATAATGATTGCTGATATTTGGTTTTTGTCTAGGAAAATCCTATGCTGATTTGAGCTACGGTGCAAGTAAATAATAAGAATGGCAATAAGTCCTATGATATTGCAATAATAACATCAAAGATGAGAGCTGCAAGATTTTTTTAATCCTTGAGAAACATTGGGGTAGATTCTTTTTTACTTCACAGACTTAAATGCTGCTTAGATATGTGGCAACAAGGAAAGGATTCACTGGAAGTGCTTAGCAGATGTGCTTGGAGAAAACCCAGCTTCTGAGACTGCGTATTACAGTCAACATCCCCACCAACAGCAAATGTAATTCTGGTTGCAAAGCTGATGTTTAGTTCACTGGCTAATGACATTCAAAGCCACAGAGAGTGCAATATTTCCATTCTCAAACTAAATTTATTTCGTTTTTTGAGACCATGAGAGTCCGAATTTGGAAAACCCAACCGCACCTAAAAAGAGGGCATGAGATGCACTGAAAACAGTTTGGGGTTTCCATTATCTCTTTATGAATAAATGAAAACTTTATAGCAGAAGTTGCTCTTTATCCTTCATGCAAGCACAGCAGTTGTGACAATTACACTTAGCAGAAGGCAGATTCTGTGAGTGTGTCAGTATTTCCATTTGCTGGTTCAGTCATACATTTTTCTGCCAAAGTACCAGGCTTTGCTAAGCCTACAGACTAATTGAACTTCAGCAGGTCATCTGGTTAAAGCTAAGAGGAGAATTTATGCGTTTGTATTAAACAAAAGGTTTATGCTTTTTTGAAAGATTATTGGCCTTTAACAATTGGGCCAAATTCTCAACTGATGTAATTTAACTGAGTTCTTAGGCATGATACTTCAGCAGAGAATTTGATCATAACATTTACATTTTTACAGCTACAATGTAATGTATTTTACATGTAGAGCTGCATCTATAGCTAATGCACATAATATATCTGTAATTATCATAGAATCATAGAATGGTAGGGGTTGGAAGGGACCTCTAGAGATCATCTAGTCCAACCCCCCTGCTAAAGCAGGTTAGCCTAGAGCAGGGTGCACAGGAATGCATCCAGGCGGGTTTTGAATATCTCCAGAGAAGGAGACTCCACAACCTCTCTGGGCAGCCTGTGCCAGGGCTCTGTCACCCTCACAGTAAAGAAGTTCCTCCTCATGTTCAGGTGGAACTGCCTGTGCTCCAGTTTGTGCCCATTGCCCCTTGTCCTGTCGCTGGGCACCACTGAGAAGAGTCTGACCCCATCCTCTTGACACCCACCCTTTAGATATTTGTGAGCATTGATCAGATCTCCTCTCAGCCTTCTCTTTTCCAGGCTGAACAGACCCAGCTCTCTCAGCCTTTCCTCATAAGACAGATGCTCCAGAATTATGAGCATTATTAATTATGAGCAGAGTTATGAGCATAAGTACACAGGCGTGTATAGATATATTCTAATAGTATAATAAGTGTGGATCCAAATGCACACACCTTGTTTTCAGTTCGTGATAGCCATCACTGGCTATTAGTTAACGCCGTAACTTGAGAACAGTAAGTGTTTTTACATTTTATGTGCCACCGTGGAATAATTATGAAATATTTATTAAATGGCAATTATTCTACGTAAATATACGTTGTATTTACAGGACAGAGCAGAAAGCCACGGAGGTGGCTGTGACGTGAGAGTTCTGCAATGACTTTCAAAACAGTAGAAGTATTCCTAGCCACTGTTAGGGCACTTTATCCAACAGGGTGCAGACGAGCTCAGTTTATCTGCACAATGGTTGGTTTGCAAGTTTTGGGGTAAATGATCCAGTAAGAGCAGAGTGCTTGTATTTTATTTGCACGCTGAAATTCTATTGGCAAAAATACTGCAAAGACAGTTTATATTTTTGTCACACTGTAAAAAGCAACTAACGACCCATGGAGAATTTGGGAAAATGTCCTATTTACATTCCATCCTATTTATATGGTCTGTTTTTGCATACAAAGGAGGTCTTTGTTTCCGCAGGGTTTGTCAGCACCTGCTAGTTATTCCCCACCAGTAGCCGTAGCCCTCTGTGGCATCAAACTTCATTTCCACGTGCAAAGAATTTTGCGATGTATATACATTGGGTACCTGGCGATTTTGTCTGTACAGGACATGGTGATGAGCTGCTCCCCCAGCAACACGCCGTCCCACGTCTGAGCTGCGTTACGACACCGGACGGGTATGGTTCCTTCTCCGGACTCGATCTTTGTTCGGAGGTGCCCACGGTATTTCCTCACTATGTGCTTGCTGCTGTTCACTGGGCAAAACAAACGCAAGGGTGGCAATAATTAAGTGCTTTTAGAAAGAAACTAAGAGGCTGTGTTGATGTCATAGCTTGCATTTGCAGAACCACCTGTGGAGGTCCTTTAAATTGGATGCAAAATTAGATGAGATTACAGCCCAAGAAAGCAGCATAATGGAGAAAGTATGTGCTCCCTAGCATGGTTGTCTTCTCGCATCCATCGAAACTTTCACACAGCACACACTGAGCTCATGTTCACATTCCCATTCTCTTCCATATTTAAGAAGAGCAGAGGTGCTCTGTATTTTAAAGAAACAGCACAATTTCTTGTTTTCAACCCTTGCTTATAGGATTGAGCTGTGTCAGGGGAATATTTGGAAAACCTTGGTGCAACGAGTGTGATCAAAGACCCACCTGCCTGACCCAATCCAGCCCAATACTCTAGTGTGATATTCAGTGGCATTTTCTGAATAATTTCAGAACTGGGGTTCTGGTTTGTTATAACGAAATTTAACTGAAAATTCTCAAAAGCTGATGTTTTAAACTCTGGATCAAAAGCAAATCAAAACTTGGTAGTTAGTAATTGCTTGCTTAAATTCACTCTATGGTCTCCCTAAAGTGAGACAGCCTCCTGCCTTGTGTTATCCTGCCTGTGTTGTCCATATCTTTTATGCAACTGTCGTCTGTCACTTCAATGATATTATATATTTGAGTGTAAGGCAAGGCAGCTGCCTTTGGGGTGGTGCAGGGCAATGCACTTGTCCTGTGCTGCAGCGAACTTAACCGAGTCCTGCAGATACACGGTAAGTGCAAAAGACAATGCCTTTTTCTAAAGTACTTCACCTTCATTTTTATGAAAAGAGAAAACCTTAAGTTTATTATCAAAATCACTTTTATCTTGCTGTTCTTGTAAAAAAATATCAAGGAACAGCAAGCAAATCCTCCGGGTCTGCTCACTGTTTTGCCCTCAGAAGGTTTCGCTGAAGGCTTCCTTCTCCATGAAGCAGACCTGTCACATCTTCCCTCCAGCCCAAAGGAAAATAACGAAAGACGATACATGATGGCCTTTGCTTTCAAGGAAAAGGAGCGCTGCTTCTACAGATGTAAGACTTTTGCCCATATTTCCAACTGTCCTGCGTATTTTTCCATGGCCTGCCCTCAGCTGGACCACAAGGCTTCTGCATGTGAAGGTGATGCTCCTCCGCCCTCAGCAGCGCTGCCTGGGCTCCTGGCACTGAGTAACACGGGGGTGTCACAGGCTGCGGGGCTGATTGAACCTCTGGCCGCGAGCAGCTGGCGCTGTGCAAGCTCTCCAGCCACTCGCTATCTCCCTCTGCCATTTTTTACTGTCTTTGCTTTACCGTTGTCTGTGCTGCGAGCTCTGCTGGAAGCAATTGATTGACTTTGGCTGCTGCCAATGGATGGTTTACAAAAAGGGAATGGGAAAATAAAACACTTTGGCCCACCGGGATTAGCAGAGCAGCGAGCACATGTAGAACAGCAGAGTCAGCTGTGACCTGCCAGCAGATGGGCGGCTGAGCCCCCACCGATCATCGCCTCTTGGCTTCCTTCCTGCTTTTTTAAAATTTAAGATGGGGATGTGTGTGCCTACAGCGGGCTGGACCAGGTACCAGTTGGACTGATTGGCCATGGCTGAAATCAATTCCCATCCAAAATCAGGCTCCATCATATCTGAAATGTTTGCAAATACTGTAAGATTTGTTTGCGCTGCTTCAGAAACCGAGTTTGGGGGAGAGCGGTTATTGCACTGCCATGCCCCTGAGCAGCTGTGCCCCAGTGGGGGACGTGCGGGGGTCTGCGGGCCCAGCTGTCACAGAGCAGCTCACAAACTGAGGCACTGCGGTGATCACCAGGCTTGGAGTATTGTGGCTTCTCAGACTTCAGTTCTGAGGGAAACCGGGCGGAGCCTATGGACAAATAAAAGGTTCAATAAGCAAAAACGGCAAAAGTCTCAGAAATGTCTCAGATCCCTCTTGCCTCAAATTGCTGGGCTGCGCCAACACTGTCGGGAAACCACTTCCATGGCCATGTGCGCTGATCCTTTGTATACCCCTCTTGTCTGGGATGCCTCCTGCAGTATCGTTCAGAAGATGCTCGTTGGATGGGATTAGCTATCCAGGAACTGGTTCATATTTTTCTTGGGACTCTGTGGGGAAACTTATTTTTTAAAATCTTCAAGCAGTGGTTTTTGATTATTAAACCACAGAGTCGTGGGGAAGGTGCCACGAAATTTGGACAACAAAAGGAGAAAGCGATTACTTCTGCTCAGCAAACACATCTAGCTGAGCAACAGCGAGAAACGTATAGCAAAACCGCTTTCCCTCAGTCCGCATGCACTAAGGACTGAGGGCACGGCAGAGCTAGACCTCTGCCAGGGAAGCAGTGAAGGGTGACCCAAGAGCCTATTGCTGTTTAGGCTGGTGGAAAGTTTGACTTTAAGCAAATCAGTTCTCTTTTCCTAAGCTTTCCCACAGGTATAATGAAGATAATGACACTTCCTTTCTTCTGCAAATTCATTTAAAGGTGCTGCTCAAAAACTCTCTATGAAAAACAGATGCTATCCTTCCCATAAAGATTTACCACAGGAGTCCACCTGCTGGAAATCCCCCAGGACAAAATTAATTTTTAGTGTTTCTTTCTCCATCCCTTTTTTTCCCCAGAAGAATATTTGCTCTTGCTACACATTTCTCTCCCCATTTCCCATCTCTCTCTACATTCCTCTTGCTTTCTGAGCTCCCGCTCTGACCTTCCCCTGTGCGTGCACTGGTCTCCCAGATTACTCTGTTTTGTAGGCAATTCACCACGTTGATATGCCTACATTTTGCATACACGCAAAGAAGGGACATGTAACTGCTAGGGAATGTTGGTGACTGCATGACCACGTGAGCAGTCCATCATTGACCTGACTTTGATTTCACTATGTAAATATTACCTAGTGAGGGGCAAAACATCCCAGTGTGCTGACAGAGATAAGGAGCCAGTTCAGGGGAAGGAAAAGCAGCAGCCCTGCAAACAACTGTTAAGCACTTGGGGAATTTAAAGCATAGGCCAACAGTTTGTGGGGAGAGGGATCCGAAACATTTCTGTGAGTTTAGGGGGGTCTGCTTATGTGATTATTTTATTTGTCTATTTGATCTTCTCAGTTTCCCTCATGACTGAAGGAAGTACAAAGGCCAAAGTACTCCATGTCTGGGTGCTGTTGTAGCATCTCAGCCCTGGCCTGTAAGTACCAGAAACTGAATAATAAAGTTTTTAAAAGCATTTAGGAAGTGTGTGCAAGTGCACAGATCGTCTCAATTTCCAAACGCTCATATTAACTCAGCCCACGTGTCAAACTTTGCTCCCTGTAATGCACGCTCTTTCCAGGGTGCAGCCAAGCAGACAGCATTAGCTGATAGAATTCAGGCAGCTGTGGCCAGTGTACACTCAGCCTGGGATGCACTTCCACAGCACTGATAAGGGGTTTTAGCTGCTCAACTGCTATTAAATTCAATGGATAGAGTGTGACTAAAACCCTGTGCTGTACTGCCTGTCTCAGGCTGCTCACATTGCTGGGACAGCTGGCACGCATGCTCCTAAAGACAATCTGTAGCATTTATATGAAATACTAATAACCCACAGCTCTGAATACTTTCAGATTACCAATGATAAAATAAATCCACAGCTGCAATTGGAACACACTTAGTTCTTTTTTAGCATGTCATTAAGTAGCGCAGGAAGACATAAATATTGAACAAAGAAAAAGATGAGGCTCTGTGTGTTTTGCACTGAAGCTGCAGACAGACTCTAGCACATAAGCTGCTTGCCAGCAGTAAAAAATGCGGTCCGCTTGCTGGCACAGCCTGCTACGGATCATTTTAAGTCTCAGAAACATATTTATTTATGCAACTGAAAGTCACAAACTACAGCCTACTGCTGTTTTGCTGTTCAGTATGATCAAAGCATCAGTGACTACGAGCATTTCTGATCTTTGCTGTGCTCGTTCTCTAACTGCTTAATCTCAACTAATTGCAGGGGCGAAGTCGTCTGAGGATGCCACTTCAACCAGAACAAAATGTCAATTCAAACCGGAATTGGAAAGGACAAATTTAAAAATCATTTGGAGTGGATTTATGATGTGTGATACACTCAGATGTGGAAATTACTCCTGAGAGCTCCTAAGATAAAGAGGTGCTGGATTATTAATTATTGGATTAGAAATTTACAGAGGTGCCTTGTATTTAAAATCAGTGAAATCCACTGATTTCAAGACTCGCCCCTTATTTTCATATTTTCTTCAGGATCAGTTCTGGCTCAAATGGTAATGAAAAAAGCCACTCCATATTTATTATTTAGTTAAAGAGTGAAGAGGAAATGGACGGTGATTAAACAGAATCACACAAGTAAGGCTCTGTCTGAAATTTTGCATGACCGCCTCAGAGGTTCATTTTCTATTTCGCTGCTTCAGTGCAGGCTGTTCTGTCCTCATGAAAGAAGAAATAAAACCATCTATCTTGCATTTTTTCAGTGCTGGACCCTCCATTCATCAGCATGGTTTATAAAGCTTCCTTAGAGCGGTTTGAAACAAAGGGGTGGAAAGAGAAGCGCTAACATCTGACTGCCTTTGTATTTTGATGGTTACTAGAGATGCATTTTCCTCAAGCAGATACTGAATAAATGTACAATATCACTACTTCTGGAAGTGTTGAGGTGATCATCGCAGCACAGTGAAGGCTTTGGATGTGTCTTCTTTGCTGGGTAGGGTAGCTGGTCAGATAAATTTCTGTTGTGTCCTGCTTTAGTGACCACCAGACAGCGAGGCTGAAATGCAATGGGCCAGCTTTTGAAAGCAAGAAACTTTAGGGATATTCTGAAAGAAGACTGGATTTAGGAAAAAAAGACTATGGTAGGATTCATCACACTGAGGGCTAGGCAGGTAAAAGCAGTGATCTTGTCCGAGGGTCTACAGAACTGGCTCTGTGGCAACAGCAGGGATGCATCCTTCCCAGGAGGGAACACAAGCACCTGCCTTGCACAGGTGAGAAGTACATCAGGTTGGATCACTTAAAGTCAACATATGCTTTTAAAACATAGCCCAGGAGGCCTACTGCATGTGAAGGCAGCTCCAGGGAAGCTCTTCTGCTTCCAGTGCCAGGTAGCACCTATCATGTTATGACAGAGTTCAGCTCAAATCTGGGGTATGGACTCTATCATTAAGCCCTATACACAAATATAAATGCTGAATACATACTTTACCTGAGAATGTTACAAAACCTTGGACATCTGAAATATGTGGAACTGAAATAAACAATTGAAATTGAACTTCTTTACCTTTTCCCTCCTCTTTGCATCTTTCTTGGCTGAAATCCTGGCTTTCGACATCAATCAGATAACTATGACCTGATAAAAGATGTTACCTTCAGTGTGTCGTTCTTTGTTCTCATCATTAATCTTCAAATACTGTTTTTGAATCTTTCTACTTCTTCCATATTTTTTTGCCTGCCAATAGTTTCAAGTGATGTACAGACAAGACGTGAAACCACAGGCAATTTGCCCGTTCATAGTTCAACAATATGTGGTGTTCAATCCATAAGAAGAATTAGGGATGGGAACAACCTGAAGTTTGAATCCAAAAGAACAGAAAGGAAGTGAGTGCATTATTTGTCCTTAGCCGTTTTAAGTACATATTATTTAAATTATGATTTTAGGTTTGAACTGTGTTGTTAGAGATAGTAACTGTAGGGAGGATGTAAGAATGTAAAGTCCATCACTGAGTGTTTTAATGAAAACTCTTCATTTTGTTCCATCAAAATGCCTTCCCATATGATCACTGAGGGACAAAATTTCATCTGTTCAGGTGCCATAGCACTTCACAAAGAATTTTTATTATTTTTGTAGAATAATATGAAATGTGTTGAACGTTCATCTTAGGGAGAGGTGCTAGAATACCTTTATGAAACTAACTGCTGGACTGGAGAAAGGCCCTCTAACACATGAAACCCATTTTGTCATTGGGCTAACTTCTTAGTAAGCTCTGGTCTCTCAGAAAGCTTTAATCCCTTGGAACAACAATAAAAAAAAAATCGAGAAACAGACCAAAATATGTACCCTTCAAATTAGTTTTCTCTAATGTCTGTCTTTGAGGAACCACTGGCATAAAAATGTAACTACCTAAAATTCTCTTTAAAACAATTTCTTCGCAATAAAGTCATGCACCATTTCCTCTGAGAGTTGTAAATAACTGTTACAGGAATGAGCAGTGCCGGGTCAGGCACGGAGGACATCCTTGATGCCACCTACAAACCCAGGCTGCACACTCCAGCCTGCTCTGCAGTAGAAGTGCATTAGCATGTTGAAGCCAAAAGCATGAGATTTATCAGTGGAATTAAGATTCTGTGCATGTGGCAATCTCCAGGAAAGTACAACTCAAACACTTCAAGATCATTATTTTTAATTACTAATTGCTCTTTTCATCTGAAATCAGATGTGCAACGCTGTTGCTTTGGAAGTGCAGCTGGCCCCGCAGAGCAAAGTCTAGAGACCTGGCAAAGGGCTGAGCTCGCGCTGTGAGCTCCGTGACGGAGAAAACTTCTGCCCCTGAAGCCTTCGTGAGCCTTGTCACCAGCCACAAAGGCACATTAGCTGGTCTTCAGCAATGATCATCTCATTTTTGACAGCATGAGGAGCTGCTGCTGGTGCCCAGATCAGCGGCCAAGCAAAGCCCGGGCAGTGACTGGAGGCTGCGTGTGGAGAGTGAGATGCCCCATCAGTTGGAGGCCAGTGGGGATCAGCTCTTCACCTTTGTCCTAAGCTATGCATCATTGTATCTTCTCCCTATTTTTTCAAATGAAAAAAGTTTTCTCTTAAAGCTAGGTTTTATTGTTTAAATATACTTTGTGTGAAAAATTGTCAACATCTCTGGAATTGCTCATGTGGTGACAATTCTCTCCCCTGTCATGTTTTAATCAAAAAGTTTACACAAACATAAAAGGAATGTGTTATTAATCATAATTCTCTTTGTTTTATCAACAAAACGTGCTGTTATTCATGTGGCTTTGGGATTTTTGTTGTTGTTTGGAAATTGAAATCTTCAACGGTGATTTAAGAATAATGTTGCCAAAGAAGTCAGCAAAATATAAAAACAGAAAACAAACCCTGTGAGACAGAAACAACAGAAATCTGTCGGTAATATTGACAGATATTCAGCCCCCTGAGGTTGGTATGAGCCTACAGAAGCTGTGGTTCCTGCTGTATCACCAAACATATCCTAGTTCACGTTCAGCTTCTGGAGATGCAGACGGTAATTACTGACCAAAGTCCCACAGTCTCTGGCTGGAGAAACTGAATCTAGATCACCAGAAAATGGTCTTCGTTGGCCTTAAAAATCTATGGATTGTAATTACTAAATTATTCTGAATAATGATGTAATAGTGCTTAGAATATATAGGGCTTTCCATTTTAATAGTCATCGCTGAGCATTGATTACCCTTCCTCAATGTTGTGACACCTGGATACCTTTTATTGCCATTTTAGAGGTATTAAAACAGAAATAATAAGAGCAAGGTGAGTTTCTCAAGGCTAGCTAGAGAAGTACCAGCAGAGTCATGGTTACGATGAAATTGTCACTCTTATACAGCTGTCTTCAGACTTCTCTCTTCATAAGACTCTAAGACAGTCCCCAGGAGTCTGAGGGCTTTCAAAAGTCCCACAAAGATCTTGACTGGACCTGGAGCTGCCTGACCAGCTTTATAAAACTCAACTTATGAGCTTTGCCTGTGACTCCCACTCAGTGGAAGGGCAAATTAGACTAAATTAGATCCGAGCAGATGTAGTTTTTGCTCACAGGGATTTTTCCCAATTATGTTTTGACCCGTTCCACCCAAAATATGTACCATAATTAGGTGCATATCTCTAGCAGGGTATCGGATGTTGAGGGTGGGACTGGGGCAGCCGTGTCCTGGAGCATGCGTTCTATTCATCCCTGCTGCAGGGGACCTTGGAGAACCTCAGACATTATTATTCCTTGGGCTGGACAAATTCAGGGACAAATAGCTTTTCTTGGTGAAATTTTCTACTACTATTCTGAAAGCTTCTCAGCCATGGCCTTTTGCTGATTAATGCAGCCTTTTTATCACATCTGAACACTGCGTCCAAATGCAGTGTTTTACAAAGCGGCAAAACCCATAACAAAGCAGAATCAATAAATACAGTGCAATTCCCTTTGGCAATTCAAGCATTCTGTTAAAATTAGGATCTGATTATAGCTGTAGAAACCTTTTTTCCTGAATCCTAACAAACACATTTTGCTTTACATGGAAGATTTTCAAAGCTACGGCCAATGCTGGCTTTGAGCAATCCATAGTTTCCAGCACATTCTTTCTCTTTTCCCAGATAGACACACACTATGCTGACACATCCTTCTAAAAAACCATCATATTTTCTACTTTAAAACTCCTCCTGAAATAACAAAACCCAAACAAGCAGCCGAGAGTATCACAAGGAGAGGGAATTGGGACATTTTCAATGCATTGTCAAAGCTAAAGAGTTTTCTCATGATGTATCAGTTCTGACAAAGTTTTATAAGAAGAGATCAAAGAAAGGGAGCTGTCTAGCTCAGCTGATAGCGAATTCACTGAAGCCCCGATCCAGGACTTGGGAGATACAGGTTCAAGTTTTCCTTTGAGTCTAAGTGGCCTCGAATGAAAAAGCTCATCCTGAACTAGGCACGGAAGGAAATGAAATAGAGTTTTTTCCTACCTCTTGTTACTGTGCTGCTGACCAGGAAACATGAAAAATACAAGATGCGATCCCAGTTTCACACAATTGTTTTATTTTAAAAACTTGCATGTAGGTTTTGATTTCCTTCCAGCCAGTCAGTACTTTGAGACCGGAAAATTGTCCGTGAAGTGAAGTGGTTATTCACTAGTCAGCTTTAGCAAAACTCCACCAAAAACCTAACTACCCAGCCCGGTGGAGGTTAATAATGAAATATGAAGCAATAGCAAACTTTCACAGGTTGATTAATCGGCACTGAAAGTTTTACGACTTCCAACGTAGCAAAACAAGACCTTCTTTCAGAGGTGCATTCTGGGGTCTAACATGATAATACCAGCAATAAAACCATGAGTGCCTTCGCAACTCTTCTAAGCCTGGAGAACACTGGTTTCTCTGTTAGGTTTAGGGGCCAGAAGAAGGCGGCTCCCCCGAGGTTCTGGCATGGATCTATGTTGGATATTGAGAAGTAATCTTTGAACTGTCTCCACGCAGCTCCACCTCCACACCTGGGAAGCCCTGAGCTAAACCAGACCACTGCTCAGACCTGCGGTGCTTGCAGGGATGGAGGACTTTGCGCATCCTGGCCAGGAGCACACTTCGCCTCTGCTCCCAGCCACGGGTGATGTGTGTCAGTGACGGAGAGCACTAACCAGAGGGGACAGTCCTGTGACCGTTCTTTCCCTAGCGAGTTAATTTAGAGTGAAAGCAGCCGCACTCTGAAACAGCGTTTCAGCATCCCAGGAGGCTTGAGTCAGAAAACAAGGCAATTACATTCAAAACTGGTGGCTGCTAACAGACCTGAGCAGGGACATAAGCTCCTTGAGAGATCAACTTCTAGTTAACTGGAGAAAGTCTGCATTTCCTCTGCATTTCCTTGGGTAAATTGAGGCTGTGTCAGTGGTACACGCAGGAAGGGGCCATCGCTTCAACAGGACTTGATCTCCAAGGAGGCTGACAAAGGGTGCTGTGCTCACATCCCAAACCCAAACCTTTTGAATTCCTCCCAGTCCAGTCTTAATGAAGCAAAAGGACAATTTCTTCTCACCTTCTTTAATAAACAGTTGCCTAGCCTCTGAAGTAATCCAACAGCCTCATGCTGTGTCTGCAATTTCTGCAGCATCCTTTACATGACAAAGCAATCTGAGCTGACCACAATAATTCATCCGGTGCTAGGATTATTTCTCCCGAGGCAGTGTTCAGCATTACCGCCTACAGTATTGCATGCATTTTTTTCTTTCGTGTTACTTCTGGGCATGGTTCTCTATGATAATTTTGTTCTGAGGTCCCCCAAGGTATTGTTCTGCTCAGTCATATGAAAAATAGGAAAATAATGCACCTTCATCCCAGTTCCACAGACGGGCCATTCATCAGTATAAAATCAACTTTACAGTCTAGGAGGAAGCTGCTCCATGCACTGAATAGCTACGATTTTCCAATATGGTCTCCCAAGCTGCAGCAGGCCAGTAGCTGTGACGAAGCAATACAATACCTAGGAGCACTTGTACAACAGAAACAAATAATAGTGTCCAAGCCCAGGGGATGACCTATGGTTACCCTCTATTTTTGTAACAGGGGCAATATATCAATTTGTTAGGACTTGCATTTTTTTTGTAATTACAGCCATCTAATTTCTTTTCGGATCACTGAGTTATTTAGGTGGTTCTTGTAATGCTTCCCTCATCATCTACTCACAAGAACAAAAATTCTCCATTTAAACAAACCATGGGATTGGTAGAAGGCAGGTACAGGTTTCTTCCCCTTGCACATCCAATAACATTCACCAAACTCAATGCTTTTGGGAGGGATTTTAGCCTAGCTGGTGCCATAAGCATCCTCATTATGTTCGCATTCTGATACCTGCCTGCAGGACCCTGAATGCAGAGCTCTGGGGTCGAGAGTCTCCTGACAGTTGCAGGAGATCATTTGTTTCCATCTCTTGGAGATGGAAAGGCTCCTTAGATGCCTTCTGTTTGAATCTGGCCCTCTCCAGCCACTGTGCTCAGTCCAGGGACTCTGATTCGGGGTATACTGATGCAATCTGGGTCAGCCCCATCTGAACACGGAGTGCTGAGTCTCTGGTGTGAGCAGGGCAACCCTTCAAGGCAGCCTCAGATTTGGGGGTTAATGGAGAATACTTTGTCTGAGAATGGGACGTAAAATCCAGCAGCCAGAATCACAAGCAGGGAAAGCACAGGTGTGCACAATGAAAGCACACGTGAGGTAGAGCACAAACTTGTCTTTCTGGGTACTCTTCAGTTTCCCAGCTTCTCCGAAAACTGAAGTGCACATCTCCCCATCACATCACCTACCAAGGCAATGATCCAGCTCACGTGGTCGCAAGTGGACCCTGTTTAGATGAGAGCTCTGTCAGATGTGTGTGCATGAGAGCTTCGGCACAGCTGTAGGTTAATAGACAAGCAGGAGGAAGACCCCATGTGGAGCAGATGCAATGGTGTGTTTCAGACCTAAAGGGAGCGTGGGATAAAACAGGAGCTGGGCTATCAAGGAGTCAATGGTACAAGGCAATACAGCATGTTAGCAAGAGACAGAAAAGCAGCCCAGGGGAGAAGAATAGAGACAAGCCCTGGGGCAGATTCTGTTTGTCTCTTTGGCGATGCCTGTAGTAGAAAAGAGAGAGTGCTTCTCTAGAAGAAACATGGACAATGAGGTAAAATCCTGCCAGGGAACATGGCGTAGGGAGATGGAGGATTTATTAGCTTAATTTTTTCAGCAATTCATTTTGCTTTTCAAGAGGCTCTTAAAAGAAAGCCAATGCGTCAAGAAGCCCTAAATTGGCTAGGAGGGCACTTTAGCAAATCAAGGGCTTGATTATTCTGCAGTTTGCCCTAGACTCAGGAGAAGGTGTAAAATACGCAACAAATATTACGGGGCTAGCCGCCCCCGGGGCTGCAGCTCCTCCTCATGAGCTGGAGTGTGTGTGCTGTAATGGAAAATGTAGAATCATAGAATAGTTTGGGTTGGAAGGGACCTTTACAGGCCATCTTGTGCACCTCCCCCTGCAGTGCACAGGGGCATCTTCAACTCGATCCGGTTGCTCAGAGCCCAGACCAACCTGACCTTGAATGTTTTCAGGGATGGGGCATCTACCGCTTCTCTGGGCAACCTGCTTTAGTGTTTTACCACCCTCAATGTAAAAAATTCCTGCCTTATATCTAGTCTAAATCTACCCTCTTTTAGTTTAAAACCATTACCCCTTGTCGTATCGCAACAGGACCTGCTAAAATATTTGTCCCCATCTTTCTTATAAGACCCCTTTAATTACTGAAAGGCCACAACAAGGTCTCCCTGGAACCTTCTCTTCTCCAGGCTGAACAAGCCCAAATGTCTTAGCCTTTCTTCACAGGAGAAATGTTCCATCCCTCCGATCATTTTTATGGCCGTCCTCTGGACATGCTTCAACAGGTCCCCATCTTTCCTGTACTGAGGACTCAAGAGCTGGATGCAGTACTGCAGGTGGGGTCTCAGTAGAGTGGAGCAGACCATCAGCCCCCTTGAAACCTCCAGGAAGCCCACGTTAACCTGGTGCTGTGCTACGGCCTTCAGGAGAAGTCAGAAATCCAGTCATACCTTGCTCAGATGTACACAAAGGGAGAAATTACCAGAAAAGGTGTCCCGTGCTCCCTGACCTACAGCACTGAACTGAAGCAGGGGCAGAAGCTGAGCGTGTGAAGGAGCATGAGGAAGAACTTCTTCACGGTGAGGGTGACAGAGCCCTGGCACAGGCTGCCCAGAGAGGCGGTGGAGTCTCCTTCTCTGGAGAGATTCAAAACCCGCCTGGACACGTTCCTGTGCACCCTGCTCTGGGGGCACCTGCTTTATTTATCAGGGGGATGGGCTGGAAGATCTCCAGGGGGCCCTTCCAGCCCTTGCCATTCTGTGATTCTGTGAGTGGTGAGGACACCGAGAACATGCTGTCTCTTCACTGTATATCTGTGCTACAACCTTGTGAGTGACCTTAGAAAACAACGAAGAGTCGAGTCTTGGGAAGGAGACTGGCTGGAGAGGATGAGCCAGGACAAACCCATGAAAACTCTCACAACCATCTGAAATCCCTCTGGCATTTCCCAGACTCTTACTCCTGCCAAACCACCGACACTGGCTGGTCTCCCCTCTTGCTGCCACCCGCTCCTGCACCTCTCCCCTCAGCCTCCTCCCCTGCTGTCTTGGATTGTACCTGCCTCTCCCAAAACTTCAATTTCATTTGAATCCCCCCATAAGTTCTTCCAGGTTCCTGACCTATAAAGACCAAAACAGAGCTAGAAAACCCCTCCATGCTCAGAGCAGCCCTGGTCCAGCTGGATTTTGCCTCTCTTTTAGCTGCCTAAGGATGTATCAACAAAAAAAGTCAGCTCACCTCTGATCCAAGAAGGGCATCATTGCAAATCAAAGCAAGATTTTATCTTCTTGCCCCTAATCTCTTACTTTCCTGCATGAACCTGGCACAGGGGCGGGCTCCCTGGACCTCTCCTCTGCACTGCAGCTGTTCACATGAATTATAGTAAGGTTGGACTTTTACACATGCCACTAACTTGGTACCCTGCACTACCTAGTAAGACATAAACTGGATTTCAAGTGCATGCTAGTTTATATTCTTTACCAGAACAAAGCTCATAAGAAAGAAATGTGAGGCCTCCCTGAGGGTGCTGGGCAGACACAGTGGATAATAAGAAACTTTTGGAAGGAGATTTGAGAAGTGGATTTTACTCACTCCGTATATTATTGATAAAGGCTTATCATATTTCTTTGCAAAACCAGAAACCACATGGTGAGACACTGTTTTTAAATGTTAATGCATCTTTAGAGAATAATCAGTACTGTTTGATGGCTTGCGCTAGCTCTAGGAGAGGCTCCTTTGTTGTTTAAGAAATGAAACAGCATTCATCTGGAGTTTCTTGTCATTATTGGATGAAAGAAAGGTTACTTCTTTAGTAAAAAAAAAAGAAAATATCTGAATGGTAAACATTATAAAATACTTATCTTTCCAAATGTCTCTGGGATGATGTGAACTAAAAGGAAATGCTTATCTCACTGGGTGACAGCTTTTGGCAACATGGCTTTTTATACAGTGCTAAATTGTTTTAAGAGCACAGGGCAAAGGTAGAGGGATCTGCTTAAAAGAGTGAAATACAAACCAGATGTGGTGCCCCTTCAAATCCTGCTACTGCATCGCTGCGTAACCTCGGGTAAGCCACACAGCCCTTTCTGCCTCAGCTTCTGCATTGGGACAACACCTAGTGTAATAACCGACATGAAAAGTATTTTTGTGACCACCTACGGGTTTGCTGCGTGAGTGTCAGGCGTTGCATGATCGTATGTTTTTAAACACAGCTTCCTGTACCCACCGTTATCCAGAGTATCATTCCCTCTTTGGCTGGCAGCTTTGTGTGCTTTCTGAAGGAAGCCACGAGCCAAGTACAGTTCGCCTCCAGGGCTGGGTTCAGCTGCGTATGGATGGGCAGTGCTGGCCATCAGCTGGCCAAAGCACCCGCTTCCTCACGGGTGAAAGAGCAGAATCCATCCTGGGCAGCCTTCAGTTGTTCTCCAGAATGGACCACATTTTAAAAACAATTACAGATTTTGGTGCTTCCATTTCTGATGTCAAGTAAGGGGTGTCTCAGGAAGCCTGCCTTCTGGAAAACATGAGGACTTGAACCAAATATAAAGCCTTTTTACATATCTCTTGATACACACATGAAGTGGGAGGCCAAAAATCACTGATCGTATTTGATATTTGTTTTTATTTTTAATTTTGGTTTTGAGATGGTGCTATATCTCCTCATTTTGTTACCACATCAGGAATTTATTAATTTGCTGTTTGCCTTTTAAACATTTGATTGCTTTTCTTCATCTTATAAACCCTGCTGACAGAATGTAGAAATCATGTCAGGTGAGGGACTGTATTTCCTTCCTGAATAGGTGCATTCTGCTTTCTTGCTCCAGCAAGCTGCTGTTTCACACATGACAAAAAGATTCCAGTCTGGGGAGAATAATACCTAATCGTTAATAAATAACTTGTACAAATAAGAACCAGGAGCAAAACTACCATCTCATGGATTTGCCTGTGAGGAAGTTAGGTCGTTGTGTGACCTTGGATGATTAATTTTACATTCCTGTGTCTATACTTTGTCCTCTATCCATTCTTGTGTCTTGCTTCCTTCACATTCAGGGTAGTCAGGGCAAGGACTATTTCTCATTATATGTATGTTTAGCAAGCCAGCACTATGGGCACTGTAAAACGCGTGTTTGAGAAGCAATACCCAAGGGGCAGAGATAAGAGTGCAACTTGCTCATTGCAACTCCATTGCATCATGGAGTGACAGATACGTGTGATAAGAAGCCACAGACCTCTGAGTCCCTTGCTGGGGGCATTCCCTGTGGCTAGGCAGGGGGAAAGGTGGTGCAGCAGGTGCACTGGCAGGGCAGTGACAGGGACATGCGTGTTTGATGGGGTGACGAGAAGAGAGTACTGGGTCATGGGGTGGGGACGGGATGGCTCTTCATGGTCAAGCAACTCTGCAGGTTTCTTGGTGTCATCCACACTAGATCAAGACCCAATTTGTTTACCTCACTTGCAGGATCACCTCTAGAGGAGAAATCTCTGGAAAACCATGTTTCTACTTAAATGCCATAGGTATGGGCCCAGGGACTCCAAGGCTGGCATGGTGGACTTCATCTAGTCCATGTGCCATGCAGTGGCCATGTGGTTGATCTGACATAGGCAGGTTGGCCTGGCAAGGATCCTTTCCAGAAGGGTTCTGACATTATTTGCTGCAAGGGCAGGTGGTATTTGGAGAGAGTCTGACCTTCAACCAACACTACAGATGCACTGTATCATATCATATCATATCATATCATAATCGCTTTATCTCAGACTCCGGCTGCTGCAGCCTGGACAGTTCAGGTTTGGTGTAAATGCAGCCCTTCAATCCGTACGTACTGCCTAAACCTCGAGAAAAGTCCATGCACCTCCAGCTGGAGACCTGATTCTGTGGTCCAGCCCATGGCTGTGGCTCCAAGTATCTCTTAGATCATGAGGACCCTTCCCAAGGCATTTATTTACTGTTAGGGTTGCATCTCCTTCTAGGCGGTTGGGGACGTATTCCCCAAGAGAGTCACTGACCCTCAGGCACGCAGAGCAGTCTCCCTCTGCCTTGCCCACCTCTGCTTTTCCCTGCACACCTTTCCCCAGCACGTGGGACCAAGCACCAGTTGCACAGACACGCACACGACACACAGCCTGCACCGTGTTTCTGCTCTCGAGTGAAACACATGTTCTGCAAGCAAACAAAGAAAGAAGGACTGCTCTTACAAAATAAGAAAAAAAAAAAGGAAAAAAAGCCACGCAAAGAGGTAAAAGGAGAGGGAAGATTTTTTTTCTTACAGTCGGTTGTGATTTCGTAGGGGGAGTTGAGGCGTGCATCTCCGCAGGGTGAAGTGCTCACATACAGATGGAACAGGATGTTCTCCCGCAGCCTGTAGCCTCCCTCTTTTAATCGCACGAAGATTGATCGCTCCCAGTCTTCTCGCCGTTTGCTATGATCACAAGAGAGGTTCCAGGTCATTTGTTACACGCCAAATCAGAAACATTTCTGCTCTCTCTCTCTGTTTTTCTCCCTCTGTTTGTTTGTTTTTATTAGCACCTGGCATCATATATTTCGCCTAGTGACAACAAGAGAAAAACAATAAGCTTCTCCAAGTGAAGAAATGCGTGGAGAGGGTCAAAACTGTCAAAATGCTTTTGGCTTGCTTACCTGGAATATATTCTAATGATAAAATGTGTATTTTCGAAGGGTAACTCTCCTACCTCACATGCACAGATGCATAAACACATTGATTTTAAAGAGGTTCTGGTGCATTGAGGAAGGAAAAGTTCTCTTAGGCTCTCCTGTGAACAAATCAGCTCTGCTCATCACAGTGCCTAGGCACGCGTTTGAATCCCATTAACATCACTGCAGCCAAGATGTGTGTTTATACGCTCCACTGAAAAGGACCTCTAATGAAGCACCCGGATTTTAGGACCCCTGCCAACCCTCCCCACTCCTCAGGTGTTGCTTTTCTTCCCCATTCAACCAGGGCCACCTAGGAGTGCTCCATCTAAGCCAGCAACGCCTTCTTGGCATTTTTGGAAATCAGAAGCCATCCCGAAAAGTGGGGACAAAACTTGTGCGGGCTTTTCTCAGCTGAGTTGAAAAACATACTTATTAAGATGAAGCTTTTATCTTCGCAGTGGTTCAGCAGCTAGATGGGGACACGGCGCACATATTCCATTAGCAACGGCTGCCCAGGAGGCCAAACCCTCCCAGTCCTGCAGTTTGCAGCAATAGCTCGCATTAAGGCTACGCTGCCGTGTGGATCCTCAGACGATTTACATTTGGGAAGACATGGGTGATTTCTCTGACAGACAGCTGCCTTTAGTACGTACATTTGGGTGATGGTTGCGATTATAATTTTGAAGGCGAAAATGTGATTAGTGAAATTATGATGAGACTCCTTTCCCTGTGATGCCCTGGTCCTTCCTTCAAAAACTCAAGGGTCTTTTTGCAGGAATATCTCTGAGCAGAACGGCACCTGCAGGTAACGATCTTCCTAGGAGGCTCTTAATAAGCCAGATCCTACCCATTTAATTCACTATAGAACAGCCCATTAACCACAGTGATTTCTGCTGGTTTCTCTGCCTCCTGTTAATGTAAACAGGGGTGCTTTCTTCTCAGCCTCAGAGCAAGTCCTCGGCTTTAATCGAGGCTGCCTCTGCCCATTTTCTCCTGGTGCAGCTTCTGTGCTATCGAAGCTGTTTGTCTGTCACTCTTCCGTGGGTTGGTGTTTCGTCATTTTTTGATGCCGGGATGCGTTTGCCGTCAGGAGGAATTTAGAGGCACGTTAGCTCACCTGGCAGGGACAGGGAGCCACACCGGGTGCCGGGTTGGGTCTGCCACATGCCGCTCCTTCATTTTCTGCTGGCTGCGGTGGAATTTCCCAACTGCATTAATTATATTATCGCCCTGATACAAGCCTCTGAAATAATAAAATACCTGTAAGTCCTGCTGCTTGGACTTTAGAGCAATCGCAGTTAGTTTTAAATTATTCACTGCAAAATCAGCTGGGAGAATACAAAGCTGTGCAGTCCTAATGCCTGCTATTTTTGTGTTAAACCTCACTAGAATAGGGGGCAGCTTGCAGGACTTAGAAACAGTTGCTATGTAGGGTCGGAGCAGTCATGCTCTGGCCTGGATTTCAGGAGTTCACAGTAATCAGCACCCATCCTGTTTTTACTGGTCATTGTTTTTCACTGATTAACCTTGCTCTCTTCCCTCTCCCTGCGCAGCAAGAAGAGTCTGCGGCCAGTGTGGCTGATGCCTTGGGTGATAGACAGCTGCTCTAAAAATAGATGGCAGGGCTGGAAGGCAAGGCAGCTTGACTCTTCCTCCAGGAGGCTGAGATCCTCCACATCACATATGGTCCTGACCTGCCTTTGGGATGGTTTTCTGGGAGGTGAACTCAAACATGAGATTCTTCCCTGCACAGTGACTGAGCCGGTTTACTAATGAAACTCTGAGAGTATTGTTATAAAAGAGTTTAAGATGCAATACCATCGGCCGTGGCTTAGCAGAGACCCTTGTGCATGGGATGCTTGGGGGAATTTCAAAGCCCGGAGGACCCAAGAACCTTGTAAAAATGGTCCAGGAGGAGCACCAAATGCACTTCTGCAAATTCACTTCTCCTCCAGCACCAGTAGACTTCTGCCCTCCCTGTGGGATACTAATTTTGAGCTGTGAGAGGGAGAATGAGTTTGCAATAGCAGACCTTTGCAATGCCACTTTGCACATCCATACACAGCTGCGCAAAGCAATGAGGAGAGAAGCCTGCAGTGAGCCCACCAAAGTCCTTCATTCAGGGGGTGCCATTAAAGTGTCATTTCCACATGTTGGCAGTGGCTAAAAGAGCAGAATTTGTCCCTAAACTTTTGCCTGTTATGAATTTTTGTGGGAGAGCTGGGATTTGAGGCTGATTCAAGAGGAACACTTAAGAACGTGCTAAGTTCTAATCTTGTGATTCTGTGATTATTTAGCGTAACACACATACGTTTTGAGCTGACTTCAAGAAGATTTAAGCACATATTTATGGCTTAAGATATGCAAAGTGTTTTGCTGAAACAAGTCCTCACCCTCTAAAAGAGAAGCAGAGGAGCTGTTTTTACCACATAAACGTATGTACGGAAGGTTTCTAGTACTACATGCTACAGCACGGCACCCTAGAAAAAACAGCAGCAGGCTTAAAAGGGAAGGAGCTATGTCCATTAAGAGACTAGTAAGACAAAAGAAAGAGAAATGTTACATGTATGACAAGCAGCTGATTTTCCTGGAAAAAACATAACTGGACTGGATTAAGACTATTCCTTGCTTTTTATGTATAAAATAAGCAGCCGTTTGCATCTGACTCTCTGGAAGAACTTAGCTTCTGGTAAAATCATCCCTCCGGCACCTGCAGGGCCACTACAGCACCAAGACTGCTATGGTACTGGCTTATTTTAAGAATAGGCTACCAGTTTTATTTTTCTTTAGAAAAGAAGAGTTGGATTTTCTTTTCTTCCCTATTGGCCAGTTGATATAAATAATCCCACTGAAATCCATGTGAATTTTATTGCTGTCATTGCAAGAGATTCAGACTATGGTATCTGTGTACTTGTTGATGGTGATTTTTAGAAAAACTTCCCAAAAGGTCTTTCTTGTCCTTCTTTTGTACGTCAGAAAATGTACATCGTACTTTTCATCTTTTTCGTGAAAGTCTTGAGAACTGGAGGATTATGATTGTCATAAAAATGAAACCTGGGAGGGTAAGGGTTTTAATCTGACCGGTTAGAAGCTGTCAGGTGTTAGTTGTGCTTTTAGCTTTTATTTAACTCAAGCTCTAGACAAAGAATCGTTGAAAGAAAGTTTAGTTTTGAAATATTTGTCACTCTTGCTTCTCAGTGAGGATAAATTTCCCAGTCTGGAACTCTCTTTCCCAAGAAAAGTGAGGAAAGCCACACCCATAACTTTTATCAATATGAAGAGAAGGAAGAAAAGGTAATTTACGTAATGCTGCAACTTTGGCTTGTGGATGGGATTGTTTTACAGTTTAAATATATGAAGCAGTCACCCTATGCTCTTTTTATAGAAAATGGAAAAATTTTTGCCCCAGTACGTAGCAATTCATCTCACCCACAACAGATACTTGAATAAGTCTGCTGAGTCCCACTCCAGAGCTGTCCATCTCTCTCCAGTGGTGATAAAAGGACCCTTGGGGATCTAATTCACACTCGACTGGCTAACTTTTAGACATCTCAAGTAAGGTGTCAAGAAGCACATTCAGGTCAGTGAATCCATCTCTCCTGGTCATTAATTCTCTGTCCTGGCCCTCACTTTCACCATCCTCCTTGTCCCTGCTCTTTGAAGCCTTCATGCTACACTCAGGCAAGTACGTGTTTTGCTTCCACTGAGGTCAATGGCAGCATTTGTAAATTCTGGAGAAGTGTTTCCTTTTCAAGGACAGTATCATATAGAAAAATAAGCCTTGCCATGGAAATTCCTGAAGTTTGAAATGCAGCTGTAGAGATCAATTTGAGTAGGCAGACTTGGCGGGAGGAAGATTTCTGGAAAACAGGGAATACTCTCCACAGAACAAACTCACCTGTTCCATAGGGAGCGATGGAAAATTTAAGCTCTTTGAGGCAAAAACTATGCTTTAATTCTTTTTTTTTGGGTTAGGAAAACATCTATTTAGTCTCGGTTCATATACGACTTTGTACACAGGTTTCTGACCTGGGAGAGGACTTTAATTTTGGCTAGGTTAATGCAAATGCACAACATAGCAGAAGCTACATTTGTGTTTCCCCCAAGCCTGAGGAGCTGGTGTGCAGGGATTCCCAGCGGAGCTGGGTTAACACGTCTGTACTAAAAATCCTGTCCTTTTAGCTATGCAGTAGCACCATGCGATTTGTCTGCCAGTGGGAGTTGTTTCTCTTTTTCTAAAGAAAAAGGGGTAAATGTAACTTTAATGTACAGAAAACGCATTTTTCATTTCATTTTGAACACCCTCGTTTTCTCACCATATGACAAAGCTCCCAATGATGGCATAAAACTGAGTGCAGCAATAAATACTAGAATTGAAGAATATATAATAACACACAGTCCTCATGGACTTTAAGAAAGCAACATCTGATTTGACAATATCTCCGTCTCTGTCTTTCAAAGGTGCTTAGACTTGACAATTTTGGCTGAGATTTTTATCATGTGTGCTGGTCGGGGAAGCAGTGATGTCTGCTCTTGGCTGAACAGAGAGTGATCTGAAGTTAATTGTGAACAGAGCATGTGCTGCACTGAGGATTCTCTTAACAAAAGACTGTTAACATTGATCCAAATAAAATAATAATATGACTGGACATGTTAGGGACGTGGATCGATACAATAGTTTAAGATACAGTGGTAGCACTTGTTTCCCAAGAGACTGTAGCACAAAGCAAGTACTAGGGCTGCTACACCGCTGAAAATGTAATTAATGTAAACTTGAAAACAATTCAGATTAAAATTGAGAGAATATTGTTTTTGATTAAACCCTTCAAGGCTCTTGTCCCCCTTTGTTAGCGAAGCTCATCTACTCAATATACTCTCTTGCCTTCAACTCCAGCCTGAAGTGAAAAAACCCATTATTTCTATTACTGTTGCTTTGGTGCAACAGTATCATAGGTGATCACAAGAACACGCAATCCTGCTGAGGTTAATCCTTGTGTCTGTGACCTGATGAAAAACCTTCTAAAGTACAAGGGAGCTTTTGCACTGAAGTTAATAGCCTTCAGATAAAGTTACATGAAAATTCAAGCAAGAACGGAGGGCAGAAGAATGATCTATATATAAGGGGGATTTTGTTTGTTTTCTTTCCTTGCTTCATTCCTTGGTTTCTTCCATAGAATAAATGCCACCTCAGCTTCACTTCTGCTCAGTCTTCATAGGATAATTTAGGCTGCAAAGGACCTCGGGTCTCTAGCCCAACCTCCTGCTCAGAGCAGTTTGCCAGGTTGCTCAGGGTTTTATCCACTCAGGTTTTGTAAACCTCCAAGCCAGGAGTGAGACTGCCTAAACCTGCTGGGTGACCTGTTCTACTGCTTGACAATTCCCATGGGGACAGTTTCTCTTACCATCCAGTCTGAGCTTCTCTTGTTTCAGTGTGTGCCCATTTGTCATCATCTTCACGCTGGTAAAGATGCCAGCTCCATTGTGTTGTTGACATATGTTCTGCCGGGTCTGCCATCCCATCTCCAGGCTGACCAGGCCCAGCTCCCTCAGCCCCTACACACAGGCCAGGTGTTCCAGCCCCTGGGTGGCTGGGTGGCCTCTGCTCAACCTGCTTCAGATGGTTGATGTCCTTCCTGTATTGGGGGACCCAAAACTGCACATGTATTGTAGATGTGGTCTAATAAGTGCTGAGTAGTGGGGGATGACCACATCCCTTGACCGCCTCTTCATGCAGCCCAGGATCCTGTTGACCCTCTTTGCTGCCAGGCGCACCATTGTCTCACATTCAGCTTGCTGTTTGCCTACAAACCCTGACCCTTTTCAGCAGAGCTGCTCCTCAGCCAGTAAGGCTCCAGCCTGTGTTGTTGCAGGACATTCTTTTCTCCTTGGTGTGAGACTTCCCATTTGTCCTTGTTGAGTTTTATGTCAAAGTTCCTGCTAGCCCAGTTCTTCAGCCTGTCTAGACAGCAGCCCAGTCCTCAAGCATATTGACTGGTCGTCCCCACAATTTGGTGTCCCCTGCAAAGCTTATAAACAAGCACTACATAGCCTTTTCAAGATTGTTGATAGTCATGGTTAATGAGGTCCCATGATAGACTCTGTGGTACCCCACTTGTTACCAGCTTCCAGGCGGTGTATGACCCATTAACCATTTAAATGGTAACAAGGTGGATTTGGCTGAAGACAGGAACGATAATTCCTCTGTAATGACTCTACATGCTATAACATTTTAAAACATCATAAAGAGGGAGTGAGTGATAGCATCTTGCACTTTGGCACAAAGTTTACTGTACTGTTAACACTCATTGGTCCTCTAGTGAGTCAATGAAGGCAATAATGTTCAATAAATCATTTCCTATAGACATTTCAGCAGCAGCAAGAAAGACAAGAAAATGCTTGCAGTGAAAAAAATTACCCCCTTCCAGTCTCTGGCCAGTGAACGATGCTAATAAACCTGCATGTAAAGATTTGTACAAAATCATCAGGCTTCATAAACCCCAAATTTATGAGTCAAATCTAATAGCTACTGAAAGAAAACCAGCTGAAGTAAAAGGAGCTCATGACCCAACACTCTAGACTATCTAACTCCCTCTTTTTTTTTTTCTGTGCAGTGTATTGGTCCTCCGTGAGCCAAAGACTCAGAAACAACAACATAAAGAAACAAATAGTTCAAATGTCTGGAGGATGGATCTATTCCACTGAAGGTCGTATAACATTCCCCAAGCTTCAACAGGATTCAATTACCTTAAGTGTAGCTCCAGCTGTGAGTAGAGGAAGTGAACAAATGCCCTTCTTGCCACGATTTCTGCATGGCAGTCGTTGACTGCAAGCCCTTGGTCATTAATGTATTCCCCATTTATACATTTGGTACCCGATGACAGCACAATAACCTGAGCTTGCCTGATGTCCAAACCTGTAGGAAGAAAAACAAAAGGGTTGTGAAACTGCTGGGGGTGAGTACGATACCATAATTGTTAAGGATCTCATGGTGCATGCTTTGATGTGGCAGCCCAGACAGCCCTAATGGGGTGCTTGTAAAGGTGATGATATGGCCTTTGGAATATGCAGGAATCTCACATCTCTCTGTTATTAGAATAGTAAGAGCTCTGTGTCAGTCTTGCTGCTAATTCCAAAATAAAAGCTTGTCACGAAGTTTACTTGTTAAATCAATAACTACATCATAGGAGAGCACATGCTGTAGGGAGGTAATAAAGATTTCCTGCAGTGCTGATAAATGGCCAGGTTTTTATGAGCTCTTGAAGACATTTTCTGGTGGGAACGTACACTCCCTGTAATCTTAGGTTTCATTGCTGTTGCACTATAAGTACTAAATAAAATGCAAGTAACACTTCTGGAGCTGCTCTTTAAAAATCTCAGAGAACAAACAGAACTTTCAGTCCAGTTTCCTTTTGGTTTCTCCAAGAGCTGCCGCATGGCTGCCTTTTCCACTGGGACCAGGTTTGTTCCAGATAGGTAGGACAGTTTCTGGGATTAAATCTTGATTTCTTTGGAGTCAGTGGCAAAATGGTTACAGACTTCAACAGGACCTGAGTTTCACTCTAAAATGTAGCTCATTCAGCCCTGCGGACAATTTCAAAGGAGAGTTAAGAATGAACGGAGCCCAAACTGAAATCATCATCAACAGCACATTTCAGGATGTGTGTCTCTGAATACAAAGGAACAAAGGAGCAGCTCTTGGGAAAAAGGACTTCTCTGGCTGATGGGTGCTTCCTCTAGATGTGAAAAGTAGCCTAATAGTGTTGGACTGTGTTTGACGGCTGTACATAATGACTGTGTATACTTAAGTCAGACTGCTGGGGTTGGCCTGATTGTGCCCATGTAGTGTCACCTGAGATGCCCTCGGTGTCCTGCCTAACCTCTGGCTGCTGCTTCACGTAAGTGGAGGTGTCCAGGAGGTTCTGTGCCCTCCCCATTCCCCTCACATGGAAATTCATAAAAGTGACTCAGTGGAAACCGATGCCCATGTTTAAGCAACTGAATGAAGCCCTCAAAGTCTGACAAGTCAGTGACTAAGACAGGCCTGAGGCTGCAAGTAGCCATAGGGGGAATGAAAACAATCTCTCCACGGGCCATGGTGATACTATTTCTGTGATGTTACTTTAGCCGTATCAGGAGTTAGCCATAGCTTTAGGAATTATTTTATGGAGTCAGCAATATTATTTTTTTCTTATGATGAAGCCTATTGAGTGGCAGAAAAAGCAAAAAATTGCAGAGCTTTTTGTGTTGGAAGCATTATGGTTGGGGCCATGTTCTCTTATAAGATCCATTGATGTGATATGAGAAAAGAACTGAATGGAGAAGGAAACTATATTTTAAACTTAAAGGGCTGGTGCTGCCAGTGATGTCCCAGTTAGTAAATAGGACCAATAATACTTCATAATGTCCACACAGCCCTGGGACTAGTGGTGGATGACACGTTATCGCACTGTTGCCATGCTTAATGTATATAACAGCAAACGATACCAAAATTGTCTCACACTTCTATCAATATAATAGCTACAACAGTAGCCCAAAAGGTTTAGTAGTGTTGTGGCACTGCAGCATTGTGGCATTTGTAGGAGAGGTATCAGTATCACAAGAAGTTCAGTTAATCACACCTGACCCCCTGGTTGTGACAGTCTCATCCAGAAGTTCTTACAGGTAGTAGTGACAAACTACACACCACTGTATGCCTGTGCTGGAAGTTTAATCTTTATTTGTTGCTATAAACGTGGCCCTGAAAATGTGTTTGGGGGTATTTATTAAAAAAAAAAAAAAGAAAAGCTGACAATCTAGAAAACACAAGAAGGGAAGATGGGAGCACATGGGAGAATGCAGTGGAGAAATGCAATTACAAAGCATTTGTATTTATTCAAGTTTTATTACTACACAAAAAGCTGAGTAGGACAAATGGCTCCTTCCCTACAAAGAAAGCTGTTTATACTCTGTATATTAGAATTGCTTTGATGTCACTTTACTTTAGGGTCACTGCTTCAATGAGAAAAATAATAGATCTGTTAGATAGACACGTGCCCACCTAGTTAACTGTGTCTTTCACATGGGCTAACACCAAACACTTCATGAGGCACTGCCTGCAACAGAGGTGTTTGAGTCCCACTCAGCACCTCAAAAAGTAGCATATACTTTCCTGAACAGTATATTACATTTTCCTTGGTTGGAAGGTCCATGATACGAATCAGCTATTTCCTGGTTCTATTTTATTTATTTACCAGTATAGACAGAGTCTTATTTTCCTGAGCGCAGCAGAAGTGCACTAGGAGGCAATTCCCTTGTTCACAAACCCATGAGCCTCTCTGCCTCCACCCGAAGACCTCCGTCAATACTCCTTCTCAGGACAGTGAGACTGATTGCTTCCTTCTCCTTAAATTAACATACCCCTAATGTGCCTCCCCATCTCCCCCTTCACCTTGCAGCCAAAGCACCAGGCTCTGCAAATACAGAGCAAACCATCTGGGGAAGCTGTCCTGCTCTCCTGCTCTCCCGGACCCGGAGCTACACCTTACTCACCCCACCTGATCAGTCCAGTGCATGGTGTGATGCCTTTTATTATTTCAAACATTTTATCCATAGACAAGCTAAACTCTTTCTTCTAGTATGAGCGTGATGTATGCACTGTATGAGTATGAGTATGATGAATGCACCCAGGATTTCCTGTGAGGTCTGGAATTATTTACAAATGAAACACAAAGGCACCCAACACCTATTGATGCAGGATTAATATGAATCCCTCTGATGTTGTTTGCTATGACAATGTCCACCTACACAGTAATAGCAACTGTGCTTGCGGTGTGCATTTTTGGGTGAATTAACTCCATATGTTGACTTCCATTGATATGGGGCCCCAGCAGGCAGTCACGTGTGGATACAGTCTGGGGCATCTGCCAGTCCTGGCAAGGAGTGTGTGTTTGCAGAACATCACTTAGATGTTGCCCGGGGCTGGAGGCAATGGTTTCCAAGAATTTGCAGAACCAGTCTGCGTGTTAAACATTAAAAATCTCCATCTATTTTCCATTTGCAATGACAGAAAATCATCCGTGTTCCTCCGTGCTCAGAAATACCCGAGAGTTATATCTCACTACTAAGGCACTCAGAAACACAGGTGTACATGACTTATGCATTAGCTCTGAAATATTTACACCTCACCAGGGAGCTAAATGGGGAAAGTGATCTGTGACGAACGTAGCACCATTCAATGCTGCATGTGAGGGCACCCAGCATGATGAAAAATACTTCCAACAACCTGATAGTTGCCTGATGTGTTCAGGAGCATATATGCTGACATATTGTCCTCTTGCATGCCCTGTTTTGTACATGCATAGCGTTGGAGGCTTATCCCCTGTGAAAAGCTTGGTATTATTTCCAATGAACACAGGAGGAATTTGTCTCTGAGAATAAGATATGCGACGCCTAGTTGATGAAGGCAAATGTTAACATTGACTAATCACATTGGCATTTTAGGCAGCTTTTCCAACTCTTGAGCCTAGATGCTTGCTGCAGTGAGTCAGAATTAATGGGCACTTCTGTACATTTGTCTATTTTTGCATAAAAACCGGTCATCACTAACTCTTGTTATTAATGTTTACTTCCTATTTTATTTTGCCTGCAGAATACTTCAAATTTCCCAAGTGATTTCTATTTACGAATGTCAAGCTATCTCCTAAACATTGATTAATTTAACCTCAGACACGTGCCAGATCTAGACCGAGCACATACTCAAGCTGCGCCTAGGAAGGATATAGCGTTGGGTATGGCAAAATCCTAAACGAGGACTAACCGGACACCACCAGCCATATGCCACCTTCCCTGCTTAGGGGTGTACAGCGGCGTATGACCCTAGACGAGGATTGCTCTTGGCAAGACCCATGTTCTTACTGAGGGGAGCCAATCTCAGATGAAAGACCCAGGGATCTAACTGTGTTCAGGCCATTTGACAAACAAGAAGAAATGGGCTACATTATTACGACCTTAACTCCTGACCCACTGATTGTCAGAGTTCATGAGGCATTTCTTTCCCTCGCCGCCTTCTGCAAAGTAACGTTTGAGGAGACGTGAGGTTAAAAGTAACTAGTGAACGATTTATAACAGGCACCTGCATTAGATTTCTATTATTTGCCTAAAGACTCCTAATAGTTTTCAATTTGAAAAAGAAATGGAGCAGGGGAAAGGAAACTGGGGAGCTGTGCCAGCATACTGGCTGGGTCCTGGGTAATGCCGCGCTGACGGGGACAGTCGGGAGAGCAGGATGGGAATTACCCACATTTTATTTTCAAAATTACTGCCAAATAATTAGTTGCATTATAGAACAAAAATGTCCCCGTAAATGATGCACCATCTTTGATCACAGATTCAGTCTAATGATCTGGTGAGGTAATGAGTCTTTCTGGTGCTCTGCTCAAAGCCCGAGCCCCTCTTCGGGGTCCAGTAGGCAGGGTGTCCTCTCACAGCCAGGCAGGGGGGACCTCGACCCCACTCATACATCTTTATTTGTGTGCCAGTGATAGCCCAGACTTTCACGTCATAGCTGAGCCGTTGAAAAGAAAATAGGTTTTATTACAAGCCATTTTCAGTTTGCTGACACCAGCGGTGGGATTCGTTTCAGCTATTCTGGATAACTAGAGTTTAGCTGTCTGTAGCTGAGCTAATTGCTGTAGACTCTCTTTATAGTCAAAGAAGAGGAACTTCCCTGGGAGGTGATTCATCCGGCCTATTTTAGATATTTGCTTTTGGATAGTCTGCGTTATACCTCAGTATTGCTGGCTTCTCTTCCAGAACTCTGAAGACCTGTAGACAACCAGCAGAAGTATATCTTTCTACACTGCAGACAGACAGATGCTTGTAGTAAGATTTCTCTTATTACAAGTAACCAAACACCATGTGAGAATCAAAACTCCCCAAATTGTAAGATGGCAAGCAGAGCAAATCTAGCACCTTTAAAACATCTTTTTCCTGCTGTTTAAACTTTCTGAGGTAATTTTTTTTCCCCACAACAAATAAGGATAATTGTTTGTATTAATATTAACATATTAAAGGATGGTCGTATTGCCTTGAGATGGGCTATTACACACATAAAGCAAACAATGCCGTCTTCCCTACACGATCTACCAAAACATCAGTCCTGCAGCCACAGAGGTTGCAATAGAAATGATTCAGAAAGACGCTGACAGAAGAGAGTGTAAGCAAGAAAAAATACGAAGGTTTGCTCACCAAATAAGTTGGGTATGGAGAACTGGCTGACATCTTATGGACTACAGTTATGAGCCTTGCTTTTAAGTCAGTCATGGCCATAAACGCAAACTGCCTACACCCATCTGCTTCGAGACACAGTTCTACCAATAAAACCAGAGTTTTGGCTGGTCTAATCAATGTTTCTGCTGACTTTAATAGAGTTACTCTCACTTCTAGTGTGCTATGGTCACTAGGACCTTCCATAATACAGAATTTGTAGCCCTGCATATTTATGTGTTGGAAAAGGAAAATCAAAATCGCTGGGTAATTGCAAGACGCGTTGACTGTTGCAAGCAATCAAAAAACTGAATCACACTGCCTGTATATCGGAGAACTTCTGTGAAATTCAGTGAGCTTAATTCACATTGAACAGGATGGAGTTTGCGACTGCTAATGCCAGCATTCAACTGGGATCACACTTTGGCTTCTCAGCAGCTGGAGTAACACGTACAGAAACAGCAGTCAGTAGGCAGCATCTATTTCGCTGCATGTTTTAGACCCTGCTAGTGGTAATGAAAGCGATCTTCTTTTTCAACATGACACCGCGAAGACAACTCACTGCTTGGAATATATTCATTTTAAATTAGAAAAAAAAAAATCAGAAAAATCAGGTTTGATTAATTAAAAAAAACCCCTCACCTCTTTTATTGAGTTGGAGACAACTGACACAAAGTCTTACGCGGTAAAAAGGGAAGCCAGAAATAATGATAGTGTAACATCAGCCCTTGTGAATAATTCATGGGGTACAATTTAATGTTATTTTAAATGATGCTGCTTCTCTCTCTGATAAGCAATAATTTTATGCTCTTTCTTTACCTTTTTTAACAAATCAGTCAAAAGGATTGTCTATTGTTATCTGCAAAAAAGTGTATTTGGAATAATTTTCTAAGGCAGCTTAATAGAGCTCTGATCACAGAGGTGGTTTTTTTTTTAATACTCTCTACTCGTAGCTGAGTAAGTTCAGGTTTCCATTTCAGGTTTGTTTAGGGAAGGAAAGTTTCTCAATGCTACATAGCACTGACAAGTCCTGCATTATTTTCTGTTATCTTCTTCCCTGGCAGCTCTACCACATCCTTAGAACGGCTTTAATTTTGTAACAAGAGATAGTCAACACATGAAAGGGCAGTGATGCTGGAAAAGCTGCCTGCGGGGACACGCTGTGGGCACAGTCCTGCACCCCACTGTCCGAAGGCAGGTCCCCGAGTCCGTGCACAGCCTTGCGGGGGAAGGCTGCGGGCTGTGCTTGCCACCGCAGGAGCGGGCAATGTCCCACGTGAAATAATTCTGCAAAAGTGGCGAAGAGCTCTTGTCTCCATCTCCTCCCTGAAAAAAAAAGGGAAAAGGACGCTGTTCTCTGAAAAGGAGTTGAAACCATTGTCTCTGTTTGTTAACGCTTGCACGGGAGTAGGTCTGTGGTTAGAAGTGAGGGATGTGTTTACCCAGGTCCATCAGTCCATTTGCCCTGTAACTTGGTGATGCATCTACACCCCCGCCTTTTCTGAGGTTTCGAGAGGAGTGCAATCAGGATGCACGTGTGAGGAGGGAGCCGAGGATCGAGGGATCGGGGTGTGTGGCATGGTGTACTCTGCCCTTCATTTCAAGGCAGCATGCGCACTCCCGACCCAGGGAGCTCTGCTGTCCCTGGCTCTGTGTGGAGAACAAAACCACACTCGCGAATCCCCCAAAAATGAACATATACCATAAGAGAAGAACTGTGTACAGCAGGCATTATTAACAGTTTGCATAGAGTTATTAACAATATGCATAGATCTACCAGCCATAAACACTCTGCTGCAGTTTATTTTTTTCCCTCTCCATTTTCTGCTGTTCGGGTGGTCGTGACTGTGATCATTTCAGTGATAAACGGGAGCCTGGGACTTCAGCAAGCACCTTGGCTGTATCCCATAGCTCTCGGTGTCCCGAGGAGCAGCCCTGAAGTGGATGGGAGCGCTGATGTGAAGAAGCGGCTGAACAAAAAACTGGGAAGGAAGAAGCACGTTAAGGGTTTATGAAATGTAATAGCAGAAGTCTGAACAAAAGGCAAATACATCGCTAGCAAATATTAGGAATAAAGAAGTCGCTAGCAGCAAGGTTAAAGTTATTTAGGGGTACAAACGGAATGAATGCTGGAGTTGCACAGGGATTTCTTTTCCTGACGTCAAACTGTGGGTTATGTGAAAATGAATTTATCATATTTCTGTGGAAAGAGAGGGTGTAGAGGGCGCCTCTGAGAGCCTTGTAATTTCTTCCTTTATTAATGCGTTGGGTAATCCTGCCTCTGACTGCTCTGCCTAGGGAAGACTATTCTCTGCAGTGCTTTTCATCTTCATTAGTGAACGAGCATGGGCAGAGGCGCAGTCCTCCCTGCCCTGATCTCTGATCCCTCTGTGCAGGTGTTGTCTGAGAGCGGCCGTGCCTCTCCTTTCACAGCCAGGCACAGTAAAGTTCCCCCAGTACCATGCGGTGTTTCTTTGTGAACAAATTCCAAATTCAGTTCCTCCAGAAGAAAAGTCCCTCTCCAACACCAGGCTGTTTTGAACTGCTTGATCACATCATTGTATACCTGAAAAAGGGCTCTTGTACTAATCCATTTTGGAAGACGTTTCTATGCAGGTATTTCCAGCAATCCTCATTCACAGGAAGGGTTTCCCAGACCAGAAGAGAATGGAGAGGAGGTTGCCAAAGTGGAGGTGAATCAGAAAACAGGGGAAACTATTGAGGGCTGCAGAGGAGAGTGACCCAGCAGGAAAGAGTACAAAAATCAAACATGTAAACCTTTGGTAAGCGACACCTATGAAAGTGGTGTAAGTGTGTCTGAGCATCTGAAGGGTGCAAATCCCATGGAGAGAGGTGGGTACTAAATTTAGAGCGGTAGAATTGAGGACCTAGGATGAAATCATAGAAAATAAAAGTCGGGCTGAATAACTGGTGAGAATTATTAACAATGAGATCCGTTAGACTGGAATGTTTTCCCAAGGTAGTGTTGAAAGCCCCACTGCTAATTGATTCATTTAAATCTAGTCTGGAAAAAGCACTTGGGAACACACCACGGGGAACAATCTTGTGCTTGCAGGGAAATGGACTGGATGACTTAGTGGTCTTCCCCAGTTCTAATTTCTACGGTCCATTTCTCTCCTCCCCTTAGCGGACAGAAAGGATGAAATCCCATCAGCTCTGCTTCTGAGGAGTGTGGAAGGAGATAGTGCTGTGCTTGCAAGCACCAGTGCCCTTTGCCTTCCCTTCCCCTCTTCAACGTGGGGTTTGGAAATCTGGAGGAGCAGGAGGGCCAGGCACCCCAGGCCTCTGCATACTTCATCTCATACCAAATCCATAAGGATTTTTTTTTTTTTAACCTGAATTGATAGTGGCAGAATCAATGTTATTTGAGGGTCCTTTCCTTTCACATGAGTTTGAACGCTGTTTTTCTCCTCAGGAACAGAGTTGTGTAGAGGCTTACAGATAATTCCTGATTTTAAAATGGGACTGAATTGCACTTTCCCTGCCAGGTCCTGAATGCAGATATCTGTGTTTCTCTAATAAATGCTGTGTCACTAATTTCTGAGCATTAAGTAAATTGACAGTCTTATATGCTAGCAAGATCCTTGACTGCAGTGAAAAAGGATGAAATCGTGAATGTGGATTTTGGCAGATAAATACAGGAGGAATTTATTCTCAATTTTATTTCTGAAGTGTACTTGCATTTAAAAAGTCTTTCTATGCATTTTACTAGGTCAGTAAAGTAAAAGCAGCAGTTGATGTCACTAAGTCTCTATTCACCTAAGAAACTTCTGGTTTTAGGATGAGATGGACTGCTTGTATAGATTGGGGCAATTTCCAGTTTGTCTTATCACAGAGCAGAATGAAAGTCTGAACTTTCCAGCTCCTTGCTTTACACACTTACGGATGGAAACAGAAGTGCTTGTTTTTCATTTCCATGTTTTATGTTAATTATCACACCCACCCCCATGGCCAATGCAGTTATATGTGACAGAAAGCCAGGGCCTCGCCTGCATCCAGGTTTTGAGAGATGTCAGTTACTATTTCAGTAAAATTCCTTAAACAGCAAGAATCAAAAGCTAAGTCCAGAGACGGTAAATGGTCTGGGATAAAAGGCTCAGTGTCTGAGAAGACCTAGCTGCTCTGAAATGAAAACAAGAACATCCAGCGGGCAGAGTGAGGAAGATGTTTGATGCTGGAGCTGCGCAGAAGGTACCAGTAAGAAGTGGTGGAAACACCTATGGCTTGTGCAGCAGGTGGAAAATGGGGGCTCAGTTCCCTTCCTCAGATGGGTCAGTCTCCCATGGGAGTGCCTGAAACTGCTGATGCAACAGAGAACTCCCCTGTTCTTGCTGGACCTGTGCTACCAAGCAGCTAAGAGGACAGAGTGAGGTTAGACAATAACAGCGATGAGAGCTGTGCAATGTGTTGGCTGGGGTGCTCACCTCCAAAAAGCGAAGTCCTGGTTCTGTACTTCCAGCTGGTGCATGCATTTTATCTAATTTCTGTTTAATGTAAAATATATAATCTGTTCTGGAGAGATGACCTTGAATCTGTTTTTCCCGGATTCATGCAAGTTCAGCAGGCTACAAGTCTGTGTCCCATCTCACATTTTCTAAGTAACATATATTGAACTATCTTCTGTTCCTTAGCACAGATTTAACAGAAGAGATGAAGAAACACTCAAACTCACTCTTGTAGGAGGAGTGCTTGCAGCGGCATGCCTAAGCCATGTTTTAAAAGAAGTGATGAACCTGTTGGAGTCACAGCTTTAACTGCAAAACCTGATTGCCTTTTGAACAAGACTTTGGAAACCTAAGTCTGTTGGGCTGCAGGGTTCCTAGGCTGCCCATTATAGGTCCACATCACAAAGTCCAGAAACAGAATTGCAGCTTTGTAAAAAAGATGCTCTTACAGAGTTCAAAGTGATTTAGAGAGAATCTGAAGATTATTGGTTTAAGGCTTATAACCAGAGGAAAACACATTTCTGAGAAGGAGTGACATACATGGCTTCTAACTACATACCTATTCACCTATTTGAAAATACTTTGAGCAAACCTGTCATCTGGTGGTGATGTGTCAACCTGGACACATGTAAGAAGTGGAAAACGTTTCCAAGAATGTCAAATGACTTTGGGCCACCTCCTCAAGAGCATCAGGCAACAGAAGCTGAAAAGACCTAATGAGATTTTCAAAAGCACGTCAGCGGTTTGGACACTCAATTTCCATCTTGGGAATCTAAGTCTCATTGAAACTCTGCTTCTCACTGGGAGCAGGCTTTTAGCATCCATCTAACCATGCAAATGGGGCCCAAGAGCCTAAATCACTCCAGTGAGTCTCTTCTTGAAGGGATCCGCCCTGGGCACTAACCTATACATTATTGACAGTTCCTCTAACTGGCTTGGCTACTTGAATCCCACCGGAGATGGAGCAGATTGATACTCTCCATAGGGTCTGAATTTTCTACTGTATTTTACTACTTCACAACTTTCCTACTTAAACCAAGGATCAGAAATCAATTGGCCACTAATATTCCTGATTGTACTCAGACGTCAGGCTTTATGACTCTTAATATGACTGTAAAGATCCATGGAGACATATTGTCAACTTTACTTTTTTCTGTTATTCCACTTAGCAATGATTAAGATCCGTTGCAAGAGATACGGATGATAATTTCCCATCTTTTATCACAGCATGAAATTGCTATTTAGGGCTGTTTTGTCCAGTTCATCTTTATTTCATACAAGATAACTGAGAAGAGCTCCTAGTTTGCTTTTAACATCAAAATGATTGTCAGTCTTAAAAAAAAAATACAGAAGAGAGAAAATTGAAGTGAGAAATCAACTCATAATGTTTTTCTATGAATGCCACGCTCCTGTGACAAGGACTGACCTTTCTTAATGCTTAATTTTTAACAGAAAGCGTGACAAAAAGTTCCTATCACTATTTAAACTGCTAAGATTTGTCAAACGCAAATGGGAAAATAGTGTTTAAATAGCAGTCTCATTTTGTCCGTAATGATTATGGGAGGCTTTTTTTGCAAAAGGGACCTCAGTAATATAATAGATCACCTCTGCACTGAGTAGCAGGAATTCTTTACTGCGCCCAGTGATTTCAGGTAGAGCACAAATGTATGCCCATATCTGTTCAGAGCTGGCAAAGGCAAACCGTCTGTGGTGTAAACAGTGTGAATGCCGCCTGCCTTTAGGTCGCAGCACTTGGTGTGCAGCTCACAGCTCCACCTCCCACCCTGCGCTGCCCTGGGCTGGGGCTTCCTATCTCCCAGCTCTGGGGGACAGGTAGCACTGTCTGTGCCCTCTCCTTGATGACCTGTGCACCGATAAAGCTGGCTGCCCTGCTCGGTGACCCGTGGTGCGACCATGCTCTTTGCCGAGCCCTGCAAGAGCTGCTTCTTGCTGGCGGCTCCTCGGTCTCCTGTCATCTGATAATCTGTGACTTCGTCCGTCAGAGATGGAGGTACGTGAGAGTGCCGCTGTTTGGCATTTGTTGGTCTGTGTTATAAAATATTAGCTTGCTTGCCCTTGATTTTTTCCAACTGTATCAACTGGAATAATAATAATAATAATAATAACAACAACAACAATAATAATAATAGATTTCTCCCTGCAAACTTCTCAATAAAAAGCAGACCAGTGGGTCAAAATAAGATGTCCAAATTGCATCTGACAGACAGAGTCACACAGGAGGAAGGGGAGTCGGTAGGTTACCTTAGTCTGTGACAGCAAGAAACATTATGTCCAGCTATTGTTGCACACCCTGAAATGAAATACTGGTTGATCCCAGCCAACAGCCAAACACCCACCCTGCCTCTCGCTCACTCCCCTCTCCTATGGGATTGTGAGAAAATTGAAGGAAGGTAAGAAGACTGATGGATTGAGATAATAATTGTTCATGGTTGCTTGGCAAGAGAAATGCCATAAACCCAAATGTCTCCCTCTTGTCTTTATTTCCCTGAACTTCTATTGCCGAGCACAATGTTATATGGTACGGAATATCCCCTTCATCAGTTGTCCTGGCTATGTCCCCTCCCAGCCTGTTGCCCACACCCAGCCTACTCACTGGGGATGGAGATGGGAGAGAGAGAGAACGTCTAGACACTTTCCAAGTGCTATCAACAGCATTTTAGCCACAAATACAAAACACTACCAGGAAAGTTAACTCCATGCATCATATGCCTGGATATGCATGTTCTGAGGTGATGGTTTGTGTCTGACATGATGTTATCTGGACTGTCTCTTCCACGGGTGAACTGATGTTCTTAATTTACCTTATGTGAACCCACCGTATCTTCAGAGAAGTCAGGAGAACTACTGTGGATAGTCAGCATGCAATGAAACTTAGGTCCTAATATGAATATACTATATATACTATATACTATATATATATATATATATATATATATATATA
>VZSC01002524.1:490491-502675 GCA_013398225.1 Steatornis caripensis
TATACTATATAATATATAATACTATACTACAATAGCAGGTATACTTACTGTGCTACTTGAAAATATTCTGTGGGAACATGGCTTGCTTTACATGGAAGATTTGAATGCAATGTCTTACTTGTTAAACAATTTTTCTTAGAGTCAATCATCAAACAAGTTTTGATAGAACAATCTTTTCTGAATGTGTTTCAACAAAATTAGAATGTGTTAGAGGACTGCCAGATTTCAAATACGTTATAACTGGAGAACTGTTAAATAATTTAATTCAACCTTTCCATCTTTTGAAACGTTTAGTTCAGGAGCTGTTATGTTAGTGTTTGAATTATTATTATATTCAATTATAATATTACATCAGATAACATCACATCAGCTGGTGCCCAGTGTGATAACTTGTTCCTCCTACCTAGGCACATTTTCTCAAGGTTATCTTTATGTGTAATAATCAAATGTTTTGAAAACTTACTTTCGCAAAAATACATCGAAATTTTAACTTTACATCAAAGCTTGGAGCAAAGCATATCTAAATACATTGGACTACTTGTTTTTCTGACTAGTAATTTATTACTGCGGAACATTCACAGTCAGTCAATAACATTATTTTCTACATTTTTTTTCTTTCTCCTACTTTGGAATTTGCCCTGGGTGCTACAGCATAAGTCAATTACAGTGCCCAAATGTAACTCTCTGGTTTCCCTGGGAAACTGAAGTGGCAGAAAAAAATGTCAGAATTCAGGAAAAGAAAACCAATCTAGCACACCTCTGTTCCGTCTGTAGAGATCTTGTATTATCTTAACAGCAGTCATCACAGAATCACATTGTGCTTTTTACCAGCTTTGTCTGAAAACTGTACAAGCACAGATAAATCTGTTTCTAGTCAGGATGACATTAAATTGCAATGAAGGTAAAAACAAACTAATTTTGGTCTGTTATGGGTGTGTATGGTACCAAACGCAACAAGACGTTACGAGATTTGGTTTTGTTGATGTCATCAGTAAATTGTTTGCAGACATCCGAGGGGTTTTCTGCCAAATTCTATGTTAAAAATACAGGAAATTAGTACTTATTGAGTGTTTGACATGGAAAACCTGTCCATGCCATCTTCGGACAGAGTGTGTCAAGATCCTTGCTACTTCTGGGAACGACGGCGGGGAACAGCCCACAAACCTACCACTTTAGTACAGAAGATAATGACACAAATGACAAATGATTCATCTTGCCATGGTTGGCAGACATTCTTGTGCTGGAAAGAACACAAATCTTCCTGGAAAATGTACCAATACAAGGCTGTTTCTAGCTTTGCATCTTCTGTGAATCACTTCATATCTGTGAGTTTCTTTTCTAGGCTCCACAAAACCAGTAAGGTATCGACAAATTGGATGGCTGACAGATTGAAGGAATTCACTAAAGGGAATTCAGAATTAAAAAAGAAGCCTTGAGGGAAATGGTTTGTGAACGTAAGCAAAATTATACTTTGTCCTAATGCTGACTAAGATGAAATATGAACTACAAATGCGTACAATTCCACTAAGGGCATGAGACTCATAAAACAACACAGCGGGAGGCCACTTTCACCCCTTCCCCAAAGAAGAGACACAGGCAGCCCCAACTGCCCAGCCCGGCTAGCAGGGGTCTGGATGTGCCCCTTCCCTCCTCTAGCACTGCACACACTCAGCAGCCACAGTTTTGGAAGTCATGGCTCCTTTAGGTGACTTCTCTTCCCATACGGTGTGGGATTTTAAACTCCTGCTTTAGTCATACAGCCATGAGGCTGCACTGGCTCCGTCATGCTTTTTAAAGCAGGTCTAGGCCTGGGCTAAAGGGTGCAGGGACTGTACCCTGGCAAGGCAGAATGGGATTTAATTCTTACAGGCAAAATACAAAGTAAGTATAAGAAAACTGAACAGGGACACCGAGCTGGGTACCGCCTCCCCTCAAAATGTGGCAAAAGCAATAATTCTTGGCTCCTGTAACTTAGCTTCTTATAAAAGACATATTTAAACATTCTTCCTTGTGGTCCTCCTGCTTGGAAAGAGCTCCTCTAAATAAATTACAGCATTTTTTGTTTAAATCTGATGAGTGCCACAGTCAAGAAATCTGACTAACAAATTTAGCTGAGTTCCATTTCAAACAGAGGTCTAAAAGACTTTTAGGTCAACTTCTTTACTTCTAATTTCAGGAGAGGACTGTTCACCCTTTTCACATCAGAGAACAGGAGAATAAGTTACTTTGTACAGAACTCGTAGCTGTATTTAGGTTCTGTGGTTGGAAAAGATCCAGTAGAAAATCCTGTCACCGTCCTGCTGCCTCACAATGTTCACAACTGTCCCTCCTGAGCCTAGCTAATATAACTGTTGAAAGGAAGGAGTAAGACAAGCCTGGATGAAATTATACATGCCTTTTCCCTCTGAGCTTATCCTCTCATTTCTAAACTCAGTCCACTGCTCCATGCGTCTGAGTGCGAAGGAAGTTTATGGCAACATCTCCACTGCTGACTTCCTCATAAATACTGAGGTGCCCCAACTGAGGTACGCTCACAAAGAAAGAAAGACCATCTATGCAACAGTTTCATCAAAGAGCTAAAGATTTCTGTATAGTATGTGTCCATCAGTTAAGCCTTAACAGCAGCAAATATTAAATTTTGGCCCTGCTGATAAGTTGAAGTATTTCTCATGGTTAGAGCAGAGCAGAATTAAAACTACGCATGCTCTGGGTTTGTTTCTTTTGTTTGGAAAGGAAATGGGCTGAGATTTGCTTTTGTTATCAGTCTAAACCAAGGTTTATGGTAGCCTTGTACAACAAGAACTTGGTATTTCCAGATCTGAAAAAGCAATTAATAAATAATACAACTTTTTATTGATAACTAACCCCCTCCACATCTATCAGGAAACAGAAAATCAGACAGGTCTGGATTTTGTCCTGTAAACAAAGCAATGTAGGGACATAGTCATGAATAAATCTTTACCTCCGTTGCCAATATTTTTTGTATGAACTTACTTGAGGTGTAAATATTTAATGCTTCTTTTCTCTGCATTACTATTTATTTTACTGTGTGGGAGTAAAGGCATCCTTCGATACTGTGGACCAGGTAAATAATGTATTACTTAGTCTTCAAAAATCTCAGAGGAAAAGAAATGAGAAGATATCTTACCTTTGGTCATCACAATGCCTGCAAGAGTTTTGTGACGCGCATGCATGGAAGTGAAGTTGTCTGTCAGCTCCTGGAACTTCTGTGCAACCATTTGGTACACGGAGTCGGCAAAATCCTGAAAGACACAGTCAGAAAGAATTTTTTCACTTCTTTGATTGAGGAACCTGGGCGTTTCTGTAGATCAGTCACCTGCTATCAGCTGCTGAGAGGTCCCTTTTAGAATTAGACACCACCTACCTGAGCAAAGATAAAAGGAGTATGTCTCTCTTGACTACCCACATCCCCCTCAGAAATGGCCAGATTAACTGAATTAAAGCTAAGGCCTGTATTGGCTAGGATTAGAGGTAAAGCGAGAAGATTTCAAGGTTGACTTTTTTCCAGCATCCTACTTGTTGATCCAGGGTCAGTTTACAGGAATTTGTTGGTCCTTAAAGCATTTTATTGTTGTGAGCTGAAGAAGTGAATGTGTGTCCCACATTTCTTGTAGAAATAAGACCACTGAAAATTTCCATTAGCTCACTGAAACACGAGAGCTGAGCTACGGCCTGGATCATGGGTAAGGACCACCTGTTTCTGCATTCAAGGTGACTTTTTAATGATGCAGTGCTACTGAGGTGAAACGATCCGCTCAGGAATCATTAAACATAAACATATGTTTAACGCTGTCAGAGGAGTACCATGGTCTCTCTTGCTTCCACCTTGACAGCCAGTGGGAGGAGGAAAGGGGAACCTCTACTTGCACACCCTACCAAAGTTGTTGCTTGCACGAGCTCACTGGTGTGCGGTATTGCTGAGGGACTGGTCTGCCACACACCAGCCACCGCCTGAGCACGGCAGCTCTGTTGGAAGGGTGAAATTTTCCTGTGGACTGGGCTCTAGAGACTGTGTGGTCTGAACCCTCAGGTCTGAGTGAGTCCAGTCACCTTGGGAAGCCGGTTACTGAAGCCAAGCAGGGTAAAAGGTCTAAAAAGTGAATTCTGCAGACTGTATATGGATGAATGTGAACCTAAACCAGCTCTGGTGCTCCTGAGAACACCACTACTTGGACCGCTTCCCTGCTGCAACATTTAGTATCTTTTCATTTTCTTAATCTCTGCACTTTTGTTTGGCACAGAGCCTTTCAAGCATACGTTAGAGATAAGTCAGAGGGATGCTGTTTGTGAGCATGAGTTGTTCCTAAAGTCTGAAGTCTTTTCAAGTTCAGACAGCTTTGCAAGTCTGAACCTTAAAAAGTAAGATCCAAAGAATTTTTTTTTTTTTTGAGCCATATGATTTCTTGTGGGAAACCAAACTGTACCTATAAATCCTTCTGGGATCAGTTCCTGGGGGCTGGAGCTTACTCTGGGGTGCTGACAGGGGACCTCCTGGCATCCAGCAAACTGATTGGACCCGAGTGATGGTGCCTTTGTTAGGAAACGTGGCTCGACCAAGCAACAATTCCAGTTTTTCTCCTGGTGTTGGGCTAAGTTACCTGAGGGAGGTCCTGGTAAAATGGGCTCCCTTGAATTCACTTGGTCTTTTTAAGTGGGTTCACGGCACACATTGGGGAGAGGCTGAGTCTGCTATCCAGCCTCCTTAACCCTGAAAGTTCCACAGCCATGCAGGAGTACGGACGTGTATTTAAGACGATCATATCCATTTTCTCCCAAAACTGTTAATGGTGATGACAACATGTTGGTGAAAACACAGTATTTTAAATTGAGAGAACACACAGCTATTTTCCGGAGGAAAGCAGATTCTAATTCACAAATATTATCAGTAACACTACTGCCACTGAAAGCCTCTGCAGACTGTACACCATATGTTTCTACAGTTTGTTGTAGAAAGCCAGCTTAATTTTTCAACATTATTATAGCAAATATAAAAAATCTGATTAAATAAAGCATAATAACAATTAGGCAACCCCCTTTTCATAAAACCTGGAATATTTTTTCCATGTACAATCCTTGTAAGCGATTGCAATTTGCTCAGATACACAGAGGGTGGGATTTCTTTGACACGATAATTTTTCTTTGTTTTGCTAAATGCAGCTTTCCAAGGTATTGCTTTGGGAACAAACCATTTGCCCAAAAAGACAGTTTAATATAACATGGAACAAAATACGCTGGCTTGTTGCAAAAGAAGAAAAGGCATATAAACCCTTTCTGGGATATGCGTGCAAAATTCTACACTAGAATTAGATGAAAACTAAGAAAAATTATCAAGAACAGCTTGACAGTTCCTAAATGGAATTTCACTTTGACTGAGTTTATACCTCTTCTAATCTAATTGTCCACAACCACCATGTGAGAAAGGTATTGCTCATATAGTGCTTCTGAAGGATGAATTTTGGGTCAATTCTCATTTGTCAAGCATCAAGGCACCCTTGTGATATAAATGTAATTACAGTTGCTTTACAGATGAATGAGTGAAGGCACTAAAAGGGTGAGGGACTGATCCAGGGGAATAGCACGGAGGTGGGCACAGCCAGGTGTTCTGATTTCCTGATGCTCTGGCTAAGTGCTCAGCGCCAGAACACTGCCTGTCTTTCATAATATGAAAGTTTGTTTCTAAACTTGTTTTCCCTACTGAAGAGTGACTTCATACATAAAGGAAAACTAAAGTGTATTTGCAGGATTGATATAACTGGGTCCCATATGGTGGACTGAAAATCTGATCAGCTTTATTTAGACTAGAAAGAAAGGAAAAAAAAAGAATATCTCAATAAAACTATCTGCACCATCATTTAAAAAAAGAATCAAATAATAAATTTCATTTCCTGCAGTACTGCAGTTCAATCCATGCCTGCATTTCTAGTGTACCCTCCAAATCTGCATCCCAGGGCATTTTGCACTCATTAAGAGTTAATTAGCTTAGAGGCACATACAATTCCTAAAAGAATCGTTTTAAAAATGCTAAATAGAACAAATAACTTTTAACTTTGGATTTAGAAATCCCCACAGTCATAGCTTTCTTTACTTTGTTTGGCAGTAGGTTCCAAAGCCAGAGAGCAAAGAGACTCACTAAAGGCAAAATAACGACATGACTTCAGATAACATTTAGGGACGATAAGGAATTCAACATTCGCTGATCTCAAGGAGTGACCTGGGACATTAAAGAACAGCAAATCCATTAAATGTGAAGCCTCTTAGCTAAAATAAGTCAGGCGAATACTTTTTGTCTTGAATTCGTTGCCTAAAATGATGCCAGTGAAATTAACAGAAGCAATGGAGTGACATAGAATCACAGAATCACAGAATCATTTAGGTTGGAGAGACCTTTAAGATGATCGAGTCCAACTGTTAGCCTAGCACTGCCAACTCCACCATTAAACCCTGTCCCTGAGTACCACATCTACACGTCTTTTAAATACTTCCAGGGATGGTGACTCAACCACTTGCATACATGAATACATGTAGGATGCAGGAAAAACATAGTGTTTAATCTGAGAGGTCATCATATCGCCCCAAGTTTACAAATGGATGTTCCAAAGTACAACGGAAAGGAGGAAAAGGAGCAGTCTATTTCTGCAGATGGAAAAAATTAAGAAGTCAAGAGATGCACCGCTCAGCCCTGTTAGGGACTTGATACTCTGAGGATTGATCCATGTAGTGCAGCATTAATTTCAGGGCCTTGAATAATCCAACCCTGAAAGCTGGCCCGGTGGCAGAGCTGGGTATGGGGTTAGTTTCTTGGCCTGTACCCATAAGTTTCAAGAAGCGTAGCACAGCGCCTTCCCCTCTAAGTCACACCAGAGCAGCCATTTGACTTGACCCAGTCACATGCACTGAAATCAGTGACAGTGTTTCTGCTTATCTGGAGTATTTATACTGCCTTTCCATGTTTCTATAAACCCAAAATTGTTTACAAACATGTCTAATGCATGCAGGACAGATCTGGTGGAGGCAAGAACTGGTACATTTACCCCTGGTCAGTTTAGAACCAGAGTTTTCATTCCAGAGATTTTCTTGCTTTGCTATTAAACACTAATCTTACCAGAAGATCAACATCCAGATGATCAGTCCTGATGGGATGGAAACCAGAAAAATCCAACTACTAACAGCCATTGTGAGCTGGGTTGAACTTTTGGGACACAGGCTAGACTAAGTTATCTGCCATAAGAAATAACTTACACGAAAGGAACCATTCTTTTGTTATTCTCTATCATCAAAACAATTAATCTCAGAGAAAAATTGTCTTCGGTGATACCACAGTTCCTACTGCCAGATACGAGTGAAAATAAAAGTCTCCATCTGGAGTAAATAAAAGAGCCAAATACACCTTGGCAGCTTCTGAACAACTATCAGGTTGGCAGCAGAAAAAGGGAAAATTTCAGATGGGAGGAAAAAAAAAAAAAGAGTCGAAGTATGCCTGACTCTAAAGTGCTCCACATAATGCTCAACCGGCAAGGATGGGAGCTCAAGCATGCCCATGCTCTTGCCAGGGTGAGCTTGGCCATGCTGGCTTTGCCTGTATGTTGGAAGGAAAAAACACGGCTCTCTGGAAGAACTGACCTTCCAGGTGCTGAGTTTCAAATCCTCTGTTTTGGTTCACCCACTATCAAAATTTCTTTTCATAGGTCCTTGCTGTACAAGCAATACTTTTCTCACAGGCAATTTCTTTGAGATCAAAACTTTACTCGGTCTTACTAATACGGTGAGTGCTAAGAGTAAGACAAACAGGACTGCTAGACTTGCACTGAGAGTCAAATCCACTCTCGGTTGTACTCAAACCATGCATATTGCCTAAATGCCTACTGTCACTGGACGAAGCAATGATTATGTGCTCAGGTGCCTGCGAGAGGAAAGAAAACAGATAAGAAAACTTTTCACTGTGAAAGAAGACTGCGAGATCCTGCAGTACTTAATGAGCTATATTTCAACATATACAAGGAGGATGGAAAAATGAGAAATAGATGTCATTACTATTAAAACTGTACTGTGTTGTCTGAAGTATTCATCTGTCCTTGATTACCATATCAAATTACTTGTGTTATTCACAAAGGAAAATCAAACTTGAGATCATACCATTACAGAACAAAAAACTTCTAGTCATTTCTCAGCACTAATATTTCAAATGGTATAAATAATTAAATGTGTTCAAGTTTGCAATGGGAGTCTTCAGGGTAAAACTGACATTCAACAAGAGTAGTAAGGATATTAAAATCAATAGATTATAAAGGAGAAAGCCTTTAGTAAATATTTTCTATTGAAATCCTATCTTAGGGTTTATAGGGTTGAAATATCAAAAAGGTTAGATTTGCATATGGATGGGAAGAAATATTCTGCTATACAGATATCACCAAAGGCTCAGTTCCTCCTGTCTCCCAAGTACTTTATTTTCCAGAAAATTACTGACATTTGGGGGGTAAATGCTGAACACGACGAATGGGGATCAGGTTGAATTAAGTTCACAACTCCCTTCAAAGAGAAAAGGAGATGCACACCTGGTTCTTTTTACTGGCCGAGGGGGAACACACACTCGTTGACGGCAGGAGTTTGTATTTTTTCCTGCGGAGAACTCTCCCTGCGTAAATGGGAGGGGAGGAAAAAGCAGCACAGAGCCTAACAATCCCAAAGCGCTGCTCCTGGGCAGGGTGTGTAGCAAATTGCTACACAACACACTTTTTCCCAGGCTTGTAAATAAGTTTGCTGTAGCTAGTAGGAGATTCATCGCTAAGTGATTGTACCCTCGAGCCAATGAATTAGTCAGGCTCTTCCCAGGTACTACATCATCTTCAAGACGCAGTCTTGAGAAGAGAAATAGCCGAGGGTCGTGAGCTGCCCTCCGCCATCAGTCTTCTAGCATCAATTTAACTCCTGTTGCCAGGAGCTCCCCCAGCACGGTGGAAAGGGCTGAACGAGGACTGAGAGGAATGGACAGGCAGGGGTGACCTGGGGAAGGAAGGAGAGCAGTGGGTCGCAGGCAGTGGGTTGCAGGCTGGGTTCATTCCTTGCCCTGCTTCCTGGCAGCCTCGGTGCAAACCACCTGCTTTGCCACGAGTCCCACTTCTCCAGAGCGAAAAAGGGGATGACTTTTGCCCACCTCTCAAGGGTACGGTGAGTCAAATGGCACTGGTGGTGGTGAGACTCTCCAAGCAGGGTCGTGCAAGGACGTCTGCAGCCAGACTGGAGGCTGCAGTCCACGTCCCCTCATAACTCAGCATTCCTTCAGCACGCACAGGCATTTACCAACATTAGTCAAAGAACAAGGCACTGCCAGGGAATTCATTGTGATTCTTTCCTTGAGATGTGCAGTAATTATTTCTCTCCGATCATAACTCCTTCAGTATTGATCATTATGTCTGGTTTCAGCTTATCCCTCAGGGCCAGCGTATATGGGCTTTGTTTTATCTTAGATGGACGTAGTTCTATTTTGTCTGGCTGTATGTTTTCATTTCAGCTGACTGCGTTCATATATCCTGCGTACATCCTGATTTGGAGAGGTCTTCTCATTCATGCTTCTTAGAGGGGATTGGGCGCATGCTGCACAGGCAGCAGCTGGGTACATGTTCCCACACTGAGCTTCTAATGAAAACTCCAATAACAATAATGTACTTCTGACACTGAATATCCTCGTGGTTTTCTTATCAAGACTGATGGGGAACGTCAACTTCTCCTATTGATTCAGTCAAAAGAATCACTTTCACCAACCCCCCCATCTGTTCATAGCCCTATTATGAATGTTTTAGCTACATATGATGCTGAGCTACCATAATGAATTCCTTATGGCGGTAATCATCAAATGTCCCGAATTTGCTGCATTCATGAAGGCTTCTCAGTGGCTCACCTGACCTCGGCTGACTTGGCCGACTCACCCGAATTGTGCAATGGGCTCCCGGGCTCAGAGCGATTATTTGCTGGCTACTTCCCTCTCCTCCCCTCACCCTGGCTGGAAGCTGATTGCTCTGCTAATTTCCCAGGCTCCACAAAACATATTTGCCTCCACTCTGTTGCTTATATCATTAGTGATCATTTAATAAATATCAGCTCTGTGCTGGCTGCTGTATGAGGCAGGCTTTGAAGATTATCCCTGTGCGGCAGATGAAAGAATGAGAAAATGCCCCAGAAGACCCCAGAATGGGAGTCAGAATAGAAAATTCCCTCTCCCACTCATTCGTTTTTTGGGTTTCCCAGCAAACCTATGGCTTTGTGAAAATGATAGCCACCCTCTGCCGTGGGGCTGTGAGGATATAGCATGCACGGAGAAATTCAGATGAGACAAAGGTGGAGACAAAGGACGGTTAGTTAAGATCCACCTCTTATCTAATCTCGGCAGCTTTATGCCTGGGAGCTTTCCCGGTGACTTGTTTGCGTTTTAGATTAGACCCTGTTCTAATGAATGTGAGGTCTGCTAAAAACCATTTTATCAGATTTTGATGAATTGTTCATATATCCAGCATATGCTCCAGCAATGATTAAAGACTGCAGTAGGCTTCTCGCATTTCCTGAGTGGCTCAATGCAAGCTGAAAGTCCTCCACTGCATCTGGAACTTTTTTACTAGGGAACACAAAAGTCTCCTAGCAAACTTTGTTTTAAATCTTTTCAGTGAGATTTTCAGTCACGAATGGCAAAAAGGTACTGTGCCAATGTTCGTAGAGGTTTTTCTTAAAATGTTGATTTTTTTCACATAAATATCAAGTTTGAAATGGGGGAAAAAACCAACTTTTATTTGGGCATTTGGAGAGGGATGGACAAATTTAGAAACAGATAGCTATGATGTGAATTCTGCTACAGTGAAAAAGCTTCTGAATTTTTACATAAGTACCACAATGTTATCCTGTAAGGGAGATTAATAAATGCTAAAATACCTCAAAAGAAATTTGTGGCAACAGTAGTGCAAAGATCAAACAGGAATTTATTCTATGAGCTCAGTGAAAAAAAATTGGTCTGTTTTCTCAATATATCCCTTGACTATAGGGAATCAATCAAACCTAATATAATGTATCTTTTTATTTGTTTGAGAAACCCCTGGAGTGACTGAAAGAAAACAGAACACGTAAAACAAGCATACTATTGAAAAAGGAAACGCTGTCAAATCCAAATGCCCCAGCTCCTCCAAAACGTACGGTTTTCTATTTAGTAGAAAAACATTTTGTATGTAGGTTTAATTAGAATCTTTAAATTCACATTAGTGTGTTAATGTTAGGATGCTAACAGATGAGCCCCTCTATTTGAGGTTGATTCACTGTTGTCTGCATTCATCTTGCTCTAAAAAGATGCTACCAATAAGTACCATTTCAATGAATTTAGAGGAAACAAGCTTTTCCACCGACATGAACAGTTGTTCCCTAAAGGAGATCATGCTCAGTTTCCAGTTCTGCTTCTTCTGAGTACAGCTCTGCATTTATCGCTCTAGTAATGAAGAATGTCCATACCAATTTTGCAGAACCATTCTTGAAGTCAATACTGCACCTGCTAACAAACAGCAGAAAGGAGGGGTTGTTTGCTTGCCTTTTTTCTTTTCCTTTTCTGATCCTTAACCCAAAAGCCTTCTTCCTATACAGGCACACATAAGGTTGGCTGCAAGCGTTGAGTAATTCAAAACAATGAAGTAGTGTTCACTTTGTGGCCTTGTGCCTGTGTCAGGACAAGCCGCAGGTGTCAAGCTGTTGTACACTACAGATATTAAATTAGCACGAATGGGTTTTCTTTAACTAGATAAAAGCTCTATAAAGCCACTGGTGCCCAGGAGTGGCTAACTCTGTAAAAAGACGTTTATGGTCTCTCTAAAAACCTAGATTTTAGATTCATATTATGAGCCACCTCTCTTTAATAAAATCACGGAGACGTGGTGGGATAGCTCGCATGACTGGAATGCAGCCATGGATGGCTACGTACTTTTTAGGAAGGACAGGCCAGCAAGGCGTGGTGGCGGAGTTGCTCTTTATGTCAGAGAGCAACTGGAATGTATTGAGCTCTGCCTAGGGCTGAATGAAGAACGAGTTGAGAGTCTACGGGTAAGAATTAGAGGGCAGGCCAATACAGGTGACACTGTTGTGGGTGTTTACTATAGGCCACCTGATCAGGAAGAGGAACTTGACGAGGCCTTCTACA
>VZSC01002524.1:504510-609629 GCA_013398225.1 Steatornis caripensis
ATGAGGAAAGGCTGAGAGAGCTGGGTCTGTTCAGCCTGGAAAAGAGAAGGCTGAGAGGAGATCTGATCAATGCTCACAAATATCTAAAGGGTGGATGTCAAGAGGGTGGGGTCAGACTCTTCTCAGTGGTGCCCAGCAACAGGACAAGGGGCAATGGGCACAAACTGGAGCACAGGCAGTTCCATCTGAACATGAGGAGGAACTTCTTTACTGTGAGGGTAACAGACCACTGGAACAGGCTGCCCAGAGAGGTTGTGGAGTCTCCTTCTCTGGAGATATTCAAAACCCGCCTGGACGCATTCCTGTGCATCCTGCCCTGGGCTAACCTGCTTTAGCAGGGGGGTTGGACTAGATGATCTCTAGAGGTCCCTTCCAACCCCTACCATTCTATGATTCTATGATTCTGAGAAATGTCCTTTCAGTTTTCTGTTTCCTTGTTTTATCTTTCTTAGGTGCATTAAAATGAACATCCTTTGGAAACTAACGGTGGCAAACCCCTCATCACATGCAATACACTTGGATGTTCAAGGTCCACTCTCTTCCCAAAGCCTAACCAGTTAGCAGCTCTTGGGTGAATGTTCAAAGCAGGGAGAGAACAGCGCTTACTCAAATCCTGTGAGTATCGCTTTGAAAATCTACGCCTGTGTGTTTATGGTTCTCATCAAGGTGCTGCACTATTAAGAGCCCTCCCCATCACACATATGCTTTGTTAGATAAAGCAGGGTGCAGGCAGTGTCCAAACTAAATTCAATCTATTCTGAACTGCTGATCCCAGCAAGGCACTGCACGATTCAACTTTCTGAATCACCGCAGAGCAATGCGTGCAATAGACTGTGTGGCAATTACTATACAGACATTGGAATTTTTCATTTCTTGTTGTTAAAGATCTTGCTGTCATTTGCTGTAATGATTCTTGAAATCTGGCTGTAACCTTGCTAACAACCTTTCCCTTGGCTGGGAGGGGTGGTGAGACAATCTACATTTCATGTGACTTCACCCTTCTCCGGGTTTCTCCTCAAATGTAGAATTGCATAATCAGCAGGGACAGTTCTCATCATGTACGGTGGTGTTGTGCTAGGAGAGGCAGAACCGTAATTTCTGCTGAATCCCAATTGCCACGCAGGCACCCAAAAGAGCCATTTGGGGCTGGTGCGCGCCTGGGGCCAGGGCTAAAACCAGTCCCTTCCTGTCTTAAGAGACTTACTGTCCCTTGCTAGACAAACACAAGTAACTAACATAACATTCCTGAAATTCAGAAAGAGTTTTACTGTTTTATATCTGAGGAGAATCTGAATCTAAAAATTCAGCATTACTTTTAGGCCATACTCTAAAAACCAAATATCACTTTCTCATCACCATCCCCTCCATCTCCGGTCAAGAAAATCCTAAGCAAGTGTCCACACCTGGAACCTGGGAATGGCTTTTTCAAACCCTGTGACAACCCTTGGGCAAAACCTGCTCCCTCAGCAGACTTCTGTTCAAGCAAGAGCCCAGGGCAGGACTGAGCGTGAGGCCAGCAGACTGCGGAGTGGCACTGCGTGGGCTGCCCTCTGCAGAATGACCTTCCCTTGGGACCATGCCTGCCAGAGGGGTGGGAAGGATCTGCCCGCAGATCCGCGTGATGTTACAGCTTTTATTTACAGCTCAGATTCCTTACTGCAAAGAAAATCTTTACGAAAACTTCCTCGTCATGGTAGAGTTGCTTCAAGTGATCTATTCCCTGTGGGCAATAAAGGAAGAGCTTCTTGGGAAAGAAAAAGACAAATAATAAAAGGATGAACCCGGTAATTAAATTCAAGATCAATGATTTCTATTTATTTAACTATTTACATAGAAATCTCAATGCAGTTTACCTACAAATTGATCAAACCCTAAAAAATTCGTGTCAGATAGGTAAATGTATTTATTCATATGTAACTCATGATTAGATTGAGAAACAACCAGTTTTAATATTTTGCTCATGTAAGTCAGTGTCAAAGACAAGAAATAGAATGTATAATTCTTGCCTTACAGCAAAAAAAAAAAAAAAAGAGATAATACAAATATGAATAAATTTCTTTTATCAGCACACCACACCTCTGGAAGGATACCTCTAAGGATCTCTAAGGTGTCGGGCATTATACGTCTGGGCTCCTGTGTACAGCCATGGGGTAAGAAAGAATCTCCCAAAATTCAAACAGCAATTCCAGAGAGAAAAGTGGAATAACCAGCTTCATGCCCAGCTCTCAGAATACATAAAACTGTGTCACCAATCTGTGTTTCTAAGGTAATTGCTGGATGTTAGCTCCCTTGCTAAGATGCACATAACCTAAAGGGCACTACAGTAAATTACATCCAGCCCGTTCCTCTCTCCTGCTCTGCTCAAAGGGCTCCTCAGCAAGGAGAAGCTGGCACACGAGCCTTGCACTACTCTTTCATGTCTACAAAACTGTCCTGCCAAAACCTGGGGGGTTGCAGCACGCAAGGGCTACACAAAATTCTTGGACTCAAGAGCTGACTAATGTGGAAAGCAAGGTGAAACATGCTGCTTGGAGGCCCTGAAAACGATAAAAGCAAAGAAGCAGAGAATTTCAACGCTGTCTGCCATTGCAGCTTTTCCTTCCTGTCTTTCTTTATCCCTTCCCCTCCTGTGATTATGTGTTTAACCATTTCCCCCACCTCTTCTGTTGAGTGAATCTCTGCTTAGCCTCACAGAAGCATTGTCTAGGTGGTCTAGAAACGCAGACAAACTATTATACAAATCGAAGTCTGTCCAGTTTCTGATAACACCAAAAGTAATTTATTTTTTGTTTATACTCCACTACCTTTGACAAAGCTTCCTCTAGAGATTTATATCTCCATCCTGACTGCCTTCCAAATGTTTGTCAATTTTTTTGTTTTGCAACTGACAAAAGAAAAAAAATATCTGACATCAACCTTGGAAAAGGTACTGAGCACAGAAGTTCTTTTTTCTTTTTTTCAGACGTGATAAAATCTTGCCTAAAACCATGTCCAACCTTTTCAGTAGAAAGTCCAGATGGCTTTGCAGCCTGTACAACAGACTTTATTCACTGATGCTTCTCTAAGTGTCAGCAGGGTGTTGTCTTCCAGAACTAGTAAATGCGCAATGAAAGGCAGCTCGGAGGGGAGAAATAAACACAAACAAAAAAAATATCCTCACTTAAATCCCCCGGCCTCCTTCCAAAAATCAAATTAATCTGAGAATTTCTACATGCATCTGACTGAAAATTCCCCCCGGGTGGAGAAAGGCTTTGCAAACAACTGGAGGTGTAATGGATGGGGTAGCAGTTCAGGCAGCTCCAGGCTGAGCAGTGATTTACGCACTCACTGCTGACTCCGGGTCGCCCTTGCCTGCATTGCAAATATTTCAGCTACAGGATCAGGACCCTTCCAAAGTCTGTATATAGGCTTCAACCTGCAGCATCTCGCAGTGTTGTTTTCACTATGGTCACATTAGCACAAAGAAGCACTTACAAGTCTGACAGGCAGGCAGGGAAGGGAGTGGCTGAAGGCTCAGGGATCTGGGCTGAGTTTCTGCCTCTCCACCTGGATCCTCTGCAGCCTGATGCCAGGCAAGCCATCAGCCCCTGCTTCAGTTTCCAATCTGTAAAACGGGAATATTTTGGTGAAGCCACGCGTGTGACTTCTTTGATGTAGGTGGGGGTCAAAGTAGTATTTACCTTCCATTTATGGCCAAGCTTACCACAGGATTAGCACCGTCCCACCCTTACCTCGACTCCGCGTGGTGCCCAGCTTTAGACCTCAGCAATATGGGAGGACGAGTGGTAAAACAGCCCTGCCATGGCCAGCGCTGGTCCTGCAGCCATGCTGAGCCCTGATTAGGAGCCAGATCCTGCACTCAGCAACACGAGCACAGAGGGCATCTGCCTGGTCTACACCAGCAGAAAAAACTGCCCGCTCTTGGTACCACTTCTGACTCCTCCAAGGAAATCACGAAGAGGAAAAAGCTCCAACCAATATGAAACTCATGCAGCTATCATCATTTCAACCACCATCTGTGTGACAATAGTGGCAGTGGTTGATACTGCAGCCACCTCCTTAGAAGTCTCGATTCTGTCACAATTGTGTAGCCTTGCAGTTGGCAGCGCTCTCTCTGCGCAGTTTATCGCAACGCGGGCGTGCTCCAGGAGCAGAGCGCCTCGGTATGACTGAAAGGTAAATAGTAAGTGATAGCAACAGTGGGGCAATTCTCAGAAGAGAGGGGGGAGAAAAGAAAAGAGAAAAAAAGAAAAGAAAAAAAAAAGAAAGCTGGTGCACACAAAGCCCTTCCAGCATGTCTCTGGTTTTGTTTCTCGTTGACACACTACTCCCGTTTTGAGCTGACAGCTGTGGTCCAGCCTTTGTCAGGTAATTAATCTGGATGGTTCATTTTCACACGTGAGCAGCAGGTTGGCAAAGTCTCCTCTAGCAGCAGTTTGTGGGATTTTTTTCTTTTCAGAGCAGCATGGGCATGAAAGCGTGTGTGTGTTTGCGTGAACATGCGCACAAAACACACTCTTAGACCTGGCCAGCCATTTGTTCCTGCGCTTTGGAGGGTGAATGGAAGGAAACCTCAGACAGGAATTTAAAAGCATCAGACTTCCTCTCATTGATTACAACTGACAAAACATTAAAACCGCCAAGTTACCTTGCCAAGGCTGAGCACCTCTGGTCTGACTCACACAACTTCTGTGTCTGTTCAGAAACGAAAGTGATTAAAAAAAAGAAAAAGAGAAGGAGAGCGAGCGAGGGAAAGGAAAGATAAGCCATCATATTTCTTGGCTGGGAAATTGGGGGGGGTGCGTTTTAACATTTGCTTAGTTAGTTTAATAATAATAATAATAATAATAATAATAATAATAATAATAATAATAATAATAATAATAATATTTTGCCCATAGAGTGGTGACAGCTAAAATGAGCACATTTTCTTTTTTTGCGATGCAGACAGTGCTCTGCAAGGTCATCAAGCTAGGAAACGTGATTCTATGGTTCTTGTGCCAAAGTGCCAAAATATCCTTTCACTGAAGCTGTATGCCTTCAAGCCATCCCTGAGCTCCACAGAGCCGCTTTCTTCTGTTTGATGGTTTCTCACCACTTCCACATTGTGCCCCAAGATACCTATCTTGACAAACGGCTATGTAGTACATGGCTGGGCAACACAATCATACCTCAGAGTCTCTGTCCTCTACAACCAACACAGGCTTTCTTATTTCTTCTTCCTTATATTCCTTCTTCCGTACATTTCTTCTTCCTTCTTCTTACAATCCAGTATGCTCTTAAAACCTAATCTCCGTATCAGTCTGTTTTATCTGTGCCCTGAGGTACCCCACCCCTCTGTTTCCATGGGTAATGAAGAGATGGTTCAATTCAGTGTGTGCTATGAAAGGATGTAAAGTTATGTCATACATTTTTGTCTCCCTGGCTAATCATACCAAACTGTGCTTTGAGCCAAACACGGTAATGTCTCTCTGTCGAGGATAACGAGCTTTAGTCCCTAGGGGTAGGGGGCCCTGATGGAAAAGAATGCAGGGGTCCCTAGGCAGTTGGCTAAGTCGGGAGGGGCTGTGTTAGGAGAGGTGGATTTAGGAAACTGAGCACTCTTCACCTTTTCTTGAATGTTTTAGGTTGTTACTTCTAGGTGAACATTTCAGTAGCTACCCTCGCTTCCAGCGGTCAGCCCATGGAGCCATGCGAGACCCCTGAGTGACGGCCATATTCTGGCCATCTCTTCCCATAAGAGACTCCTTCTGTCCCCTGGCCGAACAGGGAGCCCAGATCTACTGGCTCTCAGCAGCAGATTAAATCGGTTGTCTATCCCTTCAGTTTCAGTGCTGTACTAACAGTGAACAGGTACCAGTCGTAAGTGATCAGAATAAAGTGATTTCCTTACACCAGAAAATGGAATAAAATTCCCTCTCCTAAATCCCATTTAGCTCTACATTCATTACATTGCCACGCTTTTGTAGGGAAATGTTCAGATCCCATTGAAATGTCCTAGGCATTCATTTTCCCTGCCAATAACAGGAGTGCTGTGCACTTAACATTGTCCTTGGAACACAGTACAAATGTTTCAGCAGCTAATGAAATTATCACAGACCCTGCGACCTGGAAAACAAACAGAATAAGAAAGTCTTACCCTTGCTGGCTAAAATGATGTCGTACAGCTGTATTTTGTCACATACTTTATATATATATATATATACACACATATATATATGCGTATGTCATGCCAAATTGTAGATTGTCATTGTATATATATTAAGGTGGTTAAGGAGGCTTTCTTTAGCTGACATTTCCAACACATCTCAACAACTGTTTTGCTAGAATCTATGCCATGTGCCGTGTATTTTATAGTTTCTTTAGTACATACAGGGTTTAACTGTTCGAAGACTAACACTCACCACCTTCTAACAGGGACGTAGTAGTGTTACCTTTTTGCTCCATCCAAACTTTAACATCTCAAGCTTTACTACTTTATTTTGTCCTTAATATTTTTTGTGGAGATAGAACTAAAAAAACCCACAGAACAAACCCTCATCAAAGAGGTACAAAGATGTCTTTCAAGGCAAGGATGGTGAGAAATCTCTCAGGGTACAAAACTGGAAGACAGCTGAGGGAACTTACTGTCATTGCAAAATGCATTGTCATACTACAGAAAAGGACAAAACCTGAGTTTCCTTTGGGTTTTTAAGCATAAAACTTGCATGGGTAGATGGTTGGAGACCTTTGAAGAGCTCAGTCTCATTGTAGGCCCAAACCAGATGTAAGGTTGTCCTTTTATGTTACGTGATGCCAAGGATGTAAGTCTCTAACGCTTTTTGGTATAGACATGACAGACCTGGTCAGAAGTTGTAACCATTTTGTTGAAACAGCTATTGAATCCCCACGCCTCAGTTTCTCTACTTGTATTTATCTGCCTGCAGTACCTCAGGGATCACCTCTGTCATGGCCTCTGTATGTAAATATCTGTGGCAAAGCAAAGCATTGCCATCACAGTGTTGACATGTCAGCAACGTGGGACAGCTCATCCACATCACGGAGACAAAATGAACACTTCCTTTGCAGGTGAAATCCAGCTATAAAACCAGACGTTCAACACATTCGACACCAATTGGAGATGACACTGCAAAGCCATCATTCCACCTGTGCCCCCTGTATTTAAAAAAAATGAGCTAAGGTGGTAATTTTGCCTTCTCAATTGCCCTGCCGGCAAGGTGGCGGGGTGCATGGGCTGTCACACCTTGCAGGAGGGAGAACAACCACTTTCTCCTCATGGCTCCAGCAGCAGCTGCTTGCTTTGTGTACTGGCTCATAGCAAACCAACAGCCACGGGCTCTCCGGGGAGGTACACAGCTGTCCCACTGGAAGGATACAGCAGACATCGACTTGTGCATCACCGGTCAGAGGCAGCCCCTGAGAAACAGTGTTTGGGTATGAGCTTCCATCACAGCCAGCAACACCAGTGCCATTAAGGATTACTTGTTTAAGAAGAAAATGGCCTACTTCGGCTTAGGGAGACCAAGGGCTGATTCTGGTTCTGGTCCAGAGCCTGGCGAGAGTGAAACGCTTCTGCAGCTTGTACCAGCTTCACAGGTATTCTACATAATGCAGAATAAGGGAGGAAGGTCAATTATCCAGGAGCATTCATACCACAAAAGTTTCAAAAATTCTCTTAAGAGATTCGCAAAGAAACGCAATCTACTTTGAGAATTTGGGTTATAGAAAGTCGTGAATGTAAAATTCCTCTCAAAAGGTATGGACTAGCACAAAATCAAGAAGAAAGAAATAATTATTAATGACTGGCACATGTTAACGCCAGTTTTGGCAACAGAACCACAGCTGCTAAGGTCCTCAATTAGTAAGAACAGGGTGAGCTGCATGCATTTCCAAGCGGCAAGTCCAGTTGGCCGTGGCTGAGGGTGCCACCCAACAGGCTTTCTTTTTAGTGGTAAAGCACTTCAAAAACCAACTTCTAAATCCACTGTCACCGATAATTTTAGAAAAGCTTTTGCTTTTCCTTTTCCCTCACAAAGCCTCCCTGTCACACTGTAGTACATACGGAAAGAATTCAGAATCTGAGCCACATCTTGGAGAAATCCATAGAAACATTTACCTGTGCTTAAGAAAGTTTTGGGTTGGACTTCCTGTGTCTTTAAAAGTGGAATATTTCTGCTATTTCAGGAGTTCAACTTTTTATGCAAAGCTTTTAAAAAATTTGCTTGTGCATTTCATTTCAGTCTACACCCGTAGAAATTTGGAATAGCTAATGGCTATCAGTGCTGCCTACCAACACATTTTTTCGGGCCAACTGGCATTGATGCATACCCGTAGCATGTCTTTTGCTAACTAGTACTATTTCTAAAAATCTCAATGACTAAAAATCAGTCACTCAGAACTTACTGCAGGGGATTGCAAATAGCAGCTCTCAATTACGGAATGCAGACAGACTATAAACCACCGTATGAAACAAGGGATGGGATATTGAAACAGACTCACTCAAGAGTCACTCAATAGGAAAAAAACTTAACAAATGTTTCTTGCAAAAAAAAAAAGCAAGATGACAGCCAACAGTCCTTGCCCCATGTCTTTCCTCCCAGATTTCTCCACTCTTTCTCACACACCACTTGCTTGTTTACAATTTTTTTACTCCAACTTTTCGCTATTTCTTCTGAATCACTCTCAGACGCTCTTTACTAAGGTTTGTCTTGTTATCACATGCTAACTTCTTTCCCTTTTACCCTTCAGACGTGTTGGTTTTTTTTTTCCTCCTGCTATCATTTCTAGTCCCCTCAGAGAAGACAGTGATCCTGAGCATTACAGGTACATGGCATAAGGGCACGAGTATGATGCCGGGTCCTGGTGGTACGACCTAGTGTTGAGCAGACACGTGACCTGCCGCACATTGAGCCAAGGATGTCACTCAGTGCATACACTGCAAAATGTGATCATCTCTGCCATCAGCTGGGAGACTTTCTGCAAACAGATGAATATTGTGGGTTAGCAGGAGGGCTATCAGCTAGTGAGATGAATGCAAGACCTGGCTTTGGATCAAGTACTGGATGTGGAGGGACCACATGTAACAGGAACCAAGCTCATTTCTTTCAGTGGCTTTTCAGCTTTACCCAAATGGTAGAGTCTGCCCAGAGCTCCTTACCACCCCACACGAGTGGAATAGAGCACAAAATAGATCAGCAATAGTGTAGTCCCTGGCTCTTTTCCTTTTTCATGCTGAAGAAAGATAGCTAGAAACTAGGAAATCACTGCTGTGTGTTTTACAGAAACTACAACATTTCAGCACTCTGACCCAAAACCTCCCTATAATGCTTTTTGTGGCACATAAGGAAAAACTTCCAACCGTACCTGTGAGATTACTAAGAACGAAAAGTCATGAAGTCCAAGGTGAAGAGATGGATGGAGGCAAAGGCTTTTTTTGGTGAGTAATGCTACAAAACCCTAAGCATCTAAGACTGCACAGCTTTACTGATTTTACTACAAATGCTTTTAGCTTACTACAGCCCTCACTTGCCTTGCTCAGAGGAGTGCTTACTTGAGCAGCAGAAGGGACTACTGTACCAACTCCAAAGTGAATAATCGTAATCCCAGTTTGGACACACTAACTGCACAGGCAAGTGAGTGCACGTGCTGAATAAAACAAGCTTGGCAGCAGTTGGGAATCGGCTCTGCTCTGCTGTACAGTCCCCGCTCGGATCTGTAGGCACAGCCCACCACGTAGGCATGGTTCTCCTACCCCTTCCCTCAGCTCTGGGCGTGACCACGGCTGGGTGAGTGCAAAGCATTCCGGGTGTCACCACTGCCACGGCCAGCGTTTCCTACGCCTCCTAGCAAGCCGTACATCATCAAATATTGATATGGTTCCGGTAGGCTGCCACTCCTGACATCTGATGTACAGCTTTAGGTGCTCTCGTTCTAATTCTAAGGAGTCAATGAAGGATCAAAGGAAATGTCATATTTATCCCATGCGGGCTGTAGTGTGACACGTCTCGAACCAGTGAGGGAGGAACTGTAGGGCTGCTGAATTCCCACCGGCTCTTTCCCTGACGTCACCCAATTAAGAGGATGAAGGCCAGGCTTTTAGTTAGCGAGTGAATGCTGTTGCCTGCCCTCCAACATTTCAAATATTTATCATGTTAAATATCAACTTGGAGAATATTGCGTTCGTTTAAGCTTTTCACGTTCCAATGGTTTTTTATTATTTCCATCGACCAAAATAAATGAAGAAAATGTTTCAGACTACACATGAAAGCATGTAAAAATCAATAACTGGATTTTAAAAGATCTAGAATGTCTTGAATACATTCATTTTTCAAACATTTTTCTCTGATCTTTAAATAGCTTTTCTTGGAGCATACATTTTTTGAAAAGTCAAATACAGAGCATTAAGGGTATAATTACCATTTTAATTATAACTCAATCATCCTATCTACTTTGCATAGAAATTACAGCTTTTATGTCAGGATTTTGGGTACTCACAAACATTCAGGAGTAATTAATGCTAGAGGTTTTCACTGTATATGAACTTTATTTTGTAGCATTTATTTCAACCAGGCTTCATTCAAAAAGTGTAAATATACTGAATTTTATATTCACAATTTTGAAGCAGAAACTTCTTCTCCACAAGTGTCTGTAAAGCGGAAACAAAAAAAGATCAGAACCTGACAAACTTGAAGGCAAAATGTATTTTCCTCCCTCTTCAAATTTAATCCATCTATGTAAATATGGTCAGATCAAATTCCAGTGGCAGTAATGAAAAAGTTCCCACTAACCAGTATCTGACCAGATTCATGGAGCGTTTCTGATAATTTTGCAAATATTTCTGGAAAGTATTTAAGATTTGAAATTTTATTTCCAGGCCCCTTTAGCATTTATTTGTCCTGTTTGAGTTTTTTATTTCAAAAGCTATTCTTAGAGATTTGTTTTAGAAAATTAGTTTACCCAAATGACCTTGCAAAATTGCCTGTTGTATCCCTCTGCAATTAATGTATGTGTATGCATGTGTGTACACGTGAAATTCAGCAAAATCAGTATCAACAAAGCTGGGTTTTGTCTAGTTAACACCACGATATGAGATTTAAGTGATTTCTCCCTGTCGGTGTTGAGATAGGAAAGAAAATGCTTTCGTGAGTATAAATATAAGGAAATAAAATTATCCTCCATCTACAAATGGGCACTGTTTCTCTTTTTACTGATTTTTTTTCCTCTTCTACACGTCAAAAAAGACTGTTCTTTGCATTTCTATCACTCTCCACATGTTGGGCTCTGCAGTGTGCTGGAGCAGCAGATGCCTTTTTTCTTTCCTTTAAAAGCACGGCAAAGCCACACAGAACATGTCCTTTGTCTTTGTTTGGACATTAATGATATCATGACATTTTCTGTGCTCGTTTATCTTTTCCTGGCTCAAGTATTTTTGGGGAAAAAAAAGACAATTCTCCCAAGAGCAAGGCTCTGGCTCAAGTTGCAGTGCTTGATCCCCCAGAAGTAGCTGCCTGTGTGTGGTGCAGTGGGCTCTTCTGCACACAGAATTGCTTTTGCCTTCAGTGCAAACCTTGCATGAAAGCCCAGACCAAATCAAACCCCTTTTCTGGGAAGAGCTGTGGGATCTGGAGGGAAGATTCATGATGCTTATTACCAGCCTGCACTTGAGACGGATGTCTTTCTTACGCTCCCAGTTGTGGAACTACAAGTAGGTTACATCTGAAATGCATGCGATTAAAGCATTTACGCCAAGTCACATCGTGCATTCTGCATATATATATATATATATATATATATATATATACACATATGTGTATGTGTGTAAATAACTCTAACTTTTTTGATGGATGAACGAAAAATATTTTCTTGTTATACCCATCAGCAGCATAAAATGAAAGTGAATAGATTTTACGCTTGGACTGCTGTGTTCTTGACAGTTTTGCAAACAGCCCTCTCAATCTATCTCTGTCCCTAATCTTTGCCAGATGAAACTAGGATCCTGATGTCATTTTAACACTGGTATCTGAAAAATAAAATAAAATAAAATGAGGAGGGATGTGAAAAGGGAGGCAGAAATCAGATTTTATCAGAATCAGTTCGCTTGCCTGACTCAGCGTTGACCCGCACCTCATGTAGTCACTTACTCCAGTGTTACAGAATTTCATGCTGCCTGGCAGAGGGGAAGATTTCAGAAATGCCCAAGCCCATTGATTTCCTATAGACTTCCGTCTTGTCCACACAGAAAACTTGCACCTGCTGAATTTAAGTCAGTTGTTAAACATTGTGTGAAGCTAAACCAGTGCAAATCCAGGTGTGGCCACGTTCTTCTCATGTACTGACAAGATGGCAGACACAGGCATGAAAGGTTTTTCCTTCCTCCCTACTCCATTTTTAAGCAAGAGTCAACCCTAACTTCACCTCCAGGCTCTGGAAAGCAAGAATTGTGCTGACAAGGCTCGGTTAGCCCAGAGGATTACTTCAGTTACCCTGCCGGACATGTTTTTGTGTGTTTGGGTGCTAACTTGTTTAAGCAAAGTCTGCTGCTCAGCTTGAGCTGTCCTAGTGCCCATGGAGGGAACACTCTCCAAGCACAAGAGCTCAGATGGTGCAGAACTGCTTTCTACCCTTGTTCCTGTCCCTACATACTGACACTGCTGAACCAACATGTTATGGGCAACAGGAACAGACCCTGGCTAAGTCCAGAACATCATAGAATCACAGAATACCAGGTTGGAAGGGACCTCAAAGATTATCTGGTCCAACCTTTCTCGGCAAAAACACGGTCTAGACAAGATGGCCAAACACCCTGCCCAGTCGAATCTTAAAAGTAATTTTCGGGAATCCACCACTTCCCTGGGGAGATTATTCTAATGGCTGATTGTTCTCATTGTGAAAAAACTTCCTCTTGTGTCCAATTGGAATTTCCCCAGGAGTAACTTGCATCCCTTATCCCTTGTCTCTTCCATGTGACTCCCCGTAAAAAAGGGAGTCTCCATCTTGACGACATAAAATAACTTATGCCATGCAGCAAGACCTTAACTAGAGTCTTCCACCCAGTAATAAGCAGGGCTAGACTTTAATTAAGGACCTGACAGAACCTGTCCAATATGTAGCATTGTTCTGGAAGGTAGTGAGCTGGACTGGAGTCTGACTTATCTGGTCTTTGTAGATGCTGCAGGTAGAAGCCCTTTTGTGCTGAGTTGCTGACAGCTGCTGTGTTTGCAGACAGGGCCACTACGTGAAGCCCACCATGGTGGCACACAACAAGGACCTCCCGGACATGGAGAGCCAGAGGGAATTGCAGTGCCACCAGTCAGCTGTGCATGATGCCAAAGAACTGCCCAAGCACATGGTGAACTCCGTGTTGGAAATATTCTTAAAACCATGTTTTTCCTCCCTTGAGCTACAGTACGTGGACCTTAATGGGAGCTGGAGCTGCGGTCAGGCCTCCTCTCCCAGAGCCAGGCACACTGGATATTGCCATCCCCAGCAGCTCCTCAGCAATGCCCAGCTCTGCTGGCAGCAGGGATCCAGTCCTTGTTGCAAAGCAAAGGCCTCAGATCACCTTTACTGTGGGCATTAGGTTAACCCAACTGCCTGTGTCTCCAGGGGATTTCAGAGCACTCCTGAAGTGTGCCTCAGCGGGAAGAAGTTTCTGGGATTTTTTTTGAGTGGACGCTGTTTTTTTAATCTATTATGTCAGTACGTGGCTTAAAACAGGTAGATCTGTTCATCTGCATTACCGATCTGGGAAACTTGAGTTTTTGTATTGTATTTATACAGTAAAGTTTTTGGAATACTTATTCACTATGAAAAATCAGCCATTTTTCTAAGTATATTAAGCCATTTGTCTGAATGTGTTGATTCTAATCTATGCAGTGCTATACTAATTTTCCATTAAATGTTAGTAAAACATCAACTTCAAACTGAGATCTAGCTTCTTTGCGACAGGAATGAAAGAACAATACTAGAAAGCATCTGAAATAATTCATTTTTATGTCACTCTACTGTAAATTTTAAAAGGGTTAGGCTCAGTCCTCAAAGCGCATTAAAAAATATTTTCCCCTAAACAGGTCTGGACTGCAAATGAAACCCTGATCCCAAAACTCATGTGGAAAACAGGATTTATAGTGAAGATACTAGGTCAGCATAAACCATAAAGGTTCTGTAATGATGCTGAAGACTGGACTGATTCTTTGAGTTTGTTTCTTACAGAAGGTAAAAAAAAAGAGGCGGATATCCTTACCTAAAGAAAAATGAACATAGAGCAAGCAATAATTCTTACGTTCTGTTTTGGTAATATCTTCAATTTAACAACTGTCAGTGAAAAAGTGTTTTTCACAATGAGTTATTTAGTCACTATGCCATCTAGGGTATAACTGTCATTCTGAAGGGAACATCCATGCCATGATTTGCTGTCAGTCTGTTGTACACTGTACGTCCATTCATTTTTCCGCTTAACAGGTGAAGATAATGCTGTGATACACAGTAAAAGATAGATGATAAAAACAATTCTTTAAGAAAAAAAATAGACATGGGAGGTTCGGTAGGAAAATATGATAAAATGTTCCATTCTCCTTTTTAAAGTACTATAATAAAACATGTCTGAAGTGAAATACAGATAACATAAACAGCAGAGCACGAGTCTGCAATCCCAGCATGATATTGCGTAAGGAGCAATCACGAAGCATTCCCACCACAGTTGCCTGTCGCACCATTATTAACAAGAGCGTTCAGGACTATTAAATAGTCGTGCTAAAGGGACATGATCAACTTACATAAAAGGTGTTGTACTTGTACCAGTTCTTTTTAACTTGACAGAATAATGAGTAATTTCAAACACAAAAGATTTTAAAGCCAGAAGGGACCATTTTGATCTCCTCATCCAGCTTCCAGCACAGCACTGACGAGGAAACAGCTTTTCCTGAAATTAGCTCAGTAACTTGCAGCTCAGAGGAAAACCACATAGAAAATATACTGCTCCATCCTGCTCCTGCTCACAGCAACAGGTAGAGGAGAGAGCAAATGTCGCTCCTATCTTCAAGAAGAGCAAGAAGGAAGATCCTTGGGAACTACAGGCCTGACAGCCTCACCTCCATCCCTGAGAAGACGGTGAACAAAACCCTCCTAGAAAGCATTTACAAACATGAGTCTGGGGAGAAGTCTGCATTGATTAATAAAGGGGAAATTGTGCTTGAGCAATCTGATAGCTTCTGTAATGAGGCGATTGGCTTGGTGGATGAGGGGAAGCAGTGGATGTTGTTCATCTTGGCTTTAGTAAAGCTTTTGACACTGTCTCCCACAGCATCATCATAGACAAGCTGACAACGTACGAATTGTTAGATAAGTGAACAGTGAGGTGGACTGAAAAGTGGCTGAACAAATGGGATCAGAGGGTTGTGAACAGTGGTAGAAAGTCCAGTTGTAGGCATGTCACTAGTGGTGCATCCCAAGGCCCAACGCTGGGTCTAATACTATTATCTTCATAAATGATCTGGATGACAGAGCAGAGTGTACCCTCTGCAATTTTATTGTTGATACAACATTGGGAGGAGTGGTTGATATGGCACAGGGTTGTGCCGCCATCTAGAGCAACCTCAACAGGCTGGAGAAATGGTTTGACAAGAACCACATGAAGTTCAACAAGGGAAACTGCCAAGTCCTGCACTTGGGGAGCAACAACCCCATGCACCCAGACAGGCTGGTGATCAGCCAGCTGGAAAGCAGATTTGCTGAGAAGGACCTTTGGGTCGTGGTGGACAACAAGCTGACTGTGAGCCAGAAATGTGACTTCATGGCAAAGGCAGCAAACAGCCCCCTGGGATACATTAGAAAGAGTGTCGCCAGCAGGCTGACGGAGGTGATCCTTGCCCTATCCTCAGGAATGGTGAGGCACATCTGGAGTGCTGGGTCCAGTGCTGGCCTCCCAGGTACAAGAGAAAGATGGACATACTGGAGGTAGTCCAACAAAGGGCCACTAAGATGATTAAGAGACTGGAGCATCTCTCATATGAGGAGAGGCTACAAGAGCTGGGGTTGTCCAGCCTGGAGAAGAGAAGGCTCAGGGGGATCTCATCAACGTCTATAAATACCTGATGAGAGGGAACAAAGGCGAGGGAGTTAAGACTCTTCTCAGCAGTGCCGAGTGATGGGACAAGAGGCAAGGGGTACAAATTAAAAAATCTGAAATTCAATCTGAATACAAAAAACCATTTTTCTTCTTTTACGCGAGGATGGTCAAACACTGGAACAGGCTGCCCGGAGAGGTTGTGGAGTCTCCACCTGTGGTCATACTCAAAACACGACTGGACACAGGCCTGGACAACCTGTCGTAGCTGATCATGCTTGAGGAGGGGCTGGACTAGATGACCTTCAGAGATTCATTCCAATTTTAACCGTTCTGTGATTCCATTTATCAAAATCTTTTATGATCAGCTTCACGCTTTCAACAAATTCCAGAATTAGTGATCATTTTTCCCTTTTTTAAAATTTGAATCTTTCAACAGTAATCAGAAAGAAAAGAAAGCTAAAATAAATAAATCAATCACAAGCTGTGGCAGCAGGATGCAAAGTGTTGTATTTAGTACTACGCTTAGTTCTTTGCCTAGGTTTCCAGTTCACAATATTCCTTTAAACTACAAAAGCAAAACTAGTCAGTGACATAGACAGTTACCTTTTTGTCATGCTCTCTTTAGGCCACTTGGAGGTATCTACATTGACATTAAAAAGTCATTACAAACAATTTAAACTGTGAATTGATTCTGACACATACATTCAGGTCTTCCTCATACGGCCTTTCAATAGTTCTCGATTCAAACCAAGAACAGGCATCACCCCATAAACAGAGGAGATAATTATGCTTTATTGATTAGTCCCTCAAGGTATGAATGGAAACCAGGCAGCTATTTGAGAACAGCCATCAATGTGGTTTTTAAACTGTAGTATCTCAGTCTTTTCCTTTCCAATTATTTCCTAAATATGGTCCTCTAACATGGAACTTGTACCCAGCAAAATTTTGCCACTGGCTTCAGTGGAAACCAGTATGTTAATGTAGGTTCATTAACAGTGACTTTATATACTTCCCACAGTTGTGTCCCAGTGTTAAGCAGTGTTGTGGGTTTACCCTGGCAGGCAGCTCAGCCCCACACTGCCGCTCCCGCCCTGCCTCCCGGTTGGAGGGGGGAGAGAATCAGAAGGGTAAAAGTGAGAAAAGTCCTGAGCTGAGATGAAGACAGTTTGATAGGTCTATTATTAATGCCTTAACTCTGAGCATCCCCCAGCTGTATATATTAAGCACGATGCCGTATGGTGTGGGATACCACTCGCGTCCCCTCCCAGCTCCTTGCGCACCCCCAGCCCCCACCCCCAGCTGGTGGGGTGGTGAGGAGCAGAGAAGGCCTTGACGCTGTGTAAACACTGCTCAGCAATAGCTGAAACATCAGTGTGTTATCAATCAACGCTGTTTTGGTCACAAATATGAAACATAGTGCCACATGAGCTGCTATGAAGAAAATTAACTCCATCCCAGCCAAAACCAGTACACTCACTTACTTGGTTTCCTCCTAACGTTGGCTTAGTCATCTCCTGAAATATTGCACCCAAACCCCTCAGACGCATTGCCGACTGCCCCCTTTGTCTAACAAACTGCAAACCTCGTCACAGCTGCCAAATACAACAAATGCTCCTGTTTAATCCAGTGTCGACATTGATTGGCTTCAACGTTGCTAAGTAAGGATTTTGCCCCATCTATCCTACAACAAATGTACCATAGTAGACTCATCAACAGACATCCGACTTACTTACTACATTTCCAGTTTGCAGCTCAACCTCTAACCAACCATTTCGCAACCTTCTGCTCTTTGCTAGCTAGGCCCCTCAGAAACCAGAACCAGGTACGCTAGGGAAAAAAAGGGAATTTAACAATTCCAAGTTGAAGTTTATCTTACTATTTGAGATAAGGAGAAATAGCTTGGTTAGGATTACTACAGTAATAGTAATAAATCGTCCTTTGAACACACTGCATTGAAAACCAGTGGAACTGTTCACAGCTGTTACTAGAACGCACTTAAACTCAGACCATCGACCTATAGGTTACCAACATAGACACAAAGAAAACAAACGATACTTTTTTCTTGCCTGCTCCCTTGGCCCCACCAACCAAGAACTGAGATGACTGCCCTCATATTCGCCCTTTCCAGTCTTGTCCCAGACCGACACACGGGCTCAGCCTCTCCATCCGCAGGGAATGCCTTAGCGTGCACTTTGCCTGGTTCAGTGGGACCATGCCCCAGAGGTTACTGCAACGTCACCCACTGCTTTGCTCTGCACAGTATAAAGCAGGAAGAGGCCCACAGATCTCACAAAAGAGCAAAAAATTCTGTATTAAAAAAACTAATCAGCATGGTGAAGTCCAAACATACACAACAGAAATCTTCCTCCTTGTACTGTGTATTCCTACTTTGACAGCTAATTGATGCTAGAGTGCCCACATATGTGTTACAGAGACTGGATGCAATGTACCACTCCACGGAAAGCATGAGATGCCCACGGCAGCCAGGCTGCCCCAAGAGAACGTGCAGCGACTTCATGCCTCCATAGTGTCACGCCTCTGCTACCCCACTGACGGCCCGTCTGCAGCCAACGCCAGTGCTCCTCTTCCAGCCTTCTCAGGGCCGGCATGGGAGGAGGGAGCTGCCAAGACGCGGCAGGAGGGGCTTTCGCACAGGCTCTGGGGGTGTATATGCTGGAGCTAGGACTGCACTGCTGTGGGCTCCTGTGCTCGGTACAGGTGCAGCCTGGCGGTGTTGAACCTGTGGTACCCTCGAACTCTGGGTCAATGCTGTACTGCCAGCAAAAGGATTCTTGCCTGATGCTGAGGTCAGAACCGCGTGCTCCACGAGGCTGCCAGATGCCCACATTTTTACACAACTCCCACCCAACCCGGCAGAATTCAATTTTAACTGAAAAAGTCCAGCTGTCTCCTGAAGGGAACAAATTAAGATGCATCATATCAAAACCTGTTTCAGGTCACAGCCACAGCAATATCAAGTTTACACCAATTCAATTCATTGTGTAGTCTTTAATGAAGAAATACTTTGGTAACATGCAGCTATAAGGAAAAACTAAACCCAAGACTCCTCTTATACCCTCTGTGACTCTGCAGGCTCAAACAGACTCATACCTCTAAAAAAAGAGGACACACATGCCCCCTGTGTTACGAAGAGAAGAAACAGGACCAAACGGAGACACCAGTATGTCTCGGTGTGTCTTGCCAACACGCTGTCTAACCGGCTGGCTGCTGCCTCGGGCGTGACTGCATTGTCCGCTGTGCAGGACTAGTTGGGGTTGCTCTTGCTTCTGTGAAGTCCCCATTTTTACATTGTATAGATAGAGACCGAGTGTCTTGAGATCTCTGCTGCTATCAAATATAGTTGAGCAGTCTCAAGGATTACTAGAAGCAGCAGAAATCTGATCACAGAAAGCTAGTTTTGTTAGGAAAGCAGCCTGAAAACATGCACAAAATCTCTTCTGCAGAAATATTCACATCACATGAATGGCTGCTACCATGACGGGAGATAAAAAGATGGGTAAACTTCTCTGACTGCTACATTGTCCCTTCCAGCTTCTGCACTGCAGCAGCAGCAAAAAATAATACTGAAAGAGAACAAAAATCTTTAGCTCATAGCTCCATACCCTACATGAACCACTGAGTTCCCATGTGTTTCATTACACTTATCTGTAACGAAGCCTGGCTTTGGAGTCACAGGGCAAATAGTCCCTCTGCAATAATTTTTAGTTGTTTTAAAAGCTTTCTGTTCATGAAATACAAGATGAAAAAAACACGACCAATTTGTTGTACCCAGAATTATCCCAGTAACTGAATGTATGAAAAGGCCGAGTGATATACAGGGCGTACTTCCCCCCGTGATAAAATAAGAATGACCTCTATGACTTCATTTAGGTTCCACCTCTCCTGAGTTACGATCCATTCCTCACTCATAAGGTATATCCCATATCTCACTCAAACTCCCAGCGGACCACAAAACCCCTTTCCAGAAAAAAATACGCTTCCCTCAGTCTGCAGAGGATTACCCTTGTCAGGCGAAGTTATATTATTGTCTTTAGTGCTGCTAGGAATTACTTTCAGGATGTTTCAGCTCATTACCTCAAGTCTTCATCAGCTATTTTCCGAGTGTGGTAACCTCTGTGATCCAGGTACCGTATATATCTACAGTATTGATTCTGCTTCTGCTACATTACATGCAATACATGTAAACAGACAAGAGTGTTTCGCTACCGGCTAGCAAGGTGCAAAATGGTAGCGGATATTGCAGCTACAAAATGCAGATAAAACCTTGAAGTAATCAGCTGAACTGTCATGGAACTAATTCCATGATATAGTGGAAGCAATTATTTGCACTTATATGTCTTACTGTAAAATACAATCAGTGCTAAACCAATCCTGTTAGCGTCGTCAAGGACACATTTAGCTCCAAATGCTCCCCTTTTAATCAGCAACCGGTTATTAATTAATTAGGTAGTGATCATGCTGTTTTTCATACATGCGTATTATTATTGCACTTGATTTTGTGCCTCGGCACAGATCACTGTTAATTCGTTGCAAGTGCAATTGTGTTAATGAACTCTAATGCAAGCGATTATCACAAGGATGGGGCACCTAACATTTGACCTAAAATTTTACTGAATTGTTCTCACAGCTGCTTTCTTACTTCCAGCTCCAGCCTGCTCCTGCCTGGATGAGGCACGCCGGGAGAGAGGAGACTGTTCCTAATAACGGGAGTGTTAGAAGGGAAAATTTAAACCGGCAATAGGACAACCAGAGCCAGGAAAGGGACTTAAGGATTAGGACTTTGGAAGCCACGTAGAACCCTGTGCTGTGGGAGGCCACGCCATGGGAGCGGGGCACAGCAGAGCTGCCCGCTCCCTGCCTGCAGCTGGGCGTGCGGAGTCAGCAGCTGCCTGACACCATCAGGGGAAAAGCCAGCTCGGAACGCAGATGAGCGAGTAAGCAGAATCTGCAGCAAATTGAGGGTGTCTCACAGCTCTTGCTTGTCTCTTGTGCGACACAGAGACGTAGTCTACTTTGTCTAGTAGTAGTAGTAGTAGATGCAGTCTGTTTAGTCTACCCTACTACAAGATGTGGTCCCCTTTGTCTTTTTTTGGTCCCAGGTCTGCAAAATCTTCAGTTTTAATGGTGGGGGTGAGACTGCCCATAGAGGGCAACGTATTTGTTAACACAGAAGAAATCCTCCGTCTTCCCAGTATTAATGATGCTTAGTTATGCCTACAAAATAATGTGTTTTTTCAGTAAATTCTTCTTCCTGTCTGAAAGCTTTTAGCAGGAGCAGATACCAGCCGTGTCAAGAGAGAAAGAAATACTAGCAGAAACCAGACTTTATCTGAATTGCATTTAATAGGGGCCAGAAGCAGTGAACTAAGGATATTCAGCTGAAGTAGTTTGGTCAGAGATAGCTAAACTTTTTACTGTGCTTATTTAAATAGAGAGGCCTGAACAGGAGATTAGCTATTTATCACCTGCATGATGGAATGAGAAACAGCTGCAGCATATTTCAGGGTAAGTTTGGTATTTTATTCGCTATAAATCCACAGGTTCAAATTCTGCTCTGGTTTATGCCTGTGGGAACATGGAATACAGGTATTAGCTTCCCACATCATTGTTTTGTGGCTTCATGCCCATGTATATCAGAGCAAATTTAGTTTGTGCTGCTTCAGTTAGTGACCTTAATTTCCCAACCACAAAAAGTACTTGTAATGTTTGCAATGCTAGCAAGTCACCAAAGGCATCGATTCTGCTTCTCACCCCAAAAACCTGCTCCCAGGTCCTTAACGGAGGAATTTCTATATTTTACGCTTCTTTTCCTGACTCCACCAAGTCCCCCTCACATCTACAGCTGGGAGAGCCCTGCTCCCGCATGCCACGTACCACTGCCTACGAAAGGCAAACCGCCCACGCTGATCTCCCCGCCAACATCTCGTGCTTCGAAAGGGAGAAGGAAAAAAAAGACTGCTAACCACCACAGTACAAGTGTTTAATTCGCTCGAATCAATTTCTGTCAAAGGCAGCCTGGAAGCTTGTCTTTGCAATGTTTCTTTCTCTCCCGCTGCTCAGTTCAGTCTCACTGGCGTTTATCTGGTGACCTGTTGTTATCGAGGGCTCCCCAACAGATCCCCTGGATTTGCACAAGTCGATCCCGCTCTGCCACGGGGAAGCTTTGCTCAGCTATCTGCTTGATTTCAGCTCATTTACATGGCAAGGATGTTAGTCTGCCTGTAAGGACTTTCTAGTTTGGCTTGTTTGCTTCATTTTTGATATATAAAGGAGACTGTAGTGGGGTCTTTTTTCTTTTTTTTTTTTTTTTTTAAGAGTAGGAGGGCTTATGATGCAGGTAAAGATCTAATTTTCTGAAAATTTACATTCATTTTAGGCTTCTGCCTATTCATAAAGGGAAAAATTTCAAAATATCTACCTCAAAGACCAGTAAATCCAAAAGTCATGTTACTTTCTCTTTTTTATGAATACAGGATTTAAAAGGAAAATTTATGCACTGTAGCTTGTCAGTGTTTGGGGAATGCTATTAATTTCTTCTCATCAGTGTTCTCCAGAACATAGTGACAGCAGCAGCCTCATCCCTCTTGTACTCTGATTTCCCTCAAAGTCGAAATGTAAAACATGGAGCTGAAGGTTCTTGCCCTAGAAAAGCAGAGGGCGCCTCCTATCAGTAGGATTATTACGATTTTGACCAAAAATACCCTACACTAAAGAAAAAACGAAGCAAAAAAAAATTTCTACTTGAGGGTTCATATCGTAATATTTTGTAGTTTTGTTTTTCAGAACTTTTTGTGAATTAGAGTAAAATAAGTAAATAAAAAAGTAAATAAAAAAATAGAGTAAAATAATCTGCTTATTTATCAAATAAATAATTTTTAAGATGTTTTGCAGTCTTCTCTAATTACTCACCAGCACCTAGCAGAAAGGCAAATACAATCCACAGACTCCTCCAGCTGTGCTGAGATACTTGCCAGAGTAAATGTTGATGGTTTAGGCCATGCCTAAACCACCAGACAACCAGACAGTTGTATATGAGTTATGATCAGCAGAAACATGCTACAGCACTAAAGAAAGTATATTTTTGAAGAAGACAAGCCCAAAATGGACAAAGATAGCTTTGCGTCAAGAACTCGTGCCTGCTGTTCCAGTAATGTCTGTGTAACTCTATACAGGAAAAAAATCCCGAGCAGTCTTTAGCTGAGCACTGAAGGGAGAACAGGCAACGCCACAAAAGTCAGCAAAATATGACAGTGTTTTAATGTGTTGTCGGTCCTGGCTGGGAACAGCAAAACCCTTGGGCTGAGCTGCAAGCTTAATGATCCATATGACACAGTGGAATGCACGAGCCAGGGCTTTTTTGTTTTCCTTGAGTGGGAGCTGGTATCTACCTGTAGCATCTGTGAAGGTGCTTTCCAGAATGGTGACCCTCATGGGCCCTTCCTCTTCTCTCCATGTTATCATGTTATAAGCTGCTACAAGCATTATTATAGGACACTACTTTGGTTGAACCGTGCTGCTTCCCAAGTGGTGCAACTGCTAACTTTTGGATCAGAGAACAGTTTTAACAGCTATGATGTGATCTGTTTCCATTTTCGTTTGAATTGCTGATACTCAGGCACAAATCTTCAGTGTGGCTCTGATTTGTATCTTCCAGTGCGCACCAGTCAGCTCATCTGCCCCTCGCTGCTGCCATAACCATGAGCCTTCAAGGAATTCGACTTTATGCCTGTTGTGTTATCAACCACTGCTCCCTATTATTTCCCAGCTCGCCTTTTTCCAGCTGCTGCAGGTTGATGACCACTGCTTTGGTTTGCAGAAGGTTTCTGTGTAGCTGGATCAGGCTTAAACTAGTATGTTCAAATACTGCACCTCTCTTGGACACTGCTTCTCTGCAATAACCAGGACAACCAAGCCCTGACAGTATATTTGTGGTGCTGTTATGAACTGTTGTCCATGTGAGGAGCGCACAAGGGTTATTAGGCACCAAGGGTCAGAATGACTTGTGTGTGTATCAAGGAAAGTGGAAGAAAAGAGGGGGCTGATCCAGGAGTAATGAGTTTATTCTCCAGTATCCCTGAAAGGATTATGTACATGGCAGAGTTGATTTGGATAAAAACTAATTATCAAACAAGAAATGAACACAGTGTTGCCGACTTCACCCTCCCTGCAAGACCTCGGAGACTCCCGTTATTCTTTGTGTTTAACCTAATAAAGCACTGACCCACATAGGAGGGAAAGGAGTTGATTGTAATTATTTCTGTAATAGTGCCCAGTTCATAGGAGATGGCCTAAAAAGAGGAACTCAGCAAGGAAATGACATGAACAGAAGAACACAGAAATCATGGGATGCTCAGGCTAGTTCTCTGAACAAACCAAAGCACATTCATTTTGTTCATTTGACTATGTTCATTCAGGGAATGAGCTCTTTCCACCTTTAGTTTTTAAAGGTGAACTGGATAAAGAGAGTGAGAAGAGACAGCACACAAGGCATTTATACAGCAGATTAGTGTGGTTTCAGTAGCACGGGCTCATTTGGGTGACATCTCAGTGTGGCGCTGATTTTAAGGCCCCATTGCTCACTGAATTCAGGTCTGATTATGTGGTTGGTGTCTGCAGCAGATGTGATGACAAGTAGGTTAAGAGCAATCATGCTTAGGTGCTTTCATATCAAATGTCTACTCCAATTCAGAAGACAAATCGGAGATAATGGTTAGCTTGCTTGGAAGCAAACTCTGACTTAGCAATTAGAAAACTAGAACGGATGAAAAAGCAACCTGAATTTGTCTAAAGACAATACTGAAGTATTGTGCTGGTTTTGGCTGGGATAGAGTTGATTTTCTTCATAGTAGCTGGTATGGGGCTGTGTTTTGGATATGTGCTGGAAACAATGTTGATAATGCAGAGATGTTTTCATTCTTGCTGAGCAGTGCTTACACAGAGCCAAGACCTTTTCTTCTCCTCACTCCACCCCACCAGCGAGTGGGCTGGGGGTGCATAAGGAGCTGGGAGGGGACACAGCCAGGACAGCTGACCCCAACTGACACAGCTGATCCCAACTGAATGGGATATTCCACACCATATGATGTCATGCTCAGCATATACAGCTGGGGGAAGAAGAAGGAAGAGGGGGACGTTCGGAGTGATGGCATTTGTCTTCCCAAGCTGATGGGTATCATGAGACATAGACAATACTGACTGTTTTCATTGAATAAAACTTTGTGATGAAAGGAGATGGATGATTTACCCACTTTCCCAGTGAATATTCATATTGATCTCCCATTTGTACTTCTCAGGAGTTTGTACAAATATTTTATTTTAAAAAAAGTTCACATCATACATGTGAAAAAAGAAAAAAAAACTTACTCTGATAAATTTTGCTCCCATTAGAGATCCAAATTCGCTTGTAAGACGTTCATATAAAGAAAGCACTAAATGAACAACAAAGGATTTTACTCTCTCAAAGAACATGCGCCAATTCTCTAGGTTTTTTGGGCTGTATAAATGTCAAACACATAAATCATATTTTAAGTCCATTATAACAAGTCTAAAGTCTGCTCTGTCCATTAATTCTCAACAATCCTAAGATTAAGCCCTTAAATATATTCCACCTATTGAATTTTACGACGTGCATACTATTTTATGTGTGTGTGTGTGTGTGTACGTGTACGTATATAATCCTTCCACCCCGCAGTACGCATGAGCAGTTTAGCTGAGATGAAAGAGCAGGAGAAATGTTGATTTTCTCCAAAACTACTACACAGATGCACTGCTTAAAGGCTAACGAACGCAGTAAAATAAAACGGACAAGGATGTTGTTCAGCAGGAAGGGAGTGGTCCCTCTGCTGCATGCGACACTGGGCTTCTCAATGGCATCACTGGGGAAACCGCAGGCTCCGAGCGGCCGCCTCTGCAAGGTGCGCTGGCATTTTGTGTTATTAGTCTTCCCCTTGCACAGCGATGATCTGCCTGCCACACGGCTGGCACAAGGACCACAAGAGGGAGGTAGTCATCGTAAAATAAATGGTCGGAGCTTGCTTCTGATACTCTGTACATAGAAGGAAAAATGTGTTTGAATAATTAAGGCTTCCTAGATGTGACTACAGATAAAAATAGATAAAGAACGCAGTTTTGGCAGGACTATAGCACTCCAGCTCAAACAGAGAAGGCTTTGCATGGAACTCGACCAAAGAAAAATTCACTCCAGGCACTTGTATTACAGCTCCATTTAGCGGAGCAGAACGACCATGGCTTGTATTAAGTAGATAATAATGAAGCATCATAAACAATGTCAGGATGCAAGTCCAGGATGAAGCTGGAGCTTTAACGAGGTCCAGCTTGCCGGGAGCTTTTTGAAGTGTCCCTAGCTCACTTACAAAGCCAGAAAGCAACAAAGGCGACTCTGACAGCTGCGAGAGTGTCTGGTTTAGAAGGAAGTTTTATGTGCGGCTGACACCAGACTGGGATTCAGCTTTCATGTACTAACTAGCTCTGCTCGTTACTGGAGCCCTAATCATTCTGCACAAACTGTCTCACCATAATGGGTCGCACAAATAGTAATTCTTCACAAATCAGATCCACACCATCAGCTTCCCGGATAAGCTACGCTGGTTCATCGTGGTAAATAGCAGAAGTCAGCAGAGTCCACGCTGCGTCTCACTAGCCATGTTTAATAAGCAATCTAGACTATGAAGGGAAGAAGTCAAACGCTAATTCTGGATGTATGGATCGTACAAAGTATTTGCAACTGCGCTGAAAGAGCAGCCATCAGCCAAGTCTGACAGCTAAATCAGATTCGCTCCACTCTAAAGGCACTGTAATCACAGTGGACTCTTCAGAATCTTTATAAAGGAAAATTAGACATTTTTGTTTTTCCTTTTCTTCAGTTGAAGAAGGGTTTTGGGTTGCTCACAAACCTAAATTACACAAGTATATATACACTTCGTAAACATGCCTTTCGGCCTTAAAGATTTTTTCCTTGAAGATATTAAAACTAGTTTTTCATTTCTGTAAATGCAGAGCAGCCACTTATCAACTAATTCACACCATTATTACTGCTCTCAATATTATTAATGAGGCGAGTGGTATATTCAGACTTTAACATCTCTGTTAGAAGAGTTTTATTTAGCATACCCAATGGTCTGAAAGCCCTGAGCATGCTCTATGACATGCAGGACTTAAAGACAAATGCAGGGGAATCTTTTGGGGAACGTGCTGGAGTTACCTACAGCCAGGAGGGAGCAGGGAGTGAAGAGTACAGCAACTGAGGAGCAAAAGAGAGAGGTGTGGAGGGTGGAGATGGATACGTGAACTCAGACACTTCTTCCTGCAGCAAATAGCTGGTGCATTACTACAGCCCAGCTGATGCAAAGTAATGTGTTATTTTGTAGTGATGACTGGTTTTCATAAGCAAACCGCTTACTGTGTCTACAGGTATGTGTTGATGCTATGAGAGTAAGCGACTGGAGTCCTTTCTACCCTCTTAATTTGTTTCCTGTGATTCCATCTAGGCAGACCTTCTGCATATCCCTCTAATCCTGCATGGGTTATACACATTAAAACATGGTAATTTCTTCATCTAAGACTCAAGCTGCAATCTCTCTGGTGCAACAATTATCTTTTATGTTGGACTTGTACGAGGGATGAGGGGGTGGTCCGGGTTTCTCAACTGTGAGCCTAGAAGCAACTGCAATCTTATTAGCAGCCAGGATAATAATAACAGTATCCAGTGCACTAGTGCTGTGCCTCTAAATTGGTTCTTTTGCCATTGTTTTGCTTAAGAAACTGTAATCCTATAAATGTCTCGACTGCCCGTTGCTCTGATTATAAAAAGCAACTTTCCCCACCTACAGAGTCAGAAATAGATCGTTGAAAATGAAACATTATTTGTATTGCAGAGGCATCTCTCTGGTCCACACCATTTCCCTTTCTTGCACCTCACTGTCAGGAGCTACACACATACACCTATCAGCTGTTTCTCTTTGTGCAGGAGAAAACAGAGAAGGTTATAAAAAAATGTACCCAGTCACTTGACCAGACAAAGCTCTTCACAGAACCATGCTGGAACATCTTCTCAAAGCTCAATGCCTACTCCATGTGCTGTCCCTCTTTGCACTGGAGTCAAATCTGTCACTGCCAGCCTCCGCCCCAGCATAATTGCAACAGAGGGGAGAGGCTATGGTTGCAAGGAAGTTGGCAAAGGAGGACAGTGAGAGAAATAAAGTGAAGGAGGCAGGAACAATTGGTAATGCATGAAAATGAACCAGTTTTGCAACACAGAGAAAGGGATTTCTGGAGGGAAGTGGATGAGAGACGCAGGGTGCAGAGCCTTCCCCGGCACAGTGGTTGTTCTTCCCACGACACTGCTCACCAAGGTGACCCTGAAGCAGCTGGCAGGAAGCCTTGACTTGCTCGGGGTAGAGAATCATTGCAATGGGAATACTGAGGTTCCTTTGGTCTGCGAATGAAACTTTCGGCAAATAGGGGATTTAACTGGATTCAAATAGTTAGCTTTATTTGCCAAAGGAAGAAATCCCTGCTTCTTTTTTGGTGATACACACACAAAACACAATGAGGTTTTGTTTAAATAAATAACTTGGCAACTACTGCTCTAGAGGCTCTGGATGTGAACCGGCAACAGCAGCATTAAGCCATTTCAAAGCGGAGTGAATCTGATACTCACACCTATCCATTTGAAATCCAAGCACTCCTCTATTACTAATTAGTTATGGCAATATTAATTAATGGTTTTGCTCTACAGCAGTAAGAATGCTGTTTAGACTGAGTGAGATAGATTAGAAGGACTACAAGATTGGAAAAACAATCTGTAAACTGGTCAGATGCAGTTGGGGGTCACCTTCATCTCCTGAAACGAGCACACTGCACTTGGAAAGCCTGGGAGTGTGTGAATGTATGTCTACCAGTCCAGACTCATTAGGGCCGGTTAGGTCAGCATCCTTAGATGTTGTCTCCTGTTTTGGAATATAAGAATATTAGCTCCCATGGTGGGGAGAAACAATTGTCAGACTTCCATAAAAGCTGATAATTGAAGAAATTGTATATAATTTGATGGACGATATGAGTTCAGACCAAGCATGTTAGGAAACAAGCAGCAATATTTAGTGACTGAAGAGGAGGCGAACAGTGGTGCGCTGTCATTTCCATTCTCCTGACTCATTTTATCTCTGCCAATAGTTTAGCAGATCTCCAGGCTCCTATCTTGGCTACTCTGATCAACACGGTGTGCCTCAAACCATCAATAGTATCTATCGTGCACTTCAGTGGCATAGCACAGATAAGACATCTGGTTTGAGGAAGAACAGTAACTGGCAGATTGATGGGTAAATCTTGTGACAATTTCAACTGGTTCTTGGATTATCTCAGCTACCTTCTACTCACTCTACACGTGGGCAAGAGCTCAGGCCTCCCAGCCATCACTGTACCTGTATGAGAATCACAGAAGTGGATCAAAGCACTGTTGATGGTGGTAAAGAAGCCACAATCTCAATTATTTTGGCTTTAAATCCGAGATAAAAAATTTTTCCCAGTGTAAAGTGCGATATGCTTTTGTTTATTTTGGGGGGATAATTTTGCAGTCAGCCCAAACATACTGTGGAGCAATCACAGGGAAGAAAAGCAGAGGCACGGCAATGCTCTTTTAAGAAAGCAATGGTATTGCAAAGCGCTCACAATTTCATGGTGGGTTTTCGGCATTGACAGAGGCAGGAGAGGCAGCTGAAGAAGCAAGTTGGACTGTAGCTGCCCCAGGGAACTAATCTATTTCTGGCTTTGCTATTCTTGCATTTCTTTGTTTTGCCTGAATCAGAAGAGATAAAGGTGGCAGGATTTTACATCTATGCTCTGCATTTCCTGGCAGTTCAGGAAGCCTTCTGTGTAGGCAGCACCTCTCAGCACAGACTGGAGGATATGGTGCCTCTTTTGACATTTTACATTGAATCTCCCTTGGTCAGCGAGAAAAGTGGCTGTCAGTCTGAGGGCATGCTCGAGGCCCAGGCTGAGGGACACCAGGTCCCCTGGGAGCCCTAATGAGCAAGGCAGAGATGTCGACGTTCAGGAGGCCCAGATCATAAGGACAGCTGAACTTTTTTGACACGTTCTTGGATACTGTGAAATCCAAACTTCAGCACGACTGGACTACCAGTATTACAAGATTTTTGGCTTTTCCTGTTTCCAGTCAGGCCGTAACCAGGGAAAGACAAATTCTGGCCTCCTAACAACACTGATAACAGCAAGGGAAACAGGAACGGAAACATGCAAAGTTGGAATTACTCAGAGAGAAACATACTCCTAGATTCTACAAAATACTCAAAACATAGGTGAAACTGTTACAGCTGATTTTGTTTGCCTGTCCCTACTATCAATGAATCAGCTATCTAGTATCCTAACAAATACGATGAAGGACATAAAAAGAACAAATGGCTGTATAGGACAATAGGTACGCCTTGTCCTGTGAAGAAATCAACCCTGCCTAAAGTTTCAAATTCTATCCCTAAGCTGTTTGGGCTTCAGGGTGCTCTTCTGCTTTTAAACACTTCTGGACACAAACCAAGCTGAGCCTACTAAGTCAGAATAGCTTTGAAAACTTGGCTTGAAATGTGTCCTTGAAAACGTGGTTCGCAGAAGATCAGGGAGACAAGAAGGAGCTGAAAGAACTTTTGGAGCAGCTGGCTCCGGCCACAGCTCAATGAGAACTACACTCTCCCCAACACGGTTACCACCGCTTCGACTGACCAACCAGCCAGATGGACTGACTAAAGCAGCGAGCAAAGACAGTCACTTGATGAGATACTGCATAACACAGCGAGAACAAGTAAAGATGCTTCTGAATTTAATGCTTACGCTATAGTCCAGCTGAAGTCAGTGGAAATACGTCTGCTGGTTTCAGTGGAAGTTGGGTTATGCCTTAAGTGACTAACACATACTTGGGTTTTGTGTCACAGTGCTGTGTCCATTGATGAGAGCAGCTAGTAAGGAGGTCATCAGAAATCAATGTAAAGGCTTATCTCTCAATTAATGTGCTGAATGCTGACATTAAAAGTGCCTGAGCAATCTTTTAGTTGGACAATACATAACCACTCAAAAAATACTGACAGAGAAAGTTCAGCGACACCTTTTCACTGACATTTACACTTCCAGAACAGTGAAGAGAAGAAGCTAAGGAGGGCAGAAGTCTACAGAAAAAAGGCCATAAAAAAGGGAATATACACTGAAGAATGCGTTGCCTAATGAACAATTAGGGACCCAGGTAAGATGTGATATTCAGGTAGAAGATGATCGTAAAGCCAAGCAACCAGGGAATGTTCCGGAGAGCTCAAGAACTAAGGCAATGATGCTTGTACTGCAGTTTCAGAACAGGACAAGGCATCCGGTCGATGAATGCGTGGTATTTACCTGCCGACCCATCCAGCAAAGTTCACTGGCGGCAGCAAAGCCGCCAGCAGGACAGGACTAGCGATTCCTCTTTATAACCAAGTGCTAGATTTCCATTGGGAAGGATAGGCACGTTCATCAAAACAAACTACTTTTAACCAGAATTAATTCTGGCAGGAAACATCACAGATTTCTCATGTAAAACTATCCGTACTTCACAGGAGTACTGGGAGGATGGAACTGTCAGGTTGGCCAAGGCTTCCAAAATGCCTGCAAAGCATCCTGTGAAGGTCACTGCTATTATTAAATTATATTATTATCCCACTGGTTCATGAAGTTTACAAACCTGAATTACAAGGAAGAGGTGGAGGATTATCATGTATTTTAGCATTTCATACATTTCTCATGTTTCCTTTTTGGAAACGTAGGAAGGAAACTTTTGGGTCACCAAATATAATTCCTGGGTCCTGCAGAGAATCATGTCACCTAAAGGATTCATCTCCTATCAAACTCCTTAAACATCAAATGAACATCTTTACTAATGTTAATGAGAATTGCTACTAGTAATTTGCATTTACACACTACTTAAGGATCTTGAAGTGTTCTTTCATATAATACGCTCATTTTTATTACAGGCATATTGGATTTAGATGACTTGCCTAGGGTTCCACAGCAAGCCAGCAGCAGAATGACTCTTGGTGCTCCCAGTGCTTTGCATTAAATCCTGGACATTAACAGCTCCCTTCATAAAGGGAGTTTTGTAGCAGTAGATCACCTCCTGGTGCTGGTGGATCAAAAATTTTATGACAGCACAAACAAATCAAGAAATTACTTGAACCCATGTAATGCTTCCCAATGTCTGCAAAGCCTGGCTTCCTTTGAACTTACAGAATTGACACAAGTCTCAGTAACGCTAAGATAGCCTTTGACATATGACTAACTAAGAAATTTTGACGTGCTAAGTATGTACCTCAGATCTGTATGTTCTGTATGAATACAGCAGTAATCTCTACATTGGTTCCAGGAAACCTTCAGAGCTTTCACTATCCCTTGTGCTGTTGGATGCACATTTGAAAACAACAACAAAAAAACCCAGCCCAAAAAGTAAGCCTGTAATACACAAAAATACTTAACTTTTCTAGTGGCAGAATTGTCTGGAGAGTTTACTCTCACACACGCACATTACTTGTCATTCCTGTCTCTTCTGAAAGGCAATGTCCCCATCAAAAATTAGCTCTAAAAGGAAGATACGGGGCATCCCTTTGTTTATGGGCTCCTTTCTCTCAAGAGAGATGCAGCACCACAGAATGGCCTGAGTTTTCTGCCTGTGTCAATGTTACCATTCTGTCTAGCAAATTGAAACGTTGGTATTTGCCCCTACGTTTTGCCCTCTCATCTATGACTCCTCTGGAAAGGGTTGTAAATTGTACCCAAAGTTTTCAGGATACAATTTTAAAGCTTTTGCCTGCGACATCTGGCTCTTTCTATGAGAAAAGAGCTATTTTGTGGCATGGCACTTGCTATAACATCAGAGGACCCATCTGGTAGAACAAAACAGCTACAGCAATAGGATCCCATTCATCAAAAGAGTTCCTCCAGTGTGGTGGTGGCTACCCAGGAGATCTCACCTGTGGCAAATGGTGACATTTACTCCTGCTGGGAATGTGGCTGGGCAGCCGAATGTTAAAGAGGGCCTGCAGGGCTGCCTGCGCTGCTTGACCCTTGGCCAGCTTCTTGCTGCGTCCTGAGCCTTCAAATGTTCTCCCATCCACTCGCACCGCCATCACAAAACTCTTGATGTGCTGCTTCTCCACCGTCTCCGACAGGCAGACGTACCGCAGGCCCGACCGCAGCTCATTTAGCAGCACCACTGGGTTCTTCTCGCTCTCCGCTTTGGATGCCATCTTGTGCTTGTTTTGCTTACCGTGGCCCATTAAGTCCAGCGTATGGCAGAGTAAGCGCCCGTGTCGATAAGCAGTGGAAAGCAATTCGTTATTAACGGGGTTATAGACTGAACAGTCCTCGCTGTGTGTAGATGGTTCGAACTCCTTGAACAGAGTATCTGGAAAGTCTGCCTGATCAGAAGTGAAGTCCGTGGATGGGTTGATGCAGTTCCCCATGGCAAAGTGAGCTTGGCAGGCATTGGGGAACTGAACGAAAGACTTCAGAGCTAGCTCCGCAGCACGCATTTTGGCTTTCTTTTTTGTGGGCCCTGTGCCTTCAAACGTAAGTCCGTTTACTTCCACAGCAACAGCAAAGACTGGAGCGTGCACTGGACCTGTCTGGGAAACCATTTTATATTGTAAACCTGGTTTAAGCTCATGTAGCTGAACCAGAGCGTTCTTTGGCGTCACTGACCATGAGACTTTCTTCCAGATGAGCTGGAGTTTGCAGAAATGGCCATTATTGCCTTCCTCTAAGGGTCTTTTTCTCTTACTGCTAGGTGTTCCCCCTCTTGCCCTCTCATTAGAGGATACCGGATGATCCTCGAGGTTGCCAATGTTTCGATTTTCCTTTACTTCTGCACTGCTGGTACCTGTCAGTAAAGAAAGAAAAAACCTCACATTACAGTTGTCATCATAGTAGCTGACATTACGCCTCAGGCTGGCAGAATAGCCAAAAAAGAAAAAAAAGTTAATGATAGATATCCTTGCTCAGCCTTTTTTGGGGATTTTCGTCAAATATCTGTATAATGGTTGGTTTACTTATTTATAGCACAGATTTTCTGCATGTCCTGAATGTTTACTGCTCCCTAAAGTTCTACTGGTATTAGTCACTAGCCTCCCGTTTTAAAAAAAAGATTACATCATTCAAAGATGAAGCACAACTGATGCCATGCGACTTAAACGAACTACTGCATTCACGCTGGATAATTACTAGTAAAAAGTGAATAGTTTGCAAAGTTCCCTTAGGCTGAGATTTGTTCTATAATCCATGTGGGTGAATGCTTATGAACACGTTATTAGGAAACAGAAATGATTCACAAATGATTCACAAACAGAAAAATGGGCAAATGCACTGAATAATCTATTCACAATTAATACATTGACGGGCTCTACGTACAACATAGGGTCTTGTGTTGCTAACACCACAAATCCAGCCTAAGAAACAAAATGACAGACCTTCCCAACATTTGAAACAATAATTTGGTCTGGACTCAGATTCCAGTTTAGTAAGTGAGGGTCTTTCTGTCAAATTCAATTGCAGATACTCTTAGCCCCTGCATCAGCAACAACTAATACTGCAAAAATTCTAGATAATTCTAAACGAGACTAGGAAAAGCCAGAGCATCAGGATGAGAGTAATCGCTGATGTAAAGAAAGACCTATGTCAAAGAAAAGCAATGGGAGAGAGTGACCCGCCAGGAGCGCCAGGAAGGGAACGAGATGACAGTGAGGAGCTATGGAGGGAGCACTCCGTTGTTGTTGAGCCAATGAATCACGCACTGGTCTCAATGCCCATGACGCGAGGCAGTGCCCTTTGCTACAGTAGATGCCTGACTGAGAACGGAGATTCATCTCACTGATGTCCCGAATGAGACAGAAAATGTGCTGCTGTCTAAGAAAGCATCATGCAACATTCGTTATTTCTGATATCTCTGATGCATCCTCCAGCCCTCCTGTGCGTTTCTTGGGGCAGAGACAAGTTGAGGAAGTAAACATGAGTGTAACCAATCTGTGAAGCAACTCATCCCTGGAGCGATGCACCTGATCCCGTTCTGAGCAGAGCATTGCCTGGTTGCCTGCTGTATTCCAACCAGCATTGCCTGTGGAGCCTTTCCCATGGTTTCTTCTTGTCAGGAACAAGCACGCCACCTGTGCAGGCTGCATGCGTCCCAAACACAGAAAAGGTACTTGTGGTCCTTAAAGGACAGAGAATGGTCCTCCCACTTTCTGTGGGGCTGTGGCCATACCTGACTTCCTCTCTATCCTGATACACAAGCTGGCTGCAAGGATGTAAGGGGTGAGCTGGCAGCTACGCCTTGAGGACCTTCTTCTGGAGCGCTGTGTGTTTGCTGCAGCCCAGCATTACGCTGGGCTGACAGATGCACAGGAGCCTGCAGAGAATTATGTGGAACCAACCACCATGACTAAAAACCTCCTTCATATCCTAATGAGTTGCACTTGCATTAAATATCAAGACTTTTTCCCATCAGAGCAATAAAGTCTGCACTCAGGCAAGCTGTTCCACAGAAAGCAGATCACTCCTTAGAAATGAGTAAGAATGATGGCTCAATCGCATGTGTGGGGGCCCATTTGCAGGACTGAGTCTTTAGGGCCCCTTCCCTGAAAACCCTTCAGCACACACTGAGCTTCCAGCCTGTGTCTATGTCTCACTAAAGTTACTTGCAGAGCTCTGTAACTGCTCTGCCTCTGCTTTGCTGAGGCAGAATGTGAACTGACAAATTAAGGTCTTAGTGACTAGTTAATTTTTACTTTCTGAAGCTAAACGGAGAGAATGAAGACAGGTGAGGAAGGAAAGAAAAAGAAATATATAATAGAAAAGGAAATGTTTCATCATATGGCATTCAGCTGTATAAAATATGACACCTTTAAACCAGCCTCCCTGGAAATAAGGCATCAAAAAGGTCAAGTTAACTAAGACACAAGGATAATGTGGTCTTTTCTCATTGAGTTCACAACTCTATTTATGGAAACTCTAATCTAAGGGTGAAGAAGACGCCAACTTTCACTTTCCTCTATTCAGCCTGGCAGTGGCTTTGGCCAGCCATTTTCCACCACGACCCTTTCTCACGTTTCCATCCCACTCAGAATACGTCTCTGTGGTTGCATGCATTTTTTTAAATAAAGGTGAAACATTTTGACTCAGACATACTTTTTAGCAGGAAACAGGTTTGGTTCTGTATTTCAGACCTCCTCTCTCATCTTACCTAATAGGTTTTTACAGAGCCAATTATGGTACATAATGATATTGTAGTCAGGAAGCATGAAAAGAAAGATAGCTCTTGCTTCACACAATATTCAGGTTTGAAAAGAATTTGTATTGATTATGCACCACTGAATAGGAAAACTCAAAGGGTTATTTGTATTTATAATTCATATTGTATTATTGCTGCTCTTTTTTTCTTTCATAGTCAGAGAACCACAGATTTGTGAACACAAACGTGTGACCCTAACATCTTAACTTAACCACCCTTGCTAAAACAGTGGTTAACTAAAAACATGGCAACATTAAATAAATGTTACTGTTTGTCTTCAATTCTGTCTATGAAATTGTCCAGTCCAGGTTTTGGCCAACAGGGGTTTGCGTTGACGTAGCAAAAAAAATGCAGAAATGCCAGTGTAAAAGTTCCAGAGATCGGGCACAAAGGATATGCAGACAACGTCAGGCGTGCCCGACCGTGACGTGCCTGTATTTATGGTATGTTTTGGCCCAGTCACAGTGAAGGGAATCCATGCAAGCATCCTTATAATCAACCAGATTTCTAGAGGATCTGATCCTGAAACACCAGGAAATATCTCAGTTGTGCACAGACCTCAGTGAGAGCTGCAGCAGGCCAAAAAGTCACCATGGCACGTATATCAGAGGTACCCTAAATTCAGTGAGCGCCTCAGAAAGTCTGCGAGCCTGATGGACTTGTGCGATACCTGGCAGCCGCTGGGCCATGCGAAATTACTTTATACTTTCAGGTATCTTTGAAATAGGAGGTCTTTGAAATGTGTCTTTTATGAGACCTCTGTGTAGCAGACATAAGATTACCTCTCTAATGGTGGCACATGTACTTCTATTGTGAAAATCAGACAAAGCAGGCAAATGACACCAAACTACGTAAGATAAATACTGTAAGCAGCTGTAATAGAACAATCAGAAGCAATTTTAGAAATGAAGAGCACTAAAAGGAAAAGGGTAAGTCAGAGGATGCACACAGGGAAAATGCAAAACTGTGGATCATTTTCAGTCCTGTTATCTCTCATAATGTCTTTGCTCTTGAGTTCCCAAAACATATTCTCTACATTTGGGGAGGGAAAAAAAGGTAATAAAATATGATTCTCGTATGATGAAAGGTTGGAGAACAATAAAACTGTAAGGGGAGTTAAAAAAAAGGAGAAAGAAAAATATTATAATTTTTTGGCAATAATTTCTAATCTATGGCGTAAGATTTCTAAAAAAGCTGCACACTTCTGCACTGTAATATCTCCTCAGGTAACTTTATTCATTGATTTTTGCAGTTTCACAAGCAAGAGGAGACATTGCAATCTTGTATTTGCTTCAGTAATTGAATGGGAGAGAGGAAAGCAGTTAGGGAAATACATTTATTTATGCACGATTCCTTAATTTTCTGTCTACTCGTTCATGTTTTTCTCCTTTTGGTCATTATGCACAGTAGAGTTAACCTAGAGAGTCTGCATCATCAAGAGCTTTTCAGAACTATAATGCATCACTAATAATGACACTGCCTATGTCTCTGGGTCATAAGGGCTCTGCAGAACTAGCCATCCGATACTCCACGCTACATTTGAAGAGATAATATTGTTCCTGTTGAAGGTTATTCTGCTGTCAAGCCAACTTCCAGGGAGGATGGGAAGGGAGAGGTGGTAGGTGGCATCTCCATTTTGGCTGGCGGCTTTACTGTTGAATTACAAGGGACAGTACAGTATTGAAAAGCTACGATATTGAAAGAAAGAATTCGCAATCTTTGTAGTATAGCGAACTTCTGATTCAACTGATAGCTCTGCCACAGGGAGTTACTGTCTTTAGAAATGTTTAGTAAACACCAGATTGCTACCAATGCATTTTCAACAATACGGGTAGGACTTAATTTTTATTTTTCTGCATTTTAATATCTAACGCCTGTTTGATCAGCTTATGTACAGTACATTTTTACTGTCCATCTACACCACATTGACTGCAGAGGTTAGAAGGATTGACCTCCATAATTCCTGGCACACTTGAAAGTGAACCATTTTAAATCAGAAGCAACAGGTATGAATTCAGGAGCCAGAGCCACGGTGCCTTTGTCCGAGGTCAGCTACTACATCAAATACAATGTAGGGCAGTCTCCTCTTGCAAGCAAGACGGCATTTTCATACGCTTACTGAATCTACAACGGAGGACTGGGAACTCTTCTGCTGGGGTATTTAGGTCTGCATTCTTGACTTTAGAATAACAAACTTGTAGCTAACAACAGAAATCACTCCTTCCTCTGTTACATGAAAACACACAGACAGGTATTTTTAAACTCTCAGGAAAGAAGTCTGCTTAAGGGAAACTTGCCACGATCTCTCTGTTGCTGCTGAACCCTCCCCAACAGCTCACAGGGTTCAGGCTGTTTAAAACAGTATCGTTAGACTTTACTGGTGTGTAACACCACACTGTGAAGGGACGCATCACCAGCGCAAAAAAGTACAGGACTTTGCTTAAAGTGAAGACGGAAAATTTGTGAAAGGTGATTGCTGTTGCCTTTAGCTGTACCAGAATGAAGATACTCTACTTTGCCCATCTTATTATCTGAAATAACTGTGAAATCCATGCACATATAGTACTGCTCTTATCAATCAGGAAAATTATTCAAATGACCTTATGACCTGACTTAGATGATACTCAGACTCCGATGCTCTCTGTCTAAGTTAGGAAGTAAGTGCATGCAGCAAAAAATGTGGGCAGCCCAAGGCAGAAACGGATCTAAGTATATGCCTTCCTTTATAAGGACCAGACTATAGCTTAGCTTTAGGCATGGGAGAAATCCAAACGATGGCAATAGAAGCAGTTTTTGAAACAAAACCAGAGGGTTTGATTCTGTGAGGGATTGCCTGGGGCTCTGACTGCTGGAAGGGGATACTCGCTGTCCTCTTACAGGCAGGGTCCCTGCTGTATCTCACACCGTGCAACCAAAAGCTCTGGTGCCTCATGCTGCCTGAAGGGGACTTTGACCAACATGCTCGTAACTGAACATGCTTCAATATTCTGCATCTGAGGCTGGGATTCATCCTACAAGACTGTTGCAATGGCTGAAATCCCTGTGTCGGGGACCATCAAAATCAGCTGCCTGTGCAGGCACTGGGGAGACGCGTACACCCCCAGAAGGACGCTGCACCGAGTCGGTGCATATGGCAGCACTGCGCAATGATCTCCCCAGGAATCGTACGCTCCTGCTAGAGGCACACCCTAAATTTGCAGGTGCCTGTGTCTGGTGATAGCCTGCCTTGATGCCGTGGCATAGTATGGATGGAATGATTAAAGCTCAGGGACAGGCAGAGGTCTGTAACATCATGAAAGGCAGGCAGTGAACTTATTCACTGTTTCATGCAACCCAAGCACTAGAGACAGCACGCTTGAGGCAATAAAAGGGTGCACTTTTTGGCAACACGCTGAATAACTAACTCCCTGTTGCTGTTTGTTGTATCGGTGGGCTCTGAAGAGGACTAGACAGGTCTGTTGATGTCTAAGAAATACGATGATTCAGGTGCGAAATCTAGCTGAGTGCATTTCTTGCTGGGTGCTAGAAAGACATACCGAGGGGAACATCACCCTTTAAATGTCCTTCTTCTCAATGCATCGCTGACAGCAAATGTTGAAGACAGTGCACAGAGCTAAACTACCTATTTCTAATCCTGTGTGACATTTCTTGCACTCTTAGATAACTTTGACGTATGGGAATGAATAGGGTGGTCCTTTCCTCACATGTTCAAGATTAGGTCTTCATCAGAGACTGATGACTAGTTTACCCAAAATGCCATTCCAAAGGTGCCTCGTGCCTCTGATACGTTTTTCTAGTATTAATTCATGAACCGTAAACCACAATAATAGTGCCTATATGCTAATAATCACCAGTTGCAAATGCATGTGCAGTTAACGTGGCATGGCTCCCTTTGGAAAGAAGGCCCAAGGGAATGTGAAACAGGATTTGTTTCAGCTAGTGGGACTCTGCCTATTGATTCAGCACAGTCTGGGAAGGGGCTCTCTCACGGGATGCTCAGTGAGCAGCAAACTACNCCTTTGGAAAGAAGGCCTAAGGGAATGTGAAACAGGATTTGTTTCAGCTAGTGGGACTCTGCCTATTGATTCAGCACAGTCTGGGAAGGGGCTCTCTCACGGGATGCTCAGTGAGCAGCAAACTACAGGGATAAGCAAACCACTTCTCTACCTTGCCAGCTTTCTCCTAGGCTGCTATTAAATTGTTAACACAGAATAAGGTTCCTCTGCTTGTTCAGAGAAAATCCCTCCTTAAAATGACTCATTAGCGCACAGATGCAGGTGTGCTATAGAAATTAGTGGGATTTATACCACTACACTAAAAGCGAACACTGAAATACGGCCTATTTTAAATTAATTAATCTTTTCCTTTTTCTATTTTTAAGATTCTAATAGTAACACCCAAAAATGTGTTCTATGTGAAAAAATTGCTATCTTTTTACCACTGGAATGTATGTTTGACCCAAGAGAGTACTAGGCAGGATGACCCTGAAAACAGTGAAATTTCCTATTTCTCTTTCAGAAAACACAGCTTACCCTGTCCATAGGAGCTATTTTAAAGCCAGCACAGGCACGAAGCAGTCTTGGCATTACAGCAGCAGTAAGAAAATGGTGTTGCAGTGTTTGGCTTGTACAAACTTCGTACATTACCTAAAAATAACTAAGTAGCACATTTGGGAAACATTACGCAGGAGGTGCTTGCACAAGCTCATCATGTGCATAATATGTTTACTGTGTGTACTTCTCATATCTCTTCCTGAAAATGTAGCCTTCCTGGGGCCAATTTTGAAGGATTTTCAGGATTTTTTTTGCCTTTGCTAAGATCTGTAAAAACCCGCCGGTCCCTGTGCAGCAGAATGGTGTGATGTCCGTGTGATACCCAGCAGCAGAAAATAGAGGGCTGTGCCCCTTCACTCCATGGCGTTCCCCTTGCTCTTCCCCTTGGTGCCGCACCACGGCCGAACCAAGGCAGATTAGCAACAACAGGGAAAAAAACCCCCATTCCTCCCACCCACCAGATCTCATAGGGCAACATGTCAGCGTGTGTCTGGCTGGAGAAGAAAGCCATCTGGTAGGTGATACTAAAACTCAAAAGAGCTGCTCGTTTGGTTGAGAGCGCTTCCCTTTTTTTAACAATTCAGGATGTGTTACAATAAGCAGGGCTGGAAAACACACAATAATTGCTTCTAGGTGATAAACGGGAGGGCTTACTGAGGGTTATTCAGTCCAAACTCCCAAACTTCTTGGTGTTTTGAAGACTTCACAACTCCTTCAAACCCAGCAGCGCTTTCCTCCAGCTCTGCAGTCACGGGTTCAGGGAGTGTCAGTGACTTTGTTCAGGCATAAGGGCCCAAGAGAATTCAGTGGCTAATTTTTGGGTTACATCCAGTTTATTTAAACCTGGTTAATCATCTCTTCTCAATTGGACTTGGTTTCTTTCTTTCTTTTTTTTCCTTCAGTTTTGTTCTCTAGCTCGTATCACAGAAGTAAAAGAGAAAACAGTTTTTCAAGTAGAGGGCTTGTTCCTGCCGTCTTTACTTCTGCAAAAGTCCTTTTGTAATCAAAGAAATGTGAACAGGGGGAAGACACAGCATCAAAATGTCCTGGTTTTTAGGGACTGTGAGAAAAGCGAATGAGCAAAATAAGGTAACACAAGCAGGAGAGGAAAAGGAGCTCCACAGTCCTGTAAATCCGAGTGTAAACATCTCCTTTTTGTAAGAAGTTTTTCCTTTGTATTTGTGACACACCACTTGCAGCCCCATGCATGCCAGGGTCTGCACCAGGAAAAGTGGGAAGATGAGCTGAGATTAATCCTTCCTTCGCCGGAGACTGGAGAACATGTTTGCATCAGAGAATTTTGCGTTTTACGTGAGGACTGGGCTTGTGGCCTGCCAATATTTGCAAATCCATGTCCTTTTCATAATTGCCCCTACGTCATACAGCTTTTATCTTTAAACTTTATTATTTATCTGTCTATAAAGAAAAGAGACTGCTTACTTAAATTGTCTTCATCCTCCATGGTGGTTGCGCCAGGACTCAGATACTTGAAGGGCGCTATGAAGGTTGACAGTATGCTCACTTTCTCTAGAAAAAAAAAACATAAAAAAAGAGACATATAAAAATCAGTATATTGTCAGTGCATTCTGATCTACTCCACGGTTTTTCTCAGGTGAAAACATCATGTCAAGTCCCTTTCTTTTTATTTTTCTTGACTGTACAACATTCTCCCCCCGCCCCCCGCCCCAATTCACCGAACTGCAATACATTTATTACAGCTGGCATGTGCGAATACCAAACGCACATCCCTCCTGGTTTCTGCCCCTGTTTAGAGCTCCTTGGCCATGCTTCCCAGCAAAGGTGCCCGAGCACTGCAGAGCTGGGAATGTGGGAGGTTTGAGCTGGTCCAGCTGGGAATGGCGAAGGAGGGTGAGAGCTGGAGGCAGGCAGCCCTGGGAGGAGGGACTCGAGAACTACTCTAACGGGCGAGATCATCAGCTCACCTCCTCTGGTTCCCTCTCCCTGACAGAGGCTGAACCAGAAGTCTCAGAGAAAGCTCAAGCGTTGATGGCACAAGAGACTGCAACTGCTTCTAATACTTCTGGAAATCATCGATGCGGTTTTTGGAAAACCTTTACGGTGTGCGCAGGAAGCGATTATCCAAACAATAAGAATCGTATTTGAAATCCTTCTTATTCACATTCATATTAAGTGTAGCTCCTTCTACCTGCCATTTCTGCTTATCCTGCAGATAGTAGATGTCACAGAAATTTACTTCCAGTGCCACAATCAGCCTCTGCACTATACGCCAGGACAGATGCAGCAAAATGAGAACTGATACTGATTTATACTAGCTCAAAATTTGGCTCAGGATTTATTTGTAGGGAAAAGTTGCTGTTAACGTAAACTCTATACACGGGGATATAGTGAAGATACGTGTTTCATTTAGTTTGTTGTTTAGTTTGTTTAGGTTGAATTCCTCCTGACAAACTATGAGTACTTTGCTGAGGACCTACTTCAACAAGATGTCTGCCTTAGGTGGCAGAAGAAACAGAAACACACCTTACAAAGGTGCTTCATAGCTTTGAAGGACTTAGTTACTTTCCTGAAGTACTTCTCTGCTTAGAAAGCCTCAGTTAGGTGGAAATGCTCTGAATCCTGCACATTGTGACCAACGCTGGGCTTTCATCCTGTGGCAGACGCATCAAAACCAAACCAAGGATGTCTTCTTTCAAGTGACACAGGAAAAATTATTTCCATGGGAACTTTGTTTCTTGGTGAGAAAGCATTTCTCTGGATTTCCTTAAACTACCTGGCTGATAATCTACCACTGGAAGGCATTCCAGCTGAAGAGCTCTTAAACTTTTTCAGCAGCACATCTGTTAGCTTTTTGGCCTGGTTCTTCCCACATCTGCAAATAATCCTTGCTCTTGTTAAAGATTTGTCGGTATCCATCAAAAATGACTGCAGATGTTTGCCCTTAGCTAGGTAACACTACAGCTCAACTCTGTTACGAAAAAGCACAGTAAAAGCTGACTGCTCTTTGTTAAGTAAATACAATAAGCAGAATAAAAGATTGCCTGAAGAGAATCTTTTTCCATCCAGAAACCTTTCAGCCCAGACTAATATATAATTAGAGCACAAATTAGCCTCCTTGAACTGCAGTTTCATTAAGGGATTCTAGTGATGTCATGAACCAAAAGAATGAAGCTATTTATGAGCTGTTGCTCGTTACTGTTTCCCATTTGTCCTCAAAGACCTTGCCGGTGCCTTTGCTTTGTGTGCTGGAGAAATGGGACGGCCTGTAAAATTTACTGCACTCTTAGAGCAGCAATGGATGGGTTTGTGTCAACCAAACTCAGGCAGGTCCTAATAACAGGATATCCTTCAGTCAATGCAGACGATAAAGATTATAATTTAATATTTGAATCCACTGGTTGAACAGTAAAAGTTTTGGTGTGTGTCTGGAACGAGGAGGAGGGCTGGGTTTTTGGGTGAACAACGTAAGAAGAGCAGAGCCACAGTATGCACGTTGCACAGATGAATTATCGAGCCTATGGAGAAGGGGAAGATAGATGACTGGACAAGTAAATGTAGGTGTTCACAGGGAAATAATCTGGCTAGGTGAAGTTCAGTGTTATTTTTGTTTACCATTTCAGAACAAGATTAGGAAAGCTGTGTATTCACACTTTACAGTCCCCATGTATTTTCATGTCCATCACAATTAGCCTTATTTCCAGCAGTTTGATGAAATCTGATGAATAAGAATAAAGGGCGTGGATGGATACGAAAAAACCCATTCAGACAAATATCTTTAAAGCCTCATTTTTTCTCCCACTCTCTTCTCCTTCTATGATTTTCTTCCCCCAAAAAGAAGCGATAACATGTAGCCCAAAATTAGAGCGGCTACTTTTACTTTATAAATGTATATATTCTCTGTATTTGTCTGAGGAAATCATTTTTCAAGGCTAGGAGGGAGAACCTAAGAGAAGAAAACCAGACATTTCAAAAACTCTTTTCTCGAGAACGGCAAAATACATAACCCTATATTTATGAGAACCAATACAAGCAGGTATTATTGCTTGTATTACCACTGTACCAAAAGCCTCCAATGACATGAAGGAGTGATTTCATGAGCGCCTTCATGGGCACAAAGGAAGCCGTATTTGCATTGGGAATTGAGAGACAAAGAACAGATACAGTGGGATTTATTTCTAGCCACCCTGGAACACTAACAACGCAGACGACAGAATCATATTTTGTAGCATATTCACTATGAAAACATTCTTCCGAGTGACGCCAAGTGGAACTCTGCTCCAGTACCCTAAGCACCAAAATCACCATTTCTCCTGATGAGAAGCCTGTTATAGGAAGAAACCTCACTCCCCTCTCTTTTGGGATGGAAAAGGATTTCAGTTCATGCTTCTTAAGTATACATTTTCCAAAACCAGCAAATAGTTAAAAAATAATAATGAACACTGCTTTGACGGCAGCCATATAAATCGTTTAAACAAATCAAAAAGATATCGATCGACCAAGATATATTTTGCATGAAAAACAGAAAACGATTTAGTCCAAATGTTTCAGCAAAGCCTGGCATATAAGGCAGCCAAGTTTCCACTACAATCTTGTTGTGAAGTTGCTCTTGACCTGTGGATGCAGTCAGAAGATGGTCACAGGTTCCGTAAATACGCTTTTATTGCGAAGACAAGTATACACATATACAGCTATAAACAGCATTTGTGCCCTTCACATCTATCAGTATTTAAAGGGCACCAGACAATGCAACTTGATCATCAACTGTACTGAAGTTCTTTCACTCTAAATCACCTGAATAAAAGCAATGGGAACAGCAGGAGTTCAACACTTTTAAAAATCAGGGCTTATACATGTTGGACAAATTGTTTAGCTTTAGGAAGAGCAGACTGAGTGGGGTCATAACAACAGTCTTCAAATACATAAAAAGCTGCTGCATAGAAGAAAGGAGTAAACTGTATTCCATGTGCATTAACACCACTAGAAGTAATGGACTTAAATTGCAGCAAGGAAAATTCACTTTAGACATTAAAAAACCTTCCTAACAGCAAGGATAGCGCAGGCCTAGAAAAGATTGCCTAGTGGGGAGGCTGAGGAGCCCTTGGTGCTGAAGGGCTGTGGGAAGACGGCTGGCATCTGCAGGGTGTTGCACCTGTCCTAGGGCCCATCCTTTATAGTCTCTCCCATCCCTGTGGACCCCAGTAGAAAAACTCGTCCTGATGAAGAGATCACGCAGCAGGTTGTAGCTCAAACTTGGAAAAGCGAGTATTATTTGCTAATATTAGCTGATCTCCGAGCAGAAGCTTGTGGCATGCTCTTTTGCTTGGTAGCTAATAAGCACTATTAACAATTGTTTTTTTAAAGTGCAACTTCTGAACACAAGAAGGATTAGACAGATGGCTACCAGTGGTTTGCCAGATCAGTGTTAGCAACGTTTTACTGAATTAATTTCACTCTCATATTCTAATTGATTACCATAAGCTACGTTACTTGCCAGGGGTTTCTTTAATAGCAGCATCCTTTTAAAAAACACAATGCGGACACTATAAACCAGTCCTAAGTAATTCGCTTGGTTTGCACAGAGTATGAAATTACTCAGGAATGGTCAACTCTGATGTGATAATGTAAACCGAACTGCAAAACCTCTTGGAAAAAATCCTTAGTTTTACTTCTCTAAAGCAGTATTTGCAACTACTCAAATGGTTACATTTTTGCAGTTGTGTTAGCCTTGATTTATTTTGAAAGAAGGGGATAAAGGGAAAGAAGAGAGCTTGCACATCAGAACATGAGTCTCCATCTTCCTTCTCATATCTGAGTCAGTTCAGGCTTGGGCTGACAGTGACTGACAGGATGAGGGGATTCTTTACACAAAAGAAAAATATGGCAAATTTGCGGGGAAAACAGCAATGTCTTTAAACTACAGCACTTACTTAGAAGGGCTCACAGCCTTCTAAATTGTGGCTTGTACAGCCACCGTGCTGTATCATTTAGTTTAAGCAGCCAGTTTCCAGATAGAGATTTACTTGCTTTGTGTCAGAATCAGCCGTTACAGCTGAATTTGAGAACCAGCCATCGAGTCCGGAGTTACCAAGTGTGCAGGGCTGCAGTGGTGTTGCCCAAGTACTTTTTTTGCTTCACAGGCAAGTGAGAAGGCTCCGGGCGCTGCTCTTTTATTCTACGCGCTCTGACACAGCTGTGCTGGGGTGCCCGTGGATGACCACCACGGTACCAGCGGGGCTGGCAGGACTGTCTTTGTCCGTCCCCTCTAGCTGTGGTGTTTAAGTTAGAAGCACGGCTGCCCTAAACATCTTCAGAGGACACGTGTTTCTGCACAGACACGGCAGCAGCTTTGGCACAGCTGTGTGCCTGGTGCAGGAGTTCCAGTTTGGTGCCTCGCATCGCACAGGATAAATTCAAGCCCGCACATATTTGCAAGGGGCTGTTAACACGTGCCCATTCCTCCTTGGTTCGTGTTTTCTTCTCTCACTCCTACACTGGGAGGCCTGAAGGTGAAGTCTTGCTGGCATCATGAGCCCTTGAGAGCCATCGGTCAGTGCAACTGGAGCAGCACACGTACCTGAGCAGCCCAAGGGGGGAAAAAGAGCCCGCGTACTGGAGGATATGAAAGGGTTGAAATATGTGGGAGTGTTCCTGCCTGCAGATATGCCACAGATCTGCAGAGATGCACAAATCTGCAGATATGCCACAGAGTGTGGCCTCTGAGGTGGACAGTTACTAAAGATCTGCTTTTTATAATTGGTTTTCAATCCAAGGCATTTGCAGTGATATCCCACCCTGCCCCACGTGGGAACAGCAAGAAAAGCTTTTCTTGGAGGTAGCAGAGGAATATGCTGAGAGAAAAACCTTCTGGTTGAATAAGATTTTTGCCTGGAACATTTTTCTTAAAAGCAGGAAGACAAGGGAATATTCTGATTAAGGAATTTAGGTTTTTAAAAGAAAAAAAAAGTATTCGGCATTACTGTTTTTGTTCTCTGCTTCAGCAGGGACCTGACATGAAGATGCAAAATATCAGAGCACATGTTGTCTGAGAGCCAAAGAGAAGACAAAAGCAGGGAACATTTGGATATTCAGCATTTCAGGTGAAGGCTTTCAGCTGCACGAGGCAGGTTGTGCTTTGAGTTAGAAGTCAGAGGTCTGAACTCAGAGCCATGAAGTCTTCCCCTGAAACAGGGCCTCTGTCCAGTGTGATGTAGCGCCCAGGCACAAAATCACCTGCCCCTGTGCCTCACCTCGAAGTCGATCGTGGCCTGCCAAGTGCAGAGGACCGCTGTAAATAGATCTGCTTGTTGCCATTATCATTTATTCATCCGGTTCTTGGGGCAGAGAATATCTCCTCTAATGTTGTTCAGTGCTAAGGAAAACGGGATCCTTGTCCGAGGCGAGAGCTCTGAAATTGGTTCTCTACACCAATGCATGCAGCATGGGCAACAAACAGGAGGACTTGGAAGCCACTGTGCTACTAGAAAGCTATGACCTAGCTGCCATTACTGAAACTTGGTGGGACAAATCCCATGACTATAGTGCAGCTATTGATGGCTACAAGCTGTTCAGAAGGGACAGGTGAGGAGGGAGGGGTGGAGGCATTGCCCTCTGCATCAAGAAATGGATAGAGTGTGAAGAGCTGTCTCTGCAGAATAGCCGTGAACAGGTTCAAAGCTTATGGGTAAGAATTAGAGACTGAGGCAACAAAGGGAACCTTGTGGTTGCTTCTGCTACAAGCCACCTCATCAAGGGGGGCCTGTTGATGAAGCCTTGTTACTCCAGCATCGCGCTCGCAGGTTCCCATTCTGCTGGGGGACTTCAATCATCTCAAAATCCACTGGAAAAGTAGCACAGTGAGCTGCAGGAGACTCCTGGAGTGCATTAAGGATAACTTCTTAAGCCAGGTTAACAGACAGCACTGCCAGAAGTGATGTGATACTGGACCTGATGGTCACCAATGCAAGTGAGAGAATTGCTGATGTCAGGATTGGAGGAAGCCTGGGCTGCAGTGAGCATGCACTGGTGGAGTTTGCAGTCCTGACGGATACGGGTCATGTGAAGAGTAAAGTCAGGACCTTGAATTTTAGAAAAGCAAAATTCCAGCTGTTCAAGGAGTTAGTCAATAGGACCCCCTGGGAAATTTCCCTCAGGGACAAGCGAGCAGAACAGAGCTAGCAGGTCTTGAGGATGCTTTCCATAGAGCGTAACAGCTTTTGATCCCCAGGTGTAAGAAATCAGGAAAGGAAGGCAGGAGACCGGCATGGCTGAGTTGAGGCCTGCTGGTCAAACTAAAGGGCGAGGAAGAAATGCACAGGCAGTGGAATCAGGGACAGGTATCCTGGGAAGAGCATAGGGATGCTGCCTGGTTGTGTAGGGATGGGGTCAGAAGGCCAAGGAGTGCACGGAGCTGAACTTGGCAAGGGATGCGAAGAACAGTAATAAGGGCTTCTACAAGTATGTCAGCCAGAAAAGGAAGGTCAAAGAAGGTGTACTCGCTCGATGAACAGGACTGGCAAACCTCTAACAACGGACAAGAAGGCTGAGGAACTCAACGACTTTTTTGCCTCACTCTTCACTGGCATCCTGCCTTCCCCCACCTCTCGAGTGGATGGACTGCAAGCCAGGGACTGATGGAGCAAAGTCCCTCCCACTGTAAGGAGAATATCGGGTTTGTGACTATCTGAGAAACCTGAACATACATACGTCTATGTGAGCTGAGGAGATGCATCCCAGAGTCCTGAGGGAATTGGCTAACGTAGTTGCCAAGCCACTGTCCATGATAATGGAAAAGTCATGGCAGTCAGGTGAAGAACGCAGAGACTGGAAAAAGGGAAACATTGCACCCATTTTAAAAAAGCGTAGAAAGGACGACCCTGGGACCTACTGACCTGTCAGCCTCACCTCTGTGCCTGGGAATATCATGGAACAGATCCTTCTAGAAGCTATGCTAAGGCACATGGAGGGCAGGAAGCTGATTCGAGGCAGCCAGCATGGCTTCACCAAGGGCAAATCCTGCCTGACCAACCTAACGGCCTTCTATGATGGAGTGACTACATCAGTGGACGAGGGAAAAGGTATGGATCTCATCTACCTGGAGTTCTGCAAGGCCTTGGACAAGGTCCCCCACAACATCTTTCTCTCTAAACTGGAGATACGGATTTGATGGGTGGACTGTTCAGTGGATGAGGAATTGGTTGGACGGTTGCATCCAGAGGGTAGTGGTCAACAGCTCAGTGCCCAGACAGAGATTGTTGACAAGTGGTGTCCCTCGGGGGTCCGTGTTGGGACCAGTACTGTTTAATATCTTCATCAATGACACAGACAGTGGCATCGAGTGCACGCTCAGCAAGTTTGCAGACAACACCAAGCTGAGTGGTGCAGCTGACACATCTGAGGGATTGGATGACATCCAGAGGGACTTGGACAAGCTTAAGAAGTGTGACCATGTGAACCACATGAGGTTCAACAACGCCAAGTACAAGATCCCGCATCTGCATTGGGGCAATCCCTGGTATTAACACAGGCTGGGGGATGAAGGGATTGAGAGCAGCCCTGCTGAGAAGGCCTTGGGGGTACTGGTGGATGAGAAGCTCAACATGAGCTACCAATGTGCGCTGGCAGCCCAGAAAGCCAACCGTATTCTGGGCTGCATCAAAAGAAGCGTGGCCAGCAGGCTGAGGGAGGTGATTCTCCCCCTCTTCCTGACTCTGGTGAGATCCTATCTGGGGTATGGTGTCCAGCGCTGGGATCCTCGGCACAGGAGGAACGGACCTGTTGGAGCGGGTCCAGAGGAGGGCCACAAAAATGATCAGAAGGATGGAACACCTCTTCTATGAAAAAAGGCTGAGAGACTTAGGGTTGTTCAGCCTGGAGAAGAGAAGGCTCTGGGGTGACTTTACTGCAGCCTTTCAGTACTTAAAGGGGGCTTATAAGAAAAATAGAGACAAACTTTTTAGCAGGCTCTGTTGCAATAGGACAAGGGGTAATGGTTTTAAACTAAAAGAGGGTAGATTTAGGTTAGATATAAGGCAGAATTTTTTTACGGTGAGGGTAATGAATTACTGGAACAGGTTGCCCAGAGACCTCTCTGGGCAGATGCCACATCCCTGGAAACATTCAAGGTCAGGCTGGACAGGGCTCTGAGCAACATGACTGAGTTGAAGATGTCCCTGCACACTGCAAGGAGGTTGGCCTAGATGATTTTTAAAGGTCCCTTCCAACCCAAACTATTCTATGATTCTAAATGCATTATATTAAATAGCAATAACAGGTTATTGTGTTATGATACTGCAGAGAATATTGAATGTGGAACATCAGTTAGCTCAGAGGGATAGCAACCGTACTAATCCTTTCACCTCTGTGCATCCTGTTCTGGCTGTTTACCTACCCAGAACTGCTACCCTTGGAAAGCTTTTAGGGAAGCTATGCAAAGTGTTTTGCGAGTGGCGATCCAACCCCTAACATGCAGCAGCAGGTTCGTGCCCTGTGCTCTGGCCGCTCTGCAGCCCTGCATCCCACCAGGACCTCTGCACATGGCCATGCGCATTTAGCCTGAGGTCAAAACAACCTCTAGTTTATCACTTAGAAAGCAGAAAGAGCCAACCATAAAGCCACGCATGTGATTCATACAGATGCATCCAATATGATTTGAGATACAGGATATATCCTGTGGGATATGTTTAATTGATCACATCACGGGCCTTAGCCAGTGTATGCAGCATTTGGGACATTATTTCTTTCCACAATGGCATGCCCTGCAGCTCTCTTCTCCTCCTTTTCCAGAATAGATAGTGGGTTTTAGCTGCAGTTTCACCACATGAATGTAAATAGACGTTTGAGTAGACAATCTCAGGGGCTGTACTTTAGGGCTCTGTAACAGCCCGCTCCAAGCTCCTTTACCATGAAAGACCATTTACAGAATGAAACATGTTGTGTTGTGAAATATTAGTTTCTTATTTACTTCTAGTAAAGAGCAAAGTAAGTAAAAACACAAGGTGCTTGATGGATTTTTTATAAGAAAGCCAATGTGTATGTGTGTTGTTCTCTATTAGATTCCACAGAAATCAATCTGAAATCTAGTTCAGCCTAGTAAAATTAGATCTAAAACTATTTAATTTTGTTGCAAGAGTGTTCTTCTCGCCTGATGCCTTGCTTGAGGACACGTAGAGATAAAAACTCTTGAGTTATGATCAGTTCATGTGCATCTCCGTCTGCCTGTGAAGTGTCCTGTATTATGTATTTTCTAAGTGATCTGGCTGTGGCTTGGAGGTGGCAGTTTAAAAATCACGTGTTCACAAGCTTCTTGTACTATTAGAACATTAATTTTGGAAATCTTTTTATTTTGCATTCTGTAAACTGTGACAGGTTTCTTTTCCCTCTTTTTTCCCTCCCTTATTTTGGGACGTCGTCACATTAGAAAACAGGAGAAGCACGAGAGAGAATAATTGCATAAAAACCATGAGTGTTCACCTCTGTGTGCTGAAGTCTGCAATGGAGACAATAAAAAGAGTCAGTGGATTTATTAAGCATATAATAAATCTGCGTGATTAACGCTTCCTATGAGTATCTGATTGTATGCCAGCTGCATATCAAACAGTATTACCAAAGACCATCTGTCTACACAGTTAAGGCAAACTGAAGGGCTTATTCAGTCACATGGGAAACTAGTTTGGGCGGTTTGTCTACATACAAGTCCGTACTACTTAAGGAAACTTAGCTAAACTGGAGCAGAAAACTATAAGGTAATGCTCAATTTGACTTAAGAGAGATTTGGTCATCACTACTTTAAAACTGTTAACCGAATTATGGCCATATGAAACATGAGTGGTCCATGCCAAAGAGTACCAAAGTTAGCAAAGGTGTGCAAAAGGACTTCTGGAACCAGTGGGGCTGAGGTCTGGGGAGGCAAAGCAGCTGTCTATGCAGGCATTTCTACAGACTATGTCTCAGGATCATACATGCAGAATGACACAGAAGATGCAAAACTCAGCTACACTACCTGATTTTGAAACGTTTTGCCACCTTCTGAAACCAGCAGTCCTCTCAGGTACATGAAGTCTAAAGTGGGGCTGAGCTGTTACGGCCCTGCTTCAGCTCTCCAAACTCTAAGTCTCCAAGTTCAGCCGTTACCTGAGGGGCTTAACAACCCAAGGCGGGACTCACTTCACCTTCTGAGTGGAGGCATCAACGCGGACATGTACAGATAAATGCCTGCTGAGACAAGTACAATAAATCCCTCTCAGAAGGCGCCTATTCCTTTTACTGGGGACCTGGACTACTGATTTGGGCTAAAAGACTAGCTTGTCCAAAGTTAGGAGAGGTCATTTCTACCCTGCCTTGGGCATCTGGTGGGTCTTCATCTGGCACCCTATGTTCTGGTGGGTGTTATCACTGCCTGTGGCTGCATCACACGGTGCCGAGGGACATGTCCTGCTTCCCTGAGCAATGCGGCCCCAGCAAGAAGGCTCTGCTGTTGTCGAGTTTTCGCGATACTGTTTCAGTCCTTGATCTTCACATAGGTTTGGGTAAGGAACTGGGTTGTGCGTTACTGAAGGAGAGATTAGCACTCCTTTATGCTCACAGAACTCATGCTGCGGGCACTCAAAGAATTGCAAACTTTAGGAGTTATTGTACACGGAGAAACGGTAAGAAGATAGTTGTATAGGTGCAGCATATGTCAACAGCTAAGTACTTCTTTTACAGTTTACAGGATGATAATTTCACTATGCGTGGATCACCTAACACGGGCATAACAACGCACTTCACCTCAACACAAACTGCTCTTTTCGTTCTAAGGTATCATTCTTCAACCTGCAGCAATGCCTACGAATGCATGTACAGATACAGGTGTTCATCCCCCCTCCATAATCCATGAAAGGACCAACGCGAAAGGGCCCCAGCCGAGGGCAGACACTGCCAGTGAGCCTGTCAGCACTCCCCTTTGACCTGTAACCCCCTCCTTCCCAAACTGAATGCCTGCTTAAAGATGAGGAAATGAGTGGCCTGCATCAGAAAGGTCCAGTGAGCAATTAGTGATGAAAGGTTTTGTTTAATCCGCTTTCTGCTCACCGACTGTAAGCCAGCCAAGTCTAACCTCTCTCCTTGCACTTCCGCAATAATGCATATGTAACCTGAATCCTCCTCTGATTTATCCTTTATAACATGAGGCAGTCTTGAGTTAACCAATCTGTCTGTGGGCAGAAAGTTAAAGGCACTACCGTTATAATTTAGGAATGCTTTTACTGAGATATGTGTGCTTATCGAGAGCAAACAATTAACTCCAGTTGATATAAGAGGGCTGAGATTTACAGGGTTTTCTCAGACAAGATGCTACGGACAGAAGTCAGGTCTGCTAATTGAGCCAGTTATTTAAGTATTTAGGCACTTAAAATTCCCATTTGACCTTGTGGGAGCTGAGATAGCTGAAAGGAGTCAGGGGCGGCCCTGGGGCTGTCCCAGGTGTTGCTGGTATTACAGTGCCATTTACCACAAAGCAACTGCTCCAATTTCACCTGTTAAGGCACGAGCCTTTAATATTTATTAAGCTTTCCATCACAGCTTGCACGGAGTCTGAAAGCTTCAGGTTCATCATTGCTACTTTGTTAGTATTTTCTTTTTTACCTTTTCAGTCTTTATTCAGTCACAGCACAAACGGCTTCAAACCTATCCCTCAGTTAAGAGTGGTGGTAACAAAGGAAAAGTTGGCTAAAGCTTTACAAAGAAGACTAAGTTTTCAGGGTGATGCGAAGGAAACCTGACACTTGACTCCCATCAACAATAATAATGGGGGCTATGCATCTAACTCTTTCTGCATTGTGCTGACATTGTACCCTTGAATGTTAGTACAGTCCAATAATTCTCCAACGATGAGGCAGCTTATTTTCTCTGCCACTGCTGCTTTGCTGGCATTTTTATGGCATTCCCAGAAGTACTACCTGTCAGAGTTAGTACTTCCAAGGATGACATTGCTTTGGGGTGATTGAGGATTGATGTAATTAAAGCGAAGGCAGTCTACTGCTTGCCCGTGGGTATTTTATATCAAGCGTTTCACTGCACAGCTACGACTGATGACTTAAATGATGACAAAGTTGGGCTGCTCTCTATGTGCAACAGTGATTCAAACCAGGAGTTCAGGGACGAGAGTCCTGTATTTTAGGCTAAGAGAATTCTGCAAATGTTGCAGAAACTGAGCTTTCTAGGAAAACTCTTAACTTCTCACAAGCAATTTAATAACATCACTGAAAACTCCCAGAGACTAGTCACAGAACGGGACTAGTCCCAGTAACAATTAGGGACAAGAAAGATTATTATTTGAAAATTATTTTGAAAAGAACAGAAAAAAAGTATGTAATATTACATCATTGAGTAAATCCACTGCGTGTAGTTGTTGTCTTAAGTGGGATTATCTGATTAATTCTACACATGCTTTTGCACATATCCACATCTGGAGCAGTCACTGCAGGCTTCCTTTGTAGTCAGTGAACACCTAGTCAGTATAGCCTATAGCACTAGGGTACATTAATTTCATTCTAAAGTACGTGTTAGTCCTGTTCTGTAACTTGAACATGTTAAAACCCATGTGAAACATGAGGCATATCATTATCTCAGTGTTTGTCCCTTACTAAACTGATGAAATGGTAAAATCTGCTTCTCTTTAACATCACGGACAGAGTTTGGTAAGGATGGTCTGGAAATACGAAACAGCTCTTTGTGCACAAAGAAGATGAATCTTATTTTTCTCTTCCCTGCTATGATGTCCATAAACTCCAATTACATTTATAACTTTGCATTAAATTAAATATGTTATTTTACACAAGCACTTAAAAAGTCTACTAAATATCTAATAACAGTTTTCTTTATTCGCTTGTTAGCAGCTGTCATGGTGGCAGGACTCACACAAGAACGAAAGTGATTTAGTGCATTGATTTGCAGTTGGCCCGGCCCTCTGTTCTCAAACAGAACTGATTAGCTTAGCAGCAAAGTGCCATTTACTTTTTACCGCATTTCTTTTCTGCTCATCTCCGTTCGGTGGCTGCCAAGAGGAACAGCAGAACTGTAATCTCCTGAGCTTACTTTCTTCAGCTCCAAATTTGGCAGTTCTGAGGCCCAGTTTGTCTGGATGGTGCTGCAGCATCAAGACACATGCCAGGGTTACTGCTTTGGTATGCTGAAAACAGGTCCCAGTGAGCTCTTTCAGACTGTTTCTACATGAAATTAACCCTGACTATGAAAACTCTGTATGTATCAAAAAGTCCCATCTAAACCAGGATTTTACGGTGGGTTTTTTTCGCCATTTACTGGAAAAGCTAATAGGACGCTAAGGCATAATGTCTAGCTGGGAAGGTTTCTCCTGAGTATGTCACTTTTGCTTCATAGACTGACCCTAGGGCTTGCCTTCTAATACGTAACGTTTGGAGGACTGTGTATACACTTCTGCACCTCTGATCTTCTGTGTATTGAAGCTGCTGGGGAAACTCTTGATTCACCAGTTAAAAGTAAAGATTTTCTGCAGCACAGAATGACTAGCAGCCGCAGTAAAAACAGTGGGAGTCATTGAAATAGCAATTACTTTCCCTTGAAGACCAATTCATGACAAAAGTTCAGTTTGCTTTGGATAAGACTCCATAATTTCACGGGTCAGATCCTCAGCTGGCGTGAGTCTGCGTGGCTTTATTGAAGCCCATGAACATACACGGAGTCATACCAGCTGAGGTCAGTGGAATAACAGTTTCAAAACAGTTAAGGATCTGATCCCACTAACTTAACATGACTATTCAGTCTCGTTAGTCCTTCACGGTTCTCATGCAAACTGGTCAAAAATTCCACAAAGTCAACGCATCTCAGGGGTGTTAGATATTTCCAAGTCTGTTTTTACTGAGAAATAAGAAGAAAAGAAAGAGTGGGAGGCTGAAAACCATGGTTTGGAGCTATTTCTGGAAACAAAGACGAAAAGATAAAGAGGGGAAAGCGCATTTCCTTCCTACTTTCGAGCTGAAATTCACTCTTAATAATATTAATCCTTTTGGACTCTTTACAGTTAACAGAGATGAAGAGGCTAATCTCTGCCTCCTCTACACTGGAGGCTCCATTAGTTCTACTAAATAGCTGGTGCAGCACCAGAGAAAGAAGTACATATGCATTTACCTCCCTTCTCCTTTGATCTCAGCAAGAGATTATAAGACAGCTCCCATGCTCTGTTCTTTCATTTTAAAATGCAAAAGCAATCTGAAACTTTCTTCCCTCTGGCTCAGGAAATCCTGGTGAGGAGAGGGTCCCTTTACTAGCAAATGCATAGCTCACACTCTTCAAATGTATCTAACTCCATTAGTCATGTGAATTCAGTACCTTTTATTCCCTCTTACAAGCCATCTTCCATCTTTCCGCAACAAAGAAAATCCTCTTTTCTGGTAAAGCGGGTGTTATTTGAACTGCAATGAATCCAAAGACCACAGGATCTGCCACAGCTAACGAGCGCCTAACAAACCAGGGACGTGCCGATAGGGCAACATGACTACAGTCCTCTCCTAAACCACCAGAAAATAAAAGCTACCTCTTTACAGGACTTAAACTACTGCAGATGTGGGTATACTCACTGTCAGCAAAACCTTACTCTTTTGGTGCTATATACCATTTGTTCTGCCACCCACCGGTGGCAAACTCTAATGATTGTGAGTTGAATTTTAGGAGAAGACTCATGTCTTAACACTCCACTGATTACAAAGGGAAACTCGTGTGACTGGCTCAGATACAGAGGCAAACATTTGGTCAGATGAAACCAACGCCTTAGGTCTGGTGATCCACAGACCTCTCCCACCTGCCTCCGTAAAATGTCCTCCTTGGCTTGCATCTAGGATTCCTTCCTGCAGAAACTCAGGCACAACGTGGCAGAAGAAGGGAAAATAATAACTACACCAGCGTGTAGGCACAACAAGGTGTGACTGAGGCTCACACCTGTAGTTGGATAGTATAGAAATACGGATAGAGGCACATGGTTGTGGCCTTCAGAGTGGAACCTGTAATGCTGCATCAGAGACTAAGAGAATTACTTCGTTTTGGAGAGCATCGGATACCTTGAAAAGGGGCACACAGGCGAGGAGGTGTTCCTCGCTTCTTAGTGAGGTTTTGATCAAAGTAGTCAGTCATAAACACTGAAGACGAGTGTTTTTAGATTTAAATTAGACCAGTGAGTTTTCAATGTAGGAAAATAATAATGAACATTTAACTGTCATCCTGCTCTTCCCCACCGCCAATTATGGCAGGCACTAATCTACCCAGAATACCAGTGCTTGCAGTAATCACACACTTAATGACCGTGCTTGCCGAGGCCTCGCTTGACTTTCAAGCCTAAAACACGCCAGATTCTGCTATGCAGAAAAGACACTGTGAACCGCCACTGTGTGACTTCTCCCGTGACCACCTTGCAGCAGACCCTACAGCACAGGAACATGCCTACCCTGCTCCCCATCAGCGCTGGGTCACCGTCCTGAGCACAACCCCTCTGCTGATGGATGACAGCGAACTGGCACCGAAGGAGCCAACACGCCGTCCATGGGCAGCAAGCACCAGGATAAGGAAGAGCTGGAGCTGCAACAGGGCTCATCTGAGCAACCCTCTGATGGGGCCAGCCTGCAGCCCAGTGTCCTGCAGGGTGAACGGTTTCTTTGTTGTGCTACCATACATAAATGTATAGCAAAATAATATTTATAACCTCAGTTCTTCAGTATTAGAAATAGGCTGTGTTCTTATTTGTTTGGTTTTGTAGTATTCTTGTCCAAACGCTGAATCCAGGACAGTGCAACGTATTTGGAGCTATGGTGGTCACATCTCTAATGCCATGGCTAAAGACCAAGACATCGCAACTATATTTATTAACTTTTCCAAGGCATTTGATTGTCCAGGACCATTCAGAGTGTCCAGGAGCGTTCGTGCTAAGAAAATCGAAGCACTTTGGCCTTGGCTGAGCTTCAGCGGATGGATTTGCTCCATATTTGTTAACAAAAGAGAGCAAGAGAGAGAGAGGGAGAAGGAAAAGGTGGCAATTTGTCTCCAGAAGTAGCCACACAGTAAATCTCCAGTGAACAGAGTTTTACGGGAAAAGTCGGTTTCCACTATTTTCTTTCCAAACTTTATAGGTGGTTTTCAAGATAAATGCAATTGCTTAATGCTGACAATTTCAATGCAAACAATCTCATCATTCGTTTCCTCGTCCCTGAGTGACAAAATTTCAGACTTGCAATGTGACCTCTGCCACTTCCACAAATGACTTACTAGCAAAAAATGAACTTGTTCAATTCAAAAAGGAATGGAGAAAAACAAAGCAATATCTTCCCTCAAAGGGACAAGAAGAACACAAAGTCACGCTCCATATGGCCCTGATCCCGTAAGGTGGCTTAGGCTGTAGATTGAGGTCTGTGTCATTGACGTGTGTAGAGCTCAGAATCTGTCTAGCTCATGTCTACTACTGAGAGAGTGATTTGAACCTAATTTGCTCAGTGGTTTTAAGCTTTTTCTTCTGTTTGTATCAGATTTTGATTTTTCCAGATATACTTGTCAGTAGAATTTGCTCAAATGCACTTTGTAAACACATTTCAGTCTATGCAAACCATTTGTTTTGACTGTTCACTACTCATGCTGTGTAACCAGCCACCTAAGGCAAACTGCAGTTTTCCATTGCTTTTGCAGATGATTGATTCCTGAAGTCCCCTGAACTGTTTTGCAGATCTCTACTATAATCTGTCTCCAGTCATCCAATAAGGTTACCAAAAGCTATTTCTCAGTCACATAACAAGGGTCACTATCTGTTGACTCTTAACAGATATGCTTAGTGTCCTGACAGAAATGAAAACAACGACAGAGTGATTTGCAAACGCGCACCACGAGTTGAGTTGGAAAAGGAACATTTTCATGATTCTTTTTAACCTAAACACATTTAAAATGTAAAACTCACTTCCAAATCTCTTTATAAAACTAGCAACAAATACAAATGCTAGCTTGAAGAATTCTTTGTAGAAAATACATACAATAAAGCTTCTATTCTAATACGGATGCATATTAGATCTTTGCTCGGCAGATCTCTAATCAGGCTGCTGATGGAGAGATCTGGAGGTCTGGACTGTGGGACAGCATCCCCAGTTTGAATCCATTGGGTAAGTTACGGCAATACTCTGTTTTTTACCATGTAAGAAAAGATGTGATTTCTGCTGCTGATAAATGGCAATAGACCTCCTTTCCTAGTGAATAAAACCAGAGACCCTCTCAAGACTAAACCGCGACAAATCCCTTGACTGGCCCACAGTCTTTCACCTGGTCATCTTGATGCTTAGCACAGTAACGGCTAAGGTCAGATGAGATGAGAAGATGAGAAGAACCCCACTCTGGCTGCCTCGACTTGGAATGAGTGCCAGTGCCAGGCTGTTAAAAGAAGACTGTTGGATTAGTGCAGCAGTAACACTGCCTTCATCTGCAGAGTCCTCTATGGAACAAAGATGTTGTGTTTATGGTTAGTTAGCATGGCTTTTAGAAATGAGCTGCAGAAGAAATCTGACTGCTAATCGCACATTTGCGAGCAAAGGTGCGGCAGCACTCAGAGTGCAACAGAACAGGGCTCCCGAATGTGCATCATTCGCCGTAGCTCCATCAGTGAGGTCCCAGGCAGCTCTTGGGGCCTTGTTTATTTCTAACAACCTAGTTAGAAACGTATGTTATGGATCAGAATATTTTGCATTTTTTAATGTCCAGATTGGACTCGCACCCGGAGGCTCCCAGCCTCTTGTAAATGACAACTTCTGACTCAGAATGCACATAACCCAAAATACTTTGTTATGACTCCTTGTGGTAACATCATTACGTATGGCATAATTAAAGGAAAATAAAGATATCTGACCTAAAACAAGCAGCATGTATTTTTAAGCGTAGAGAAAGGTCATTTGGCACTGTTATTTTGAGGACTCTGCTGACAGAGGCTTTCTGTAACATTCTAATTTCAACGCTACTAACTATAGCCCTTTGTGTAGATTTGTCCTTTCAATGTGCACTGTTGTCAATGAAAAGATACTGTAAGCCGGTTTCAAGGTGTGACTCAGAAAAAGCTGGCAAAAGTATGCTCTGAAATTTTCAAAGCCATGCTGCATACCTTATATTTTAATGGATATGCATGCAACCCTCTACAGTTTGGAAAATCTCTTCCATAAGCTGCCTCCTATCTACAAGCAAGAGCCAAGGTCATCCAAAGGGATTTCAACACACGAGAACAATGATTATCAATTCTTGTGGACACCCTTGGAGCTCTGTTATGGACGACATCTATGAAAGAACATACATACACATCACTTTTGTATGCATACATGTATATATTTAAAAGGACCTTTGTGGTTTTCCAAACACAGGCACCGAGTTTGTAAATCATAGCTTCCAAACACCTAAACACATACAGGAGCCACCAACACCTCAGAGTTTTTGGCATCCAGCTAAGATACTCACGTTTAAAACAGAGTTCCCCTTGTCCAAGAGAAAATATTTGAATTTATTTTAAAGAGTATGGCTTGACAGACTCACGGGCTTTTAAAGCCATTATGAGCAGGCTTGTAGGAGAGAACCCAGGGCCATTCAAAGATCTGGAGAGAGGTAGGTCTGGATGAATGGTGGCTTTATAAGGAGCAGCACAGAACACGTGTTTAGAAAGACATCCCATTTTGATGTAGGATGCACAGCTATCCCTGATATTGCCTGTAAGCCCATCAGAAGAATAGGATTTCCTGGCTCACAAGGATGATTTTATTTTTGAAGGTCTGCTCTAAAGTATTATTGAAAGAGCAAAAAATATCATAGCTTCTCCCAGAACAATTTAGAACCAGACAAGGGAAGGCTTCCTTCCATTCTTTCCTCTTTCTCACATGCTGCCCTGTTCTGACAGGCCGCTCAGCAGGATGACGGGGATTTACCATTTGCTCCATGGCACACAAAAAAGCCATTAAAATAAAAAGTCCTCATGCAAATAATTACATCAATTTTGCAATCAACCAGAAAACAAACAAACAGAAAACAACGAGGTCAACCCTGAATGTACGAATATTGCCTGTGCTCTGTATAATTAAAGCAATTTCACCTTGAAATTTGGCATCAATTACAGTATGGAGCACCTCCAGACTTCAGCATTTCAGTTTGTTTTTATGGACCTAGTTAGAACAGAGTTTTCATACGTGGAGTAATTTCTACTCTTTTCGTTTATGATCCATTTAGCAATTATTTTGTATAACCTATTTGCTGCATATTAGTTGTTGCTTCTTTCTGTTGCCGCACCTGTATCACTTGGAAAATGCCACAAAACATTTCACTTGGCAGCAGAACTCTTCACAAAGACGTTGAGACCAATGCACTGGCAAAACCAAAGTAAATCTCTGTATTTGCATTTGGTGCATACAGCATTGAAGAGATCTGCTGCTGTTGTCCTCTAGACAGTGATACGACAAAATTTTTGCAACAGTTCTCGATTTTCAACACTAACTTTCGAATTTCCCACCTTCACATAGGGGCTCAGTTTATAGGAGAAGCCTAAGAATATCCCGAATAAGTGCTGCTATTTTTTCTGGCAATCTATTTGCGTAAATCAAAAAGGGGGCACCAAAAGTTACGCACAAACCCCTCGGTTTTGACTTCAGTTTTAGCAGGGAAAATGGATCTCAACTTCAAACTTTAGGAAAATGCAGGTCTTATCTTACGCTTTAGCCCTTACACATTTAACCGGGTACTTCCCGCTTCTTAGTCAAGATGTAGTCTGATTCTAGTACCAGTCTGATGCCTGATTTAGATTTAAGTTTTATAACTTGGGCCTAGCTTTAATTTAAATACTGAAGATTTATTCAGTTGCCTGCCGCCTTCTAACATCAAGTGGTTTCCGTTAAAGAGATTTGTATTTGAAACGCATGCGTTCAGCATCGGTCCTGTTAAATTAATAGTGATGTATATGTGTTTGTAGGCACAATGACCTTTATTAGCTTCTCATTATGTTCGAAAATAGTTCTTGTTATCTGACTGAATGAATTATGTTGGGCATTGTTATGGCTCAGATAACCTATTGAAACTAGTTATTTTTCATCATATGTCAAATGTTAAAACTAACAAGCAGTTAGTTAAGCATTACACTGGAGACTATCATCATGTCTTACATCTTGGAACACGCACTTTTAAAATTCTTCAGATTAAAGATGAATCAAAGTGCTTCAGCTTCAGAGTGGTGCACATTTCCAGTGCCAGAGTATAAAATCCCAAACAAATTGCTTTTAAAATTTAGTAATTCCCAAAATCTATGGTGAAGCAGAGTCTGGCTGGGGTAGATAAGTAAAAGAAATACTGCAAAGTAAATTTTTACTAATCTGTGGCATGAAATCTAAGCACAAGAGAAAACATTTCACCATCAAATGAGAAGTTTTCTGTAAACGATCATATAAGAATTTTAAACCCCCTCACCTACGAATGCAAAATACATCCAGTTTATCCTTTAGTCCACACAGCATATTCCTAGATTTCTTTGTTTAAATGCCTTTGACTTCTAACAGAGCCGTTGCTGTAACTCCTTTTTAGAACTAGGGTTGTTTACAACAACATCAGAGGAAGACAGGCAGATACTGGAGCCTCTTATTTGACTGCGAACTGGCTCATCACGTGCAGTCACAGGAAATAATGTAATTAGTTCCTGTGCTAGTCTGGTAGCAAGTGGTCTGGTATATTTATCTAATTATTGAGACAACACATTTACAACTGAATGGATTTTGTTATAAGAGGTTTATAAAACTCTGATTTAGGCTGATCTTCAGCCTCTTAATGCCAAGTAAAAACTGGCCTTCAAGCAACATTTTTGTATGATGAAGAATAAAACCCCAGATGGATTATGACAAGTCTGTGTCATCCTAAAAGAGAAATCAAAATGAAAAGCAGGGAAAATAAAATAGCAAGGATAATATATATACACACACACTCCTTCAGGGAGAGAAAGAGAAAATGTGGAGATCTGTACGTATTTTATGCATCTGGAATCAGTATGCTAACATGCTGTTTATGCTAAGAGGTGTACCATCTGCAAGGAATAAAGAAAAGGGAGAGATTACACTATATTATGGGGAAATCATATTTTGACTTCATTATTATGGTTGTGGCTATTTCATGAAAAGGAGGTGGATTAATAATTGTCTAACCAACCAAAAGGGAAAGAGAAGGCAAAATGGATTTTTCAGAGAAACAGATTATTTCTCATGCAATAATAAGGGGCTTGTGCAATAGAGCAGAAGGAGGAAGAGAGGGCAGTGACAAGAAGGGGTGCCCGAGTCTCACAGTGGGAGACAGGCGAGGGCCTGGGTGTCTGCAGGGCTGAGAGTGACTGCAGAGCAAAGGGCAAGGATGTATCGGCAGCCACAGGCAACCCAGCCAGTGAGAACAGAGGTCCTCCGATGTCCTGGGCTTACTGCAGAGAGGATGCCAATGAGCCACAAGACTTGGCTGCACGTCTCCTCGGCACAACTGCCTCCCAGGGTGCCCTGGGCACGGGCAGAGGAGAGACGGGATAAACGGTTGCCGCAACGCAACCCTCAGTGCTGAGTGGAGATCCTGCAGCCAGGGGCTCATCTGGGATGGGATGTGGGCTGGGGTGCCTACGTCCTCTCACATGCCCATGGGAGGTCCAACGCTGATGCAGAGAGGGACCAGGGCTGGTCAGGGCACACAGGATGATGACACTGGGAACCAAAAATGGGTACCCTAGTTGCAAACTGTTAGGGAATGATTTTCTGGGAAGAAACTGTAGGGAAAACACACAACATTTCAGTCTAAGGTAAAAGAGCTAAAAGCGTGTAAAGCTCACTCCTACAAAGAGGGTCTGGAGCAGGTCTCCTGCTCCTTTTATTTGCACTGTCTCACTATGATACTCGGCATACGCTATTGTACTTCTCCCCCCCACCTCCCGCTCCTGCTCCAGCAGCTTTTTGCTCTGAATGGCAGGGCAGCCCTCGCAAAGCGCCTTTTTCCTGAGAGATACTGGTTTCATTTACAGTGGGCTAGAAATGCATGCGCTGCAGTGCCCTGGGCCTTTCAATCACCCGCCAAGAGCACTCACTTTTCATTGTTTCCATTTTAACGCTGTTCTTGCAGCTGCAATTGCAGCCTCTTTGAATTAAATCTAGGTTAACAGTCTGAGGATAGATAAGCCCCAAGAGAGGAAACGATGTAAATCCAAACAGCAATTCTTTAACCTATTGCTTTTTTGTGACAGGCTGGAAGCCTGGCATGTGATCGGAAGCAAAGTGCATTTTTGCAGTGTATTCTGATTTGCATAAACCTTTCTTTTGGTATTTGCATAATTTTTCAATTAATCACCAGGACAATACCCTAACTCCTGAACGTCTCTCTCCCAGGCATTTAAGGTATCCTTGCTAATATAAAAGATTTAGACACTGATGATGAGGCCAAGACCTGGGGTTTTCCATTTATCTCACACGTAAAACCCAGTCCAAATGTTTACTGTACCTTATACTCCACAACGAGTGCATCAGTGATTACTGAGAAAGCACAGATGGGACACAGACAGTTTTTCATTCCTTGTTCCATATGATAGAACTCAACACATCTGGTACGCTGTGAAAAGCATCTTTGCACTAATTTGTTTGTCAGTATCTGTTGAAAGGACTATCTGTCATCCTGTCGCATTTTGGTTGCCCTGAGATGTCTGAAGACAAGACCAGTCACAAATTGCGACTGCTGGCCACTTGGGACCAACTGGTAGAAACCACCAGCTGTTCCAAGGATCATCAGTGGTGGATTTGTTTCTTTTCTGTGTTTTTTTTGCGAGTGGAAATTTCATTGTAATCTCTCCTCAGACATTTTGTACTTGCAAGAAGAAACCAAATCACTTGAGCAAGAGACAGTTTGTTTGTCCTTGCTGTCTGTGTGCACATTTCCATCTGCTTCTACAACTGGGTGAGGTTTCTTTGACTGCACAGGAGTGATGCGGGGTGGGGGGGCAGAAAATGCACTTGCTGGTGTGCATGTGGTGATGCTAACGCTTGCGTTTGTATGCAAAGTCTTTCATGTCAGGAACCTGACCGTAAATAAACCGGTTTGTCAGGGAAAAGTAAAGGTCCTATAGGAACCTTGGTGTTTATATGGGTTGATCAATACAGGCTGAGAATGTTTTTTCCCACAATTCTTCACGTTGATCATTGTCTTGAAAGACAGCCCTGTGATTTATGATTTGTTATGTTTATTTTACCTCATCTCCCTACCAATGAATCAAAGTGTTTGATGTCATTCCTTTTCCAGTTTGATTTTTTTATTCTCTTATTATAAATGCTTTATTGCATTAAATTCTGATTGTGTGACTAATTTAAGCCATTTCTCTTCAGTCAAGAGCTATTCTGGCATGAGAGCGCAGGTCTGATTGAAGGTGCGAATTTCAGGTTCTATTAATGGCTGAGCAATACATACACAAATAGCTTTGAGAAAGATGAGAAAGCTATGAAACACAGTGCAAGCATCCACGTTTAATGGCATGTAACTTCCAAAAATACTGGTTTGAACCCTCTGTATTTAATTCAGTACTCATGCATTTCTATAATTAATCTGAATGATCAGCAATACACCAGCGTAACTTGAACTTAATGCCAGCCATTTCAAAATAATGAAAAGATTTTTCTACTTAATAGCATATAATCCTTTGAAACTACTGATCCGAGTAACGGACCATTCCTTGTTTCTCTAGTATTACTGAAGGAAGAACCAGCACCTTACCTGTACTGGAACAATAATAACATAGTGTATGTTTACCAGCTCATCACAAGATCTTTCCAAATGTCCAGGTTGTGCTCCTGAGCTTTGAACACAAGTCTCACATGAGTTCTGCCTAAAATTGACGGTGTGTTGTGATCCAGAGTACTCCGTAAGTGTGAAGAGAAAGAAAAGTGTTCACACTTCCTCTCTGCTAATAACTGAATCACATATGAAAGATTTAAGCAAAAAACAACCCAGTAATTTGAACAACTTAAAACAATTGTCATCGTCTCCAATATACGCAGCTATTGAATTGCTTAGGGCTCTGATGAAGAGGTGAGCAGACCTTCCTTATTGTCTGGGGAACTGTGATGTTTACTGCCATTTGGGGACAGATTTTTCAGATGGTCTGAGCCAACATATGCCAGTCAGTATCATCCAAAAACCTGGCTGCCTTAGTTCCTATTGTCTCAGGTGAATTGTCCCCTAGCCACGAGGGGACAACGCTCCTTTCCTCCAAACATACTCTCTAGCTGGTATGTAAGAGTCGGTCCGAGGAACAGTATTGTCTCAACATCATCACCAGAAACTTAGAGATGGAATGCAATCTCTATTGATACCAAGAACCAACACCTTGAGAGAGAGAACTGCATGGTACAAGGAGTACTACGCCACTCCCGGTCTGAAGAATAGAAAGAACTGCATGGTACGAGGAGTACTATGCTGCCCTCCGTTACCTGGGACATGAAGGAACGGACCGTGACAAGGTCACATAGCTGCCGTCAAGAAGATGGATCACAACTGCTGCATGAAAACACACCTCCTGGTCCAACGCTACCCACCTTTAAGGCAAACCACGCCTCGGACACTCCTTCTTGAGCATGTGTGGAAATCTTGCTCGAGAAAGGCGGAGATTGGCGACAATCCATGGGACAGAGGAGCAAGGTGTACTGCTTAGCATAAAAGATGGCTCTTCAGCAACCGAACTTCGGAGATCTTCCCCACCAAGGATCACGACGATCAGAAGGACCGGCGGGACGCTGCCTGGACCTGGGACCACAGGGATGCCTTGGACCCGTGGTGGTAGCTATAATTCTCTTTCCTGTCTTTACCTTTTCTTCCCTACCTGTCACACTCTCTATCGCACGCTGCTTTATGGGCAAAACAATAAAGTTGCACAGTTTGATTGATTCATAACCCCTTGGCGTGGTTGCCTTGATTTTTTGCACTTCGAGATCACAGTAAATGAACCATCACGTGTCCACAGAGTGGACTGTGACATGGTACCAGTTTACAAAATTTGGAGCTGTGGTTACTTAAGGCTTGGATTTTTTTGGTTGCCTCTGGTTTGTAAATAACCAATCTGCAGAGATAAGAAAAAATAGCAACTAATTTTATTAAAAGCAAAATTCAGCTTAGTTTAACTGATGCACTACTAGCAAGCCTGAGAAGGAAAAGTAAAACTGAAGTTGACTCAGTGTCAGAGACTCACCCTCAGGCAGATGTCTCAGGAGGGTGCTGAGTGACAGCCAACAAAACCCAAGACACGGTATGATCCTGACTAGGATTATTTGCAAAAAGTGTCCCCTCTCGGAGAGAACATGCAAGAATTGGGCCCAGAACTGACAATCGGATGTGACGGAAGAGCACGTTCCTCCCTCCTGTCAATACCTAAATTACGGCGTATGAGAATGCTGCCAGTGTGTCGTCTTGTTTTCTTAAATTGATTTCATGTCTCCAGTGAGGTAAACCTTGCTGAAGTTGTGTATGACAGACTTTTAGTTTGCTTGGGAAAAAAAAAAAAAAAATCAAGCAGGCTAGTAAACCAGGAACAGATATGCTGAGGGAATCTTTAAAAATTAAGACAGCCTTCCATGACTGCAAACACATTTTGAGCAGAATAATTTGACAGCCCGTAATGTATCTGGTTTCACAGAAAGTCTAGCTTGATAATGAAGTGTTCTCACACTACCTGGGCTTTTCAGACAGCTGTTAAACACAGAAGTGTTGTGTGCACTAAATGAGATTATGTTCTAAAACATGGTTGCACTGAACACGTAGCTGTGGTGGAGAGTGGCAGTATGATGCTGGACCCTGCATTTATATCAAGTTGATATCCTTGTAACACTCAAACCAAAACAACTGCTTTTACTATTTCCTCTTTCACCATAAAATTAATGCTGAGTCTCTCACTTACTGGTCTTGGCTTGAAAATCAGCTTTGCGGTTGCAGGATTCATTACAGAATGGATGAGACTGGCAAGGACTTCTGGAGACCATCTCGTCCGACGCCACTGCTCAAGCAGGGGTAGCCAGAGCAGATTGTCCAGAACCTTGTCCAGTCGGGTTCTGAACAGCTCCACGGATGGAAACTCCACAAATAAAGCTGGTTCGAGCAGTGGCCACTGAAGGCTCCCAGGAAAAATGTTGTGGGTCTGAGGCAGCGGTGTTATGGCAGGCAGCTAACAGAGGAAGACTACATAAGCCCAGTGACATCTGTGCCAAAGTATTTTGCCTTGGCTCTCTGATTCCTACCCATTAGTTTAAGACAGACGTTCACATAGGAAGATAATCTTTTCCCGCGTTTTAAGCAGGTTGTTTTATATACACTGGAAATAAATTCTTATCTCGTCTGAGAATCCCAGCGGAGCAGCTGGGACTCCCGGATCTCAGACACTTCACTTTCCTCCTTCTCCGCTTACCCTGCAGGTCTTTCTATTACACATCCCATTCCTTGTAGAACTGTAAAGCCTTGGAGGAAATCTAATGAGAAGAGCTTTTACCAGGAGATTTTCTGTACATTTTACATTCAGTGGAACAGAAAATCAGGGTCAATTTAGAGAGAATTTGATAGATACTGCTGCAATTAAAGCCAAAGCTAGATAGCACAAGCCAGGCACCCGAGAGGCAACCCAATTTTAGCATCATTCGATTTAAACTTCATAGGACATTGCAAGTCTGGGCACATTTTTTCTCCCAGTGTCGTACCCTGACTCCATTAGGGTCAAACAAATAAAACTTTATTTGAAAATTCCTCACTTGTCTACTTCTGTTTGCCTGAGTGTAAAATTGATGTGACAGAGATTTCTGAAAGTCCTTTCTTCCTGCGGGGATTAATTCTGGTGGGATTTTGTGCGTTAGGGTTCTTTATAACCTCTGCTAACTGTGAAAAAGCACTATAGCACCTATGGAAACGATCGTGCCGTTTGCTTCTGTAGTTGCTGTCAGTTTTCAGTGAATACAGAGAGGCAAAAGTACCATAGGCTGAAACTGGTGCACGATGGGAGAACTCAAGGTTGGATTTTTATCTTCTTTAAAAAAAACAAATGTGCACAGTTTCCTGCTTCTCTACCACCTTCATTCTTTTAGGTCAAGTAAGAGATGAGAGACCTGGGATGAATGGGGACTGCACAATAAAAAGGATCGATCTGTACCTCTTGAGCCTGACCTACGAAGGGATTATATCCCCAACGCCACTCCCAGCTACGCCCCGAAGTTGCATTTGAATGCATGTTGCAAGAGGCAAACATGCATAGCAAGAGGAGAGACCGAGAGGTTGGCTCTGCCTGCCTGCACTGGCACGGCCGTTCAGAAAGGCTCTCGGCACGGGTTAGGATGTTTTCACTCTGCCACCGAGCCTCCTTTCTTGTTTGGGTGCACGTGTCTTGCTCACCGAGTGAACGTTAGCTGAATTGGCTGAAATGAGTTGTTAACCATGGAAAGGCAGGAAGATATTTTAGGTTTGCTGCACCAATCAGAATCTCTTTTAACGTAACATCAGTTTATGGCAGATATAAATCTCTAAAAACTCTCACCATCTTTTACGAACAGAATGAATACTTTTATGCAAATATGAGCTGTTTTTCTGAAATCACTTATGTTTATGAAACACCCATAAATTTCCTGACGGTTTGCAGCACCAGGACACAACAATAAGCCACCAGCAGTTTTCATAGCAGTGATCGCAATTTTTGAGACAAGCATGAGAACTATTTTGGAATACGCTTTATGCCTTCCTGTAGTTTAAGACTTTTATTCCTGCTTCAAAGATCACCTACAAGCTACCTAGGGCTGGTATTTGAAACCTCATTTGCCATTTGATAAAGGCGCAAGAAAAATAAGCAACAGTAGATAACACTTGGCCACTTCTATTAACCAGCGTAACATGGAGGACAGCCTTCAGTGGAAGGTACGTAGTTATATCACATTTACTGAGTGATACCTTCAAACCTGAGGACTGATCTTGTGACTCGTTATGTGGAATGTAACACACAGGCACGCGAACTCCCTCTGCTCCTATGACGTCCGTGTACTTCTTCAGGACTGCCGCATCCCTGCCCCTGCAATTTTGCTACGATCTTTATGGAAATAATTAAATTGTTAAGACTTAAGGTTCTTATAGGAGCATCCACAAGGGAACCTTGGCCATACTGAAGCTGACAGGAAATTTGTTATTGACAACAGCGAAGACAGGCTTTTACCATCTCTCAAGACATATATGCTGGTGAGAAGTAACATTTCATTTGGGACTTCCAAGAGTGTATCTCAAAATGCAATGGCTTTGAGGGGATAAAAAAATCAGTGCTGGAACTCTTAATGCATACAGGTACGTCTAAATTTCCCCTGGGGATGGGAAGACTTAACTGTCATTTCAAGTTTTACATTATTCCTTTAAATCAGCTATTTCATTTAAATAAAAAGGTTCTATATTCTGGGATGGAAATGCAGCTGCTTCAAGTAACCCTGCAGCATGTTGATTTATTACTGACTATATACTCCTTCGAGGAGAAGTTTCCTTAAGAAGACATTCTACACCCAGCTCCATACTTCTTGCTACATAGCACTTTATATTAATCTTACCATATCTGTATCCATGAAATTTGGGAGGAAAAAATGGAAAATAGAGTAATTACATATTCGGATAAATACATGTGCAGGATTTAATACTTTGTGTTCACATGAGTAAACTACTGAGCTGTCTGCTATCAATCAGAGACGTTAAGAGGAAAGTTATCTACCGCAAAAGCATCTTTTCCCCATAAATTGAGAAATGAAAAGATTTTCAAGTTTCAACTTCTACTTTTCTTGAAACTGTACCTAACTGTCAGTAAAACTAGGCTTAGGATGCATATTTAAAGGGAAAAAAAAAAAGAACACAATTCTGAAGGGAAAAACATCTCTTTTTGCCCAGAGTCTTTCATTTGCTTTGTAAGTGATGAAAAAACCCCAACTTCCAGTTGCACTTTTTCTATTAAATTTTAAAATGAAGGTTATAATGTTATATGACTTTGTATGATCATGGCTTAAAAAGGATTATTATGCAGTAAAATTGGACAAACTCTCCCGAGGCTGGTTAGCATAGCTTTTCAGTAACTTTAGCATTGGTTTCATTGATGCACAAACTGCACTTCCTAAATTCCAACAAGCACTCGTGCACACAGCAAAACCTGCCCTTGTATTGGAACAGGCTTAAGTGCCGTACCTGTAGCTCACAGTAATTTTTAAGGAAGTGTCTGTCCTAACAGCTCCAGTGTTATTAACGTGCAGTCAAAAATCTTACTGAACCGAGCTCTAACAGTAAATTAGAAATGGATGCTGGTGGTGCAGTATGACTCTAAAGAGAAGAAAGACATTTTCTAAGACTACATACTTAGACAAACAATGTTGTTATGATGGAAACAAGGTTGATGCTTTTTTATTTTAAATTGTAAGTGTATTTTGCTCAAAAAGATCCAGCTATGCTGAAGCAAAGCTTGCACAGACTCATAAACTTCTACATGGTTTTGCCACCAGGGAAGGACCATGAACGACAGGATCTCAAGTTTGAGTTACATATAGATTGTTGGGACCAATAGGCTTCTAAATAAATACCTGAAGCTGAACTGTGTTGATACCCCCTAACGCCTAATAATGTTCCTCAACAGACTGTACTACCCAAAATTAAGGTACGGGTTGCAGTACTAACCATCTGATTGCTACTTTGTGCAGGACACTGTGGTCGTGACTTCTAGTACTGCTGAGAACCAGGAGAAAGAGACTGAATTAGAAGGAAAATCCACTTGTCCTTCTTGGACATCACTTCTTTCCTTGTGTCTGGTTTTGGAGGAAACACTTTTTGCAAAAGAAATGGGGAGGCATGGCTGATGACTGGGTGTGATTTCTCACACTGGGCAGGCACGCGATTCATTGCAGAATTCATGCAGTTAAACTAATGACCTGAGGTCTTTCACCAACAGCGAAGTTTGAAATTCATGAAATTCATGCTCATAGATAATAAGAAAAGGTAAAATGGGATACAGGCCATTAATAATAACATCAACTTAGCAAAATCAGAGCGCCATCCTTACTACTGCACATGAGCGTAATATGGTCTACTTCCAACGGTGACCTTACAGAAGAGCCATGCTTTAAATAAATAGCAAGACTTTTCCAGTACTATACAGTTGCTCACTTGAGCCTCACTTGAGTTGTGCATATGTCTGTACAATATAATGGTCTGGGATGTACTAATTGATACTGCAGGATCAACAGTAATAAAGAATTAATTCCCTGCTCACATCAACATTTATTTTGGCCTAAAAGCAGCTGAACAGTGGGAGAGAAACAAAACCTAAGACACACCTCAGATTCCTCGCTGCTCTTAAATGACACTTTAAGCAGCCATTTTAAATTAATAATATCACTAAATCAGTCTTTTCACTACTTTCACCTGGAGACCTGAATTTAAAATCGTAACATCTCCCTGCAAAAGTGTGTTGTTGGAATACAGTCAGGCCATTTCTAAGATAAAATGTTGTTATACCAGTGTACTAAGGTGTGTGGGGTTTTATTGCCTGAATAGGAAAAAAAGAAAAAATAAAAAAAGGAAAAAAATAGTTTAAAAAAGATAAATTAGATACAGTTTCCAAACAAAATATGTCTCTAAACTGATATTTCTGTAACAAAATGTATTCTAGCACAGTGTATATTGAATCATGGTATTTTAGGATAAATATTGGAAATATTTTATACATAGTGTTAATAAAATATGATGCACTGAAATAAAAAGGCTTTTATTGCTGTGAACACAAGCCAAATGCTGCCAGTCAAACATGTTGAATAGGGCAGACTGGCTACAAATGCTCCTTCTACACAGATCGTTAATGAACAAAACTTCTCCCTACATAGCATGACAGCCTAGTTCTTAAGCTTACTTGGTTGCGTCAGTTGAATCACTGCTAAGTACAAACTGCCAAGTCTAGCACACAGTGTAAGACTCCGTATCGTTGCTACTTGTTTTCATTTGTTATAGACTGGTTAATAATATCAGTCCCATAGACCACTTTTCCCAAATGTGTAGGGGAGGGGAATCCCTGTGTTTATAGAAATTTAGAAGAATATAAAAAGACATTCCTCCCCTTTTGTACACAGCTTATGCTACTTGCTTTTCACAGTATGGATACTACATCCCTTACAATAAACTATTTTAATGGGTATTTTTTTCCCCAGACATTTAAAAGGTCACATGTAAAGTAAGTTAGCGCTTTTGTAAAATGAGATGGGTAATTTTAGAAGAGGCTGCCGCTTGCAATTTACTGTTATTATACAATTCTTATTTTTAGAAGACGTCTCAGATAATAAATCCTCATTTACATTCATATCCTCTGTCTCTGGACTTGAAGAAGCATCTTAACCTCAACAGCAGTTGAGATGATAACCAGCGTCTATCTTGGACCTCTGCGTTACACTTGTCTTCAAGTTCTGCTCAGTGTAATTCTGCCACAGCTGAGGACAGAGCCTTGCCTTCCCTCCCATCGTTAAGTAGGGCGAATAGCAGGAGGTGTTCATCACGTTACGGGTCAGAAGTCAGCTGGGTCACTAGCAGGACATTTTGATGCACTCTGGCAAAACCTGTGGAGCAGAAACTCCAGTAGGAAGGCTTCCAGGTGCCCTAGATTGCAAACAGAGATTGGGCTTGTTTTCAAAAAACACTGTGTAATTCAGAAAAGAAACGCGTATTACAAATTGTGGAGGACTTGGACAACAGAGAGCAGACGGTGAAAAATTTAATTTGCCTTCCACGTGCAGCAGAGAGAACTCCCGTTATTTGAATGAGTAAGAAGCTGGACAGGTTATTAATGAACGGCATACTCAACTCTAACCAGATCTTATATGACGTTATATGGAGCAGTGACAGAAACCCATGAGAACTCTGCACGCTGCGTCCTCCAAGTTCCTTCTGTTTCATTTGATGTCTGTGGCTGTCTCCTTTCATGCTGAGAGAAAAACACAAGAAATGTTGAAATGGCTCAGTGGCCTGGCTTAGTATCACAGCAGTTCTTTTTATGCAGGAAATCATTCTCTCTGTCTGCTTCCAGAGAAAATACTGGACCATGTCCTCCTGATGGGGAGCAGCAACTCCTCTGGACGTGGCGCTGACACGAGCTGTGCTCAGACAAAGGGATGGTCCTGGTGATTTCACAGGCATCTTCCATCCACAGCCTTCTGTCCCATCTGGGCCTTGATATTTACTGTATCATTGCCAGGACCTTGACAGCAAGAGAAGCAGCTCCACTAACACAGCAGATGAGAAGATTCTCTCGAAATGTTTTAGCACAACTACTCATGTCGAAAAGAGCTAAGAATGGTGGATGCACTCTTCTGACCATAAATACCCATTTCCCGATAGACTAGGGATGCACTGCCGTACAGGTTGTAAAAAAATGCTCACGCCGGAACACCAGCTTTCCAGCAGCTGCAATAAAACCTTAACTGCAGACAGGGGAAAGAACATTAATATCAAATACAATCACACAAGGCACAGATGAGAATTCGTAGCAGTTTGAAGGCTCAGAATAAAAGATTGGGTAAAACAAGTGCCCAGGGATGGACCCCTGCTCAGCTTTGGGCACGTATGAAGCTGCAAACTGTAGTAAGTACCGTGAACTCATCAACCTCTGCGAGCGTTTTGTAATGCAAACACTCAGAGGCCATTAGCTAAGGCAGTGCTGACTGGCAAGGCCACAGCAAGGCCATGTAGGGTATGTGGGACATATCCTTACCAGCCTTGCCCAAATCCTGAGCCAGGCCTGGGGATGAAGGGCAAGAGCAGTTACATATGCTACCTACAGCGAGAAAACTATCACGGCATGAAGCTGGGTAGCTCATTGTCTCCCAGTTGGGCAAAGAAGTAATCCACGGCAGACAAGAGCTTGAACGGGTCACAAATTCCTTCAAAAGAGCTGAAATGACATGTGCTGATTCCTGTATCATCTCCTGGAACGCTACAGGAATAAAAATTGACTACATCAACAGCACTCCTGTAAATCATAAACAGGACAATCTTCTTAAAGGAAACTCCACTGAATTTCCTTGGGATAAACTCTGGATAATCATGAACACTTTTTTCCTCTGCTCACGTCTTCCCAAGCCTTACTCAGACAGGCAGTTTTAAAAATGGAAATATAAATCTTTATAATCAAAGAAGAGAGTAATATATTTTAATGGTAAAATAATAATCAAGATTGCAATAAATTATACAAAAACGGCATTCGAAAACCCATCTAAGATGTTGAATGATTATCTGAGGTGAAGTTACAGAGACCTAAGTTCATAAATAACAATGAAGCTTCTGTTGGCAACATAAGTAATGCCTGAACTGTGGAGTTTAAACTCAGTTTTTACTGAATAAGAGCTTAAAAAGAGGAAAGACAAAGTGGAGAGGGCACAGCCTCTGATAAAGCAGCTGCCATCATCCACAGGCTGTGTAGGGAATGGCAGTGTCTCCTACACTTGAAATGAAAGCTAGCAGGCAAGGGGGGCAAGCTCTGAGCCATCGATAATACCATTTCTAAACACACCAACCTAGGGAAGCCTCTGGATCCTGGAATGTCAGGTAAAACAAAAACCAAAGCGAACTTGCAATTGAAAACAAGCTGCAGAATAAAGCAGACAGACATTCCCATTTCCCTTCGCATGTGGCCCCAAAGAATCTAACCTGTCATGGATATCTTAATTCACACTTGCTAAGGTACAAATGACACCTCCTCAGAGTGGTTCGATGAAAATGTAATCGTACTTGTGAAGCCCTAACCATAAGAAAAGGCAAAAAAGCCAAGCATGACCTGAGCAATGCATTCCTGTAAGTTGATGCTCGGTCAAAAGAGCACGTGCTGCAAAGGCCACCTGGTCTCTGAGGGCTCCTGCCACACCTGAGGGGGTGATCCATCACCTGGCTTGCTCCCTAACGCTGAAATACCAGTGGGAAAACCCTGGCAGTGCAAGACCAAGGCTGGTAATGCCACCTTTAACTCACATGACTTTGAACCGATGCTCTCCTCCGTCCCAAGGGACCCCGCAACCTGCCAAAGTGCGGGACTGCGCCTGCCAGGCACTGCTCCCAGCTGCCGCAGAAGGAAGGCTCTTCTCTCCTTCCTCCTGTACGGCTCTGACGACTCGGATACTTTGAGGCAAATACTCCAGGGACAGCTAAAAAAATCCTGTGGAGGTCTTACCTGGATATCAGCACTGTGCTTATGTTTCACTAGTAAGCTTCAGGTAAGCTATGCCTCTAGCTTGCTGAGCTTCTTGAGCTGGTAAGTGGTTACAAACTAAAATCTTAATGGAAAATATACTGTACTACTGAACACAGATCTGTTTCTAATGAAGCACAAAGCTAAAAGAGGGCTCAGATAAAGCAAACAAGCTTCCACTGGCTGGAGAACAGAGACTTAGCTCAAACTGTTGCCTCAATAAGACAGCAAAACCCACATCTACAAATACTTTTGCTACTTCATTTCTACAGTAGTTTTAACAAGGCATCTCAAAACCCGGTAAGTGAAAATCTCACTGTGCTGAACCCACAGCAAAACTGCCTGGGTTTCCATGGATGGAGTTACATACACGAGGTTCTGTGTGTGTGTGTTTATCTATTGATCTGTATATAACATTTTTCAATACAAGCGAATTAAATCTTACCCTGTCCTGGGCTTATAGTACTTACAGTACCATAGTACTTACAGCCCATCTAAGTCCAAGATAAATTATGACTTGTTGAGGGCTACTCTTCCCACTTTCGGCAGAAAACAGCTTGAAATTGAGAATGTTTATATTTCAGGTTGATGGCGCTTGTGCAAGGGTCATCAGTTTATCAAAACCTCTTCTAATTCTCCACCGTTCTTTACCTGAAATTTGAATATTCAACCATGCATTCATGGATGCACACTAGAAAAGTTTTTATTCTGCAAGCAAAAATCTACACTTTCCAGCTTCTCAAACTCAATTGATTTCCCCTTCTAAAAGGGAAATACGTTTTAGAGCATCTTTGGCTCAGGTTAGATTTAGAAAAAGCTGGACAGACTTTGAACCACATTGTTAAAAGTTAGCGACCTTGATATGTGCCTTCAGACGCTGTGAGAGAGGAGAGAGTGTTCATACTTCTGATAAGCGGTCTTTTTAAAAATAAACATGAAGCACTGAGGAAGTTACTGTTGCATTTAAATTACCTATTTATTTAAAGTAACCTTCAAGACCTGATATTTACTTTTGCTTGAATATAATTTATCATGAGAAAGAAAGTTGCATGGTTAGTGAAAATACACAGACATTTAGCTATTTTTTCCTATTTATTAGTGTAAATATTTTTATTATCATCTGCTTTGTTGACTAGCAGCTTGCCGCGAAGGAAGAAGCCACAGAGTACTTTATTATGCAAAAAGACAAGAAAACTTACACTGGATTTCTGACCTTAAACCTGTCTTTTGCCAATAACACTGACAGCATTTATCTTTGTGGAGCTGAACACTATCTCCCAAAACAAAAGCTCCTTAAATGAAACAACAGCTGAATATAACCATTTTTCCCTCAGCCAGCTATGAGCGGTTGCAACGATCCTCACAATTAATGACAACGCCACGCAGCAGTGACTCACAGGGATTGCTTCAATATTTGTGGTGGGTTCACGTTTTCCTAAGTTGCAATAGAAGTATCCCGTGCTTAGTTAGGCAGAAAGCTTCCCCCTGGGACACCACTGGGTACTGGAACCCTTTTGTCCTGGGTTTTAAGCATGACTTTGTTTACAGGGTGTCTGGTGCGATGGTACTAAAAAGAAATGGGCGGAAGGAGGCAGAGGGTGAGGGTGCGAAGGGTGCAAGCCGAAGTGCTAGCCCTATGGAGAGCACAGCCATATTTTTCCAGTCCTTCTTTTTCACACTTGAAAACGACTTGGGAATCTGCCCTGTGGTCCGATCACTTTTCTATTTTGTTCTTGTTTTAGACATGTTCAAAACTGGGTTAGTCGAAGATCTGCCTCTCCATGACACAGGTTTTGTTCAACCATCTCCTTGGCCCAAGAGCACACTGTGAGAGGTGTGCAAGCCTCCGGACTGCTGGCATCTCCGAAAAGATGTGAAGTTTGTCCCTGGGGCACCAGTGGGGTATGACCTGAGTGCTCTGGCCCGCTCCCGGCAGTGTCCGAGGAGGACTTCCCCAAGCAGGTTGATGCTGATGGTGACCGACCGCGCGCTGGCACTGTGGGGTGAAGGGTGAAGAAGGGGGATTTACTTGGGGTGGATGCTGTTGCAGGCAATCAGTATCAGCTGCCCTTGCTTTTTATCTCACATAATCCCAAGACGCACACAATTGCAGTCGATGTTGCCCAGATTTTGGTTGGGTAAAGAAAAGCGGGAAGGACTCGAAACTTTCCTCCTGTGGACATTATCTAAGTTTCTGGGTTCTCCCCAGAATTTAGGCCTTCCTAAATACAAATAAATCCTTTGGAGACAGTGAGCACAGTCCTTGCTCCAATGAACTTCCTCTGTCCCTTCAAAATGTACGGAGGTCTGGGGACTCAGGGCAGCATCCGAACCAGTTTCTAGGAGTACACCTGACCACCACGAATAATCTAGCGGCCAACTTCAGAAGGCAAAAAACACTGTGGGCTGCCTCTTGCCAGAGTTTGCCAGGGCAGGGAGAGGAGAAGCATGGAGACTGTACTGGTATTGGCAGCAGATGATCTGAGTTTGGATCACAGTGACCCTATGACGGGACCTAGTGTTTAAACATGGAAGCTTGAATTATTTATGGAAAACTTCAAATCCATTTAAAGGCCAGCAAAAGGCTCTTAAAATGTGCAGGCTGGAATAAGCTTTGAGATGGTCTCCATAAAGGATCAAATCCATTTTATTCTACATATGGTGTTTGCTTTTGCAAGGAATAAAAGCATGCTCCCTTTTTACAGCTACAACTCCTGCCTTACCTCCCCTCAAAAAACTGTGATATCTGTGTTTTCCCCTTCTCACTCTTCCTAAGTTCTCCAATGCCCTCTGTCCTTTAAAGGCTTTGACATGAAAGGAGTCCATTTATTAGAGAGGCTGCAGAAGACCTAGGTTAGAAGGACGTTAGTTTACATCAAAGTTGAAAGACTTCTTGAAAGAGTTTCCTAAAGGGGTCCTTCCCCTTCTTTTTTTACCCTGTAGAGGGAAGAGCTGCACCACATGATTTTCACAGGTACAACTTATTTACAAGCAAAATCCACGTCCTGCTTATCCATACAACCAGCTGACAGATGCTTGTTAGCAGGTGAAAAGAAGGCTACTTGTTAAAGTGCAGCTGCTTCGATATTTTTTTTGCCAGCTGCATATCAGACACCACCTGGCAGGAATTTATTCATTAGATATTACTTTAAAAACAGCAATGTGATGAATTTAAAATGTTAATTTGGAATGTTTTAAGTAGTAGGTAAATGATGAGGAAATACAATGCTAATTTGCTGTGACTGGTACTGCTAGTGGCTATAATATTTGATTACATTTCTAGGTTTACAAACAAAACAGTAATTGTCATTCTGAAACAATAAAATAGAAACAATCCCTTCCCACATTTATTAGTAAATAAAGTACATAGTGGATTCTAGGTCACAGAGATTCAGCTGAACTTAGGCTCTTGATGGAAAGTTAAGCTCCTGTTAACAGCTGGAGAAAGTGCCTGTATTCTTTGTATTAACATTTTATCTCACCATAATGTGGCAATTTGAAGATCTCTTAAGGGAATTGTTCACAATGCCTTCATTTTACCTTCCTGAAGTTGTACTTACTTTTAATGAGGCTACTTGTCCTTTCCTCAGTTTATTATAAGTAAAGAAAAAGGTATTGTAGGAGTGAATTTGCAAATCTCTAAGCGTAAGTAAATTTCATCCAAGTTATAAAACCCAATCATGGAGAATTATCCAAAATAGAAAAATCATGTTTAAGTGAAATATATCATGTATAATGTATTAGAACTAGAATAAATGAACGTACCTCATTAATGGTGTAAGTTTTTTTTTCCTTTGCCTCTTAAAAATATAACAATCCTCTCTCCCACAGGTCTGATTTGAATCCATATATCAGCAAGAGTGAAAAAAACCAGAATTTCCAGGAAAAGAGTTCATTTATAAGACTAGGATCCAACTCTCAAAGAGCATAATTCAGTTCTGATTATTATATTACTGGATCTCTTCTTGGATAATTAATAGATGGGATAATCCGTAATATATAATTACAAGACCAAAGAGTTTCAATCTAATTTATTGACTTAATATTTTATGAAATTAAAGTTCATCATAAAAAAGAAGAAGTACTTTTTGGTTTGACCTTCTCTTTATCTAATTGATACTCCACAGATACTTTCATATCCATTTATTTTCTAACCATGTCATATGTGCTCCGTAAAAAGTGGGTAAAGGCACATAGACTTTCTGTTATCACTTATTTACTCTAGCAGTGTACCTCCAGGGTTTCAACCCATGAGAAGTTTTAAATATAACGTTCCTTTTTCCTTCCTCTGTAATCTTACCCCTGAAGGTGAAGCAACACCTCTTGTAAGTCAGACAGATGTGGCTTTAGAAATGCTCTCGCATCATGGCAAAGCAAGCAGGCACCTGAATATGATGTAAAGTCAAGGGAAAAACTTGAGGGGAAGTGAAAAGAAAAGGTTTGCCTGAGGTTTTCAAGAGACATTGAACCTTCCCCTGTTTAATCTTTCCTAATGCAAGGGAAAACAAGATCTTCTCAGTTCCACCAAAAGAGGTTAAGGCAGCAACTCTTGCAGGTTTTAGGAGCAGGGGACACAGTAAAAGGCATTATGATTGTCAGATTTCCAGGCATGCCCTTTCCCTGGAAATCATGTGTCACCCACTAGATTTTTCCTTTTAAAATTCTTACAGTCCTGACGTATTCTGAAAAAAAGAAAAATCTTACATCTGCAGAAAAAATAATGTCGGGTTTTGATGAAATTCGGGTCTTTTCCTTGAGGAAAGCTGAGACTGTAAAACCCAGAAAGACGGTAGGTGTAGATCCAGTCTGGAGAGGAGGACGTGACTGTGCACAGCATGGCCGTACGGAGGCTGGCCAATGCCAACAGCCGTGGAGGAGAGGAGCTGCTTCGCCTCTTGTCCTCTCCAGCCTGCCAGCACTTGTTAAAGCAGCAAATACAAGAGCCAGTGACTCCCAGTTCCCATGCAAGGAGCATGCTTGCTGCCTGCGAGCCCATCCAAAGCTGGCTGTTGACAGAAGTTATTAAGAATTTAAAACTGAAGATGAAGGGAAGAAGCAAGTCTCGTGCCACTGGACAGCTTGTTTTGCTCAAAACTGGGGTCCGTGAGGCAGCACATTTGGAGGACTACTGACATAAACACTTGTAAAGGCAAAGCTGAACCCAGAGCATTTCTAATGTGTGGCAGCCAGGAATATACTTAGCTTAACGAAGACTTTTTAAGGCCGGCTTTCTTCTTCTGTTTCTTTTCTTTCACATGCTATCATCCTAAAACACATCAGCTGACCTCAGGATGAAAGACAGCCTTCTGAGATTTCCTGTATGTCCTTAATACACACCCATGACTCCTTGCAACTCTCTATAACGAGAGCAGAGTGCACCTACATTCAAGATTTCCTGCAAATAAATCCCATGTGCAAAGCANCTTCTGTTTCTTTTCTTTCACATGCTACCATCCTAAAACACATCAGCTGGCCTCAGGATGAAAGACAGCCTTCTGAGATTTCCTGTATGTCCTTAATACACACCCATGACTCCTTGCAACTCTCTATAACGAGAGCAGAGTGCACCTACATTCAAGATTTCCTGCAAATAAATCCCATGTGCAAAGCAAGCACTTTGTACTAAGCCACTGCTAGACATAAACCTTCTCGCAGCAATAAAATGTTAAGCATGTAAGTGAAAACTCCACTGAAGTATATGTCTTTGCACAGTTTTGTCAAGTCTCTTTTTCCCTAATTTCATATTTTTTCAAGAGAATTTTTTTTTTCAGTTTTCAGGTATTTTCTGTAAGCTGCACCAATACATTTCAGATTGGCAAACATATATGACTAAGGAACGGACAACTACCATTGTCCTCATAAAATCTGATCATACAGTTATAGTTAGGTTTATTTCAGTTCAGATTTTTTTCTCACATATGTATTTATTAAAAACGTCCTTGTACAGTCATCACTTCTGTGTATTTACAGGAGTCAGTGATGCTGCCACTGAAGTTAATAGTAAGAACAAATCAGTAGGAAAAGTAGGACTGGTCTTCATAGGGAATAATAGATGATATTGGCTAAATAGTAAATTAATTACTGGAAGGTATTTCTTTCAAGTATTTGGAACTGAAATAGTAAAAGAGAAACTTTAGTGGTTTCTGACAAAATTAAACCAGGAGAAGATATTTTATTTTTATATGTTTATTCAAATATTTCAGTGCTCATTCTAAATAATGCTTAATTACAGAGATCTGATTAAGTAAACTGAAAGGAATCTGCAGATCTGAAGAATGATAATGAAAGATTAACTTCATTTCTCCAACATTATAAGACCTGGATTAAAAGTAATGTTTTCCCCTGCTACTTTTTTACTTAAAGTTGAAAAATGAGCTAAAAGGCTGCTTAGCTAAAGGTCATTTTAAAAAAGAGAGCAGAGAAAGATTATGGTATATTTTCGGATCAGTTGTTTCAGCATTTTATCAGCCCAAGCTGCTCACAGGACAGTAAGTGTTGGTACGAAACTGATAACTATCATCTCATCAGATTTGTACTGCTGGCGCATACAGGGAAGCTGTACAGAAGCTCTCCAGCACAACTACGTATCTTTACATTCAGCAGTGTGACACAGCACCACTTTTCAATGCCATACATGCTTAGAAAGCCTTCTGTATAGCTTTATGTGCACTTATGTATCTGCACACATTTATATCTAAGGGATACAAAAATTCTACAGAAATTAATGGAAGAGATTCCTGTTCTCCTCAGGGAAAGGAACGCATTAACCATGTGAAGAGACAATAGGGAGATACAGGAATTTTTAGTGTGTGATTCATTCAGCCAATTAAGATGTCTAATCTGTAAAGAGATGAACTGCACCCTAAAATTATTAACTTCTCTCCACCAACTGCAAATGGAGTTTAGGTCATTTGTGGATAACTACAGTTGTTCTGATGAAGCTGTTCAAATGTAACATGGAGAAGGTCAACTCTGCTAACAGGATAGCGCATTCTGTCCTAAGAAACAGTGAGTTAAGAAAACATTTGGAATAAGCCATCAGTATGAGCTTCCAACTAGTAAGGGTTAAAGAATTACTAGGGATACATAAGCACTGAATAGGAAAGTTGTAGTACATGGTATTTGATGTGGTACAGCCAGTGCCAGAGAGCTACAGTACGTTCTGGTGTCTAGAGAAATGGTATCTTAAGCAGGTTCCGAGAAGAATAATGAAAACAGTTCTGAGACTGTAGAGAGTGCTGTATTATACATTATTTAAGGGATGCAAAGTATTTGGTTAAGAATGATTTTATTACACTCTTTAAGAACCCACAGAGTTCTGTCTAAGGGACAGAAATTTGACTTCAGATGGTTCTTCAACCTTGCAGACGAAGATATATAAACAAATTCAAGTCTAGAAGTTGCAGTTAAGTTCAAAATAGAACTAAAGCACACTTTTAAAACAGTTAGCTGTAACAAATTAATCAAAGTAATGGGAATTTGCTGGTGATTTCAAATTAAGGTTCCTGCATGTGCTGTAGTGTAAGTATTGTTGCATCCAAAGCTAGAATTAATGCAGGAAATTCTTGTCACCCGTTTCCAGGGTCTCCGACAACACAAAGTGGCCCTCACTATCCTCAGAATTAAGACAATGTGATGTTTCCTTCTTAGTTCTATTGGAAGTCTTGGGTTATCTCCATTAACGGGCTTTTTCCTACACAAGCAGGAAAGTGCTGAGGCAGAAAGATTTGCTGAAAGACTTCTTGTTAGCAAGACGACAACTATCAGATGAAGAGAGGTAGTTATTCCATCCCTGAGAAATTGGTGAAGCTGCATCTGAAATACACCGCTGGCTGGTGCACACAACGGATGCAAAGGTCCATGGGGGAGGGATTTCCTGTCCCTGCTCCCTAACAAGGAGCATTGGAGAAGGCAGAGCCAGAATCTGCTGGGAGAGGTGGAGTGGAAGCACGGACGGCAAGGGTTGCACATTGCAGCATGGGAAATTCTGACTGCATACAAACAAGAAAACAAAACACATCCAGGGTGGAAAGATCTGGATCAGGTAGCCCAGGGAGGCTGTGGAAACGCTTGTCTTTGGAGATTTTCAGAACTTGACAGGACAAAGCTCTGAGCAATGTGATACAACTTTGAGCAGGGGTTTACACAAGATGACCTCCAGAAGTCCCTTCTGACCTAAATCATTCTGTGGTAAGACTTTATTAATTTGGAGAATGTGTTGTAAATAGATACTCGAGCTTAGCCACATGAATGGTTAACTTTTGCTCTATATGATCAAAAGTAGGTATATTCAATACATGAAAAGTCATTCATCTCATGGGCAGATGTCATTTTCATCTCACTCACTCACTTTATAAAACATGCTGCAGTAAAGTGGATTTCTCTGAGAAATAAAATACTCACCTGCTTCCCTTCCTTTCTCCAGCAAGCTCTTGCTTACAAATCCAATGCAAGTTCAAAAACACTGACCTCAGAAGCATTATTAGTCCCTTTACCTGAACAGTAAGAATGTTCCTCTGACTTGAAAACCTCTCTGTAAATAAATCCCAACAGCCTGGAGTTTAATCAAATACCCGTTTGTGGTTTTGGAAGGTTATGGAACACTATAGGTTTCCTGTGTCATCCTTTAGCACTTTTACATCTTGATCTAAGAAAAGAAGCAATGCTTTCTACTGCAAATGTGGTTTTACCATATAAGAAGGCAGCAGCCTTCTCTCTGTTGCTATTAAGTGTAGGCTTCCAACAAGGCCAGATTAAGAGAACAATGAGATTAGGAGCACACTGCAAAAAAAGGGTCAATCTAATAGCCAAACAGATAAGCTCCCAAGCCTACTTCAATATGTTGAAAACCAATGTGTATGTATTTTAAAAGGATTAGGTTTATTTGGTTTATTTCCCATTTAACTTTTTATAGTTAAAAAAGACGTGTGTCAACCAGTCACCATCGTGTAGAATAATGTTCTGATCCTTTAAATTTCCCAGATAACTATTGAAAGACCTTTCACATGAAAAGTGGTCAATCAGATGCGCAAGATTTGTTCTATCTACATACCACAGCCAATGCTTGCATAAAGACAACTGTGTGCAAAATGAGTTGAATCAATCCTTCAGTGAGTATTGCTACTGTACTTTCTTCTTGAGAAATACACAACCTTCTCTGCTAAACCACTAAAAAAACCACGCACTGAGCCCTGTTTTCACCACAGTGACTGTGTGCAAGCACACACCTTGGTCATACATATGCTGATTATTATCTATCTTGGTGTGGTATTTGTCCACAAGCATCTGAACGTGAAGACCAAAGAGGCAAATTTCTGTGTATATTTACCCACGGATGGTTTTGGTACAGCTAGCTATCTGGTCTTTGCCGTGGAGTGAAGAGTGTACCGTGTACACTACAAAGTTATTCTTCACAGAATCTGAACTGATGCCTAACTTATTTATGGCTGAAGTGATGTCATGACAGATTGGCCAACTTGATCTTCCAGTCTTCCTGTTCAAAAAAAGTCTCCTTCTCATTCCTGTTAAAAGGCATCATCCTGTGAATTTAATATTGTACCTAAAATCTCTTCAGTTTTAGAATTGAGTTTTTCATCTTTCAAGATTATGTTCTGCATTATCCATACAGTCATGGTTGGGCGGAGAGGAATCTCATGAAGTTCAATAAGGGCAAGTGTAGGGTCCTGCACCTGGGGAGGAACAACCCCATGCACCAGTACAGGTTGGGGGCTGACCTGCTGGAGAGCAGCTCTGCAGAGAAGGACCTGGGAGTGCTGGTGGACAACAGGCTCACCATGAGCCAGCAGTGTGCCCTTGCGGCCGGGAAGGCCAACGGCATCCTGGGGTGCATTAAGAAGAGTGTGGCCAGCAGGTCGAGGGAGGTGATCCTCCCCCTCTACTCTGCTCTGGTGAAGCCATATCTGGCGTGCTGTGTCCAGTTCTGGGCTCCCCAGTTCAAGAGAGACAGGGAAAGACTGGAGAGAGTCGAGTGGATGGCTACTGATGATGATGAGGGGACTGGAGCATCTCTCTTATCAGGAAAGTCTGAGAGAGCTGGGTCTGTTCAGCCTGGAGAAGAGAAGATTGAGAGGGGATCTCATCAATGCTGATCAATACCTAAAGGGCAGGAGTCAAGAGGATGGGGTCAGGCTCTTTCCAGTGGTGCCCAGAGACAGGACAAGGGGCAACGGGCACAAACTGGAGCACAGGCAGTTCCACCTGAACATGAGGAAGAACTTCTTTACTGTGAGGGTGCCAGAGCCCTGGCACAGGCTGCCCAGAGAGGCTGAGGAGTCTCCTTCTCTGGAGAGATTCAAACCCTGCCTGGACACATTCCTGTGCACCCTGCTCTGGGGGCACCTGCTTTAGCAGGGGGGTTGGGCTGGATGATCTCCAGAGGGCCCTCCCAACCCCTGCCATGCTGGGATTCTATGATTCTGTGATTAAATTAACCTCTAGGACTGATATTTTTATTTTACGTTTCAGAAGCAAACCTTAGAAGAAGATAATTTGTCAGAAGACTAAACCTGTTAGCATGAGAATTCACTGTGGTGTTTCCTGGGGTTTTTTGCGCTTACTAGGGTTCCTCCTGACAGAACGACACTTTGAATCAAATGTCCATCAACAGGTTCAAAAAGTCTAGCACATTACCTTCATACAAGAGTTAAACCCATTATTGCTATAACATCCAGTGAAACTAATAAAAACAATCTATTAGCCAGTACATTTTGTTCCTGAGGATGTGTAAAACGAAAATCAATATGAACAATGTGAACATTTTGCGGCAACACTGGTGCTGCTTGTTTTTGAAAATAAGAATTGCTCCTCATGTTGGTATATTGTAAAATATTCTAGTATCTCCTTTAGTTCACCTACTAGTTTTAAATGGAAGACAATAAGCTTGCTGGGGAGTCTGCCTCTGACACAACGCTGAATTTCTCTTTATGAACAGAAAGCAATCTGTCTGACGAAGACATTGAGGACCAGTAATTTACTACCTTAGCTGTAATTTTAAATGCCACCCTATCCTGGGATTGAAGCTTTCATTCTATAATTATAGGGGAATCAAAGACTAGCACACTAATGTATTGTGCTACAATGCCAGCTATTTATAATCATCACTTCTCAGGCAATATGTTTTTAATATGTTAGGATGGTATGGTTGTCAGAAACAATCCTTTTTCTTTTTTTTTTTTTTTTAAGCACAGGCTTCCTAAAATGGCTGAAAAATGCAGATTATTTTCAAAGCTTACAGTATCATAGTCTTTTTAAAGGAACGGAAAGATCCTGTGAAATTTATCAGGATTAGAAAGGATTAGTTTTGGTCCTTCCTCTGTAATAAGATACAAGGAACATCAAAATACGATATGTACATTAAAAAAAAAAACCACCCACAAAAACCAAACCGCCATGATGTGTAACAAGGTTAAGACAGCAAGTTTGGATTCAAGATCAGTCTACTGAGTCAAAGCGCTTCATACCACTCCATGAGTCCAGCCACCTCATTGAAAATTGCTGTTTAAACTCTCTTCAAGCAATATTTTTGCTACGGTTTTACAGCAGTCATCTAATAATGAGTCTCAGGGATGGGTTTCTTGGTTTTTGCTGACCTGATCACCTGTGAGCTACCCACATCACCAGTCTTTCCTACCACTAGCTGATATATGTGTTACAAATGACGTTTGTAACGGTTAGTTCTAGAGAAAACCATGTATATTGTTTTTTTAAAGTTTGGCTGTAACAAAGCATTACCTGGATAAAAACAAAGATTTCTGTGGGGACATAAGAGTTTAGACAACACTAAGCTTTCCACCAGGAAAATTTTCTTGGGTCCAGGGCAGAGGTTATGGCCAAAGAGAGGAAAAAAATCCTATGGAAGAAAGGCAAGATATCACTAGTTGCAGTAAAGTCCTTCTTACAAAAGATCTCCCTATGTTGCAGTCTGACCTGTCTGGTCTGTACTGAGGCTTGAACCCATGCTCGGCTGCTTAGGGATCCCCTATCTCCAGATTTACCAAAAGCTACTTTTCCCCCTTGCTGTCATGTCGTGTTGGCCTGTCCTTGCCCCTCTTTCTGATATTTCTGGGCAGCTTGAAGAAGCCTACAGTTCCTCTGGAAATAGGATCAAGGCACTTCTGCGCTCTCAGACAGTTCTGTGTGCAACACCAGGAACGTTTTTCTACAGTTAAGCCCTTCACGGCAGGAGAATCTTTCCAGGTACTGCTGATCAATTCCTTCAGCCCATTAATAAAACTTATGAGATTGTCCCTTACTCTGTTGTTTGTAGAGTGTCCAGGACAATGAAGCCTTACATTTATTAGGGCTTTTGATGTCATAGTGTTGTACAAATAGTTATTAATAATGGAAAACCAGGTTGAAATCATTAATGAATAACCTGTTATGAAGTTGATTTAGTGTCTGGAAAATCCTGACTTGCATACTCAATTCATTAATACACTAGCTCAAAATTCAAGTGATACAGTTTTTGTCAAAAGCCCTCTGCACCGCTCCCTTGCTCTGGCTCCGGCTGAGCCTGATGTTCATTCAGCAGGCAAGAGCGTTTTCTGTGCTGTTCCAGCTCAGTGATCCGACAACACTCACCTTAACTAGTTTCTTGTATCAAAGATTGACTCAACCGAGCATTTTCAGGGAGAAAGCTGAAACACGGAGAAGGGTCTCCGGGGCACACAGGTGATGCATCCCGGCAGTCCATCACGCTTACCCAGAAACACCGAGGATGGTTTATCCTCGTCTGCAGTCAGCTAACGGACACTTACAGACTCTGAACCATACCTGTTTTCTGTGACTGTCTCCATTTATTCTTGGACCTCTAAAGAACTGAGGTGTAGGGGAAGCCTCCTGCACGCTCACGCACTCAGCACTGCAGAGGTAAACCACTTACCTGGCAGAACAGATGGGCCCATGACTACCTGTCTCTCGCCTTTCTTTGCTACAACTAGATCCCTGGCACATGAGGACATCCACCATCACCATCCTCCCTCTCAAAACTTGCAAGCAAAAAGTCCATTCCCTTGGCTGGTTGCAAACTTAAGGAACCTACGTGGGCTAAGTGTCAAGCCCTTACATTCATTTCTCTTACCTTGTTCATTTGGTCAGATCTCTGATGTTACTGACTGGTGTGGGATTGTCTGCACTTTAAGTGTTGACAGCCAGGTTACTTTTTGGCATCCAGAAGGAACTTAATTGCTTTTTTATACACTGATTGCAGTGTAGATTGCGCCCTTGATAGCAATATGAGTTTCAGGACAAAACAAAAAGCAAAGGTATAAAAATTCCTGCCAGACAGCATGAAAGCAGAGACAAAGCCTCACCTTTCCTTTTTTTCTTTTTTTTTTTTTTAAAATCATTTATTCAGGGAAGAGAAATCTTCTGTATGGACAGATCTAGAAAAATACTTTCTTTTTGACAAAAAAGGACATGAGAAAGGTAAATATGACATGCAGCTAATGTGAGACATTACTTTTATGAAGGTAAGTTCTGGTATTTAACATTGGTTCCAGTTTAGAGATATTTGTAAGGAGGATTTTCCAATGTACATGCCATCTCTATCCATTTCTTTTACATACTGCTCAGTGTCTGTTTCTGAAATCCTACCCTACTATTTTCTCTGGTCTTACCCACCTGAAAGGTCTATGTTTAAGCTAATTGCCTTGAATACCTCTGGCTCAGGACAGGGTATACGCCCTCTGAAAGTGTCTGTCTCCCTTATCATTTTACTGCACAAAGAAGGTCTTCGGAACCCATGCCTAACGTTAGCTCAGACAGAGCCCATCACAAACACATGAAATATCATACACTATCAGCTCTAGTAATGTGTTTTCAGGTGACATGTTTTCCAGTCTGTTTTCCAGTGGTGACATGGGCCACTTTCTTAATGCCATATCCTCAAATTACTGAGTAGCAGGTAGAATTTGTTTTTCTCAGACCACTTAGAAATATGTCATTTTTCCATGGAAAGAAGGAAGGACCAGAGATTGAACCTGACTGATGATATAACAGGGAAGTGGTCCTTATAGCTGCCCTACGTGGTGCAACGACCCTGGCCTGGAGTCATTCGTTTACTTCCAATGTCAAAGTAATTTGTCCCAACTGCCAAGCAGTCAAAACTACGCAAGGACTATTGTAACTTGATATGGTTGGTATTGCTCGTGTTGCATTGTATCCTATTTCTTATTGCGCTTCTAAAGCTGAAGATAGATATGTAAACAAGTAAAAACATCTGAAGTTGAGTTACAGTTCTCTCTGTTAAATGCCACGTAAAGTTTGGAGAGATCTCTTATTATATACATATATGTATGTATGCATGAGTATGTGTGCACCCACACACAGGAGGTGCTACATAAATAACTCATAGAAATAGAACACATTTGCTTTCTTTTCTATGGAAATGGACAGCAGAAAGAGGAAAATAAGGTGAAGATTTTAAAATAATTAAGAAAAAAATATCCCCTAACCTTTTCCTCTGTTAGCTGACCTTGGTTTCCATGGAAACAGGATCAGTCACGTCAGTAGCAGGAAGAACTCTCACTTGAGGTGTTACCTACAGTGGTATCCAACACAGACACATACCCCAGCGTGAACACTCTGAGAGCTCAAAGTGCCAATGTAGATCTACTGTCAGTGGTTTGAAGCAAAATACTAGATTTTCAAAGGGAGAACGGGAGGACCAGACCTTCTGTCCTCTGTAAATCTTAGACATAGTTCATGCTAGGCAGGAAAAAATGTAGGTGCCCAGCATCATTAGTTACTTTGGGTTACCTTGACTTCATATCATATATATATATATATACACACATGCACACATAAAATTTACACCAAAAGGGCAAGATCTGTTTTTGTAAATATGAGAGGCTTTAATCACATGCTGCAAACTCCATTTGCTGTTGAATAAGCTGAAAAAATCCCAGGAAGGCTCATGCACAGAGAATAAATATATGAGGCAAGAGGTGGCCATGGGAACGTCTTGCCCAGCTGCAGCAGTGACTAAGTCCAGGGTCCCATCAATGGTATGTTCTACAAGTAAAGAATGAACACTTTCATAGCTTCACCAAAAGCATACTAAAAAAGGAACCATTTTCCATCAAATCCTGGCCACATCTAAGTGGCTGGCACCGGATACATCACTTACTTGAACTGCTTATTGATCCTGTCTCCCTAGGATCTGATTCACTAGGGCCATCCATCCACTGTGCCCCAACATCCCCGACTCAGACCTGACTCTCACGGCTCCTGTGCACGCTCAGAGTTTTCCCATCCCAAAGGTAAATCTTGCTCAGGAGCAACTGCATTACAGATAAAGCTTTGTCACTTAATTAAAGTATAGAACTAATTGTCTATAATGATGTCATCAAAAGGCTGTTTGCTAGAGTACAGCACTGGAATAATTTACATAGAGAAGCTTAGAGATGAACCATAAATAACATGCAAAACCACAGTCGTCTTTGTTTCATCATGAAACAAGAATGAAGGGAGTCAGTTGTTGGCATCAGGGTTATTGACAATACAGATACACATCAAGCCTATTATAGAACCTGACGTTCCTGGTTTATTTTCCCTTTTGATTTTTTTTAACACCCTATGTTTCTTGTTTAACAAATTGTTCTCAATATGACGTATTCACAATAAGCCCATAAGCACAAACTGAAACACAATTTCCTGCTAGCTTCAGTAGAAATACATTAATCCACTAGATATTTCCCAGGACAATACTATCTCTCATGTGCAGCCTATATTTCTCTCATTCGACTGCAAAGGGGAGAAAAAATCCTTGAAAATCTGTTTGAAAAGTGACATGCAAGAAAGTCATAGGTAAACTGCCTCCTGCTCATGTGAAGACGTTTCTATCTATTTATCTATCTATCCATCTATCTATCATCCATCTTTCTTGCAGCACATAATTTACTAAAACCCTCCCTGAACATGACAGTGAAGTTAAATAAGGAAAGAAAGGCAAGAAGGTAGTTAGGTTGCTGTACTCCTGATTGCTTTAAAATGCTACTGTCATCCGTTTCTAACTGCTTTGTATCACAAGAGCATTTTGCCTATCAGGAAAGGAAGAATACTGTCTGTTCTGTGTTTAAAGACAGACATCTTTTAAATACCCACTGCTGTTATTCACCCTCACATTTTCAAGGCCACATATGCTGCCATCCGTTATAAAGATGCAATATTAAATGCTACCAGGACTCAAGGGGTGGGTGATTACTGGCCTCTTATGACCCACAAGGCTAAAACACTAACTTGTTCTTCACTGTCTTGTCAGCTGGTAGTGAGAAATGCTTTCCTCTAAAACAAATAAAAAAGGAAAACTACCTTAGAGTAAGTTCTAAAGACTAAGCAGATTTTTTTTTCCTTTTTTCGTTTTCCTTTTCTATTTCCTTCCCTTCCCTTCCTTTCCCTTCCCTTTCCTCACATTACATAGAGCAAGTAGTATCCTCTGTGCAACTCAGAGAAGGGACAGAGCTTAGGCTTGGGATATAGCCCCCTGCAGACGTCATTCCGTAGGAATGCACGTTCGTTGCCTTTCCCAGGCATTTCAACAATATTAGATGTTTTAAAAGACCTGCTGGTAAACTCCTAACGAATTCAGATTGTGTAGACCTCTCAGAACATTGTGTTCCTGGTCTCTACTAGGCCAAAGCTAGCAGGTTAGGATCCTGGATCTTCCTAGGGAAAGGTGGGAGCTATGAAAGACGACTGCACATCCCTGTAGCCAGTGGACACTGCCAAGCATTTTCTAGAGGGATTCTGAGGAAGTGCCCCATGAATCTTCTTGCAAGAGCCAACTCCCTGTAACTGCAGCTGTGATAGTGGAAACAGAGTGAAAACCATTGCAGCCATGCAGGAGAGGAAAGAGGAAGGAAATACTAGTCTGGGGGCAAGAGCGTAACATGGGACTACACAGTGGGAAGCTTTCAAAGAAGGAGATTCTTCTGGGAAACCGGCCAGGAAGGAAAATCTGCAAGAAAAGCTTTTTTCTTTAGTTCTTAGTCATTTCTGCTCTGGCACAGAGCTGGACATCAGCAGTGCTGAGTACAAACATGAGAGAGTGGAAGGGAACAGATCAGAGCTACCGAAGGCTTTGATTTCACTCCTCCTCCCCGCAGCATGCTGCCTGGTTTCAGAGTGGGGAGATGGAGATCCTCCTGTCTTGCTGATAGTTAACTCCAGCTGAAAACCAACTCCATGATCAACCTGCCACAGGGGCTTGGTTTGACTCTACCTTGTCGTTTGTGCGGGGGAAAGAGGATCAGGAGTTGGGTGAATTTTTCAAGCGTCCCTAATAAAGTCAACCTTTGGCACTCCAGAGCAACGGCTGGATTTAGTTCATGTTTGATTAAACCACTCAGCCATTCTACTAATAAGCACCTTTGTCTTCCTCACTCCTTGCATCAGGATTGCGGTTTCACAGGCACCACCAGCAGCAACAGGTGAGTGCTTTTGTGTTTCCAACTAACGAGTGCTTCTGAAGAGAAAATACTTTATTCTTGGGCAGTAAGCGCCATCCAAAATAAGCTCCTTTTCACTATGGAAATAATTGCACTAAGACATGAACTAAAGTATTTATTTGGCTGATGGTGCACGTACGCAAATATCCCGAGCAAAAAATGGAAGATACGCTGCCGAATAAAACCAGAAATCAGAAAACTTGAAAGAGGGGCAGTTACGGCACTGATCTCGCAGTTGCCTCTGGAAGGAGTGGATTTTGCGTGTACGTGCAACCTCACGAATGCACGAGGGCTCTCCCAGGAACATCTGCAGGGGAAGGCTTGCAAGTGAGAGCGGAAGGGGTTAAAGAGATGGCCACAGCAATGCAGTACTGCACAGCTGCTTCTGCCTTTGACCACAGCTAGAGCATTAGGTGCTTTGGAGAAAAGGGCTCAAAAGTTCTGATTTGGAAATTTATCCGATCTGAACTTTCAGGCTTGGCAGGCAGAGAGGATTTGTCCTTGGTTTGGGAAGAATAGCCCTTGGAGCTCCAGAGGGAAAGAGCAGAAAAACAGATGGAAGAAAATTAATTCAATAAAAATAAATTGGACCTTTTAGACAGTATTGTTTTTAATATTTATGATGCAAGGAAGATTTGCATTTTTCTGTCAGTAAAGTATATGTCTCCATTTGACCTTCACTCCCTAAGTGAACACTTTACTTAGCCTGAATGGCTGACATTTTCCTGTCTTTTCATGGACATTTTAAGAAAATCTGGATGCTGCTATTTTTTTATTCACATTGTAAAATGATCCTTGATGATAAGAAAATGGTAATATTTGCTCATACCACATGACTGGATCAAGGTAGCCAATGATCTGTATCTGGGTTGCTGCAGCGTGATGTATTATACTTCATACGATTTGCTGCAGGCAGAAATCTTAATTAAGGCCTTTCCTAAAGAGTGACCTTCAGGGATTGCATTTTTGAATTGGTGTAAAAATAGACAAATGCCCTAACAGCATTAGGGGAGTTGTGGGAGGGTGTTAAATGTACATTTCCCCGTCTCATCTACACAAACAATGATTATTTGCTGTTATTACTGAATGAGTTGTGAGGCATTTTCAGCAATCAGCCTTAATGTGTACAGAAAGAGATTTCAAGTTGACGTGCAGAGCTCAGTTACTCAGCTTCTCCTCCACTTCCAAAGCAAGTTGTACATCTAATTTGAGAATATACTCCCCTGGGCTCTATTCATCCATATTTTACCATGCTCATGGATATTCACTGTTTTGGGATCCCTCTAATTAGCTCACCACATGTGATGTCTTGCTCAGCTTTCATCAGTAATCCCCGTACCCAGCACGCAGCGGCATCTGGGCGGGTTTGGCTGGGCAAGAAGGGGATTGTAGACAGCGCTTAGGAAGCAAATTAACCCTACTCACAATGAAGAGTTTGTAACAGTAGCTACAGCCATGAAGGACGCTAGCGGGATGTGTACAATTACCTCCGGGCTGTTTTGCTATGAATTCTCAGCTGAAACATGCTTATGATGTCACACATTGGCTTTTCTTATTTCTTTCACCCAAAATAAGCTGCCAAACCACCTGGCAGTTTTGTGCTGTGGTTGCATGGGGGCTGAGATGAGGCCACTGACTTCACCTCTCTCTGCGGATCCAGGCTCGGGGTTGATCTCCAGAGACAACAGAAGGCAGCATGCAGTGCCGGCACCCCTACGCCTTTCACGGGGCTGTGGCATGTCACAACACACATGTGTTCTCAGCAGTGTCAGCTCCAGGCTGGGTCTTACGATGTTCCCAAAACTGCTGGCTCAGCTGAGCGGTTTCTGGTGACTGGCTGAAGGACACCATACACCACGATAAGGAAAGCCGATTTCAGTTGCCACAAGTTGGATAAGCCACTTAAATTTTGAAGATGAAATATACTTTCAAAGTAACTTTTAAAAAGCTTTTGACATGAGTTATCCCCACCCTGCTCTACAATATAGCTTTCTTCATGGGTAAAGATGAAATGAAATAGCTGCTGCAGCTTATAGAGAGCCCTTGTCAGAGACGGAGCTTTTGTCTGCTTTTTTTGACAAGCAGAAAAACCCTGGCTTTTTAAAGCTAAAGCCTATTGTGAGAGATACTAACCAGACACTTGGTTAGACTCACCCGGCCTATTTCCACTGAAATAAGACCGTGCTATCAGTTTACACGAGCCAAGGGACTGGCTGTACCGAGGAGGACAATGTGCTTTCAGGGAGCGTGGCAGCCCAGGAAGCGAGGACATGGCGCAGGACATGGTGCATGTGGAGGAGCCTGAGCTGCCTGACCGGCCGAGCCCCACTCCAGACCCCCACGGGATGTGCCGCCCGTGGCACCAGCCCATGGGTGGCCCTTGACACACCGCACGGCACGGCGCAGGCATCGCTCGGAGCACCAGCTGCTGTCCAAGCCGTTTACACGAAACGCTTCTAACATCCCGTGCTCGTAGTTCTTACCATCACACTTTTCTGTAAATACATATTCACCTACACGTCCCAGCCTGACAGGGTTCGTCCCTGGGGTGGTGGGGACACTGTGGCAGGTGGGACAATTTCTCTTTTTATTGCCAGTTCTGCTACTGCTCTTCAAGCATGACCTGAGGAAAATGACCTCATCTTGCTGTTACACTTCCCTGACCTACAAAGCACAGCTAATTTTGCTTATCTGAGGGGAGCAGCGAAAGGCCTAATGCTTGCCAAAGAGCTTAAACTTGCTCAGATGCAAGATGCAACAGATGCACGGGATGACAACAGCAGACCTTTTCTCTGAAGCGTCGTACTACAAAGCCTGCCAACAGCCCCAGTAAAAGCCTCGGCAGAAAAAACAGACAGTAAGTCATCCAGCAGCACGTCCTGCGATGTCCCTGCCCTCCTGCCATTGCAGAGGCAAGGGGTCAGCGCTTCAGCTCGAGTGGAGAGGCGGCGAGTGCCGTGAGGTCACACTGCCCACCCCACGCGCCTTGCCGTACCCGAAGCAGCTTTACGGGCTCCATTCCAGGCTGCTCAGCTGGCAGAACCCTGAGCTAAGGAAAAATAAATAATGAACCAAAGAGACAGCTCGCTTTCAGCCTCACACGTCGTCGAGGAGATAACAGGCCAATGCGTATAATGATCTGCGCTGAATCATTTGCCACATTGGTATCGGAAGCTCTCAGCTTCATTCAGGGGCTCTCTCATCCCAACTGCATGCGAGATGACAGTGTTAATACATCAACGCCTGCAAAGGCGGCTGTAATGAAATCTGTCAGTGTTGCCCCTGCACCAAACACTACTTGAAAAAGCAGATGCGTAGCTCAGATTGAGTTTATTACTGTCTGAACCTTCCTCACTTACAAAACCAAAGGGTGATTAAGGGGGAAAATCCCTGGCTACTGAAAGTTGCAGTCGCTCTTGCGTGCAGCTTGGAGCACAGCGCGAACACTGACTGGAGCCTGCTGCTGTATTACTATTGTTATTGGTATTATTATGTTTATCCTATCAAATTTCAAAGACCCCAAAATATTGCAAAGTGTTTAGAAGAAACCTCATCAAGTCGAAACACCCAAGCTTTCTGCTATTACAGCCTTTAGACAGCTTGGTATCCCCCGGAGAGCAAAACCAGGCTGGCTGTTACAGCAGCGTGCTGGCTCAGAGCTCAGAGCTCAGAGCTATGCCTATTTCTCCGTGTGATCAGGGTAAGTCACCTCAGGTAACATTTTCGTAACTGTGCAGTGCTTTCAAAGTTGAAATGCCATTTTCAGAACCTAAATCCTACTGACTGCTAATAACATATAGGCTTATAAGTGCTTAAGCAATTTCTGAGAACGAGAGAAAGCCTCCTAAATAATTTTGGCACTTCCAGAATTAATGAACTCATCTGAGGTAGTTACTCCGTGATTCCTTTACAGTTACTGGACGGAAACAGGGCACAGGGATACCACGACTCATCTGTCTTCCCTGAGATCCTTTTTTGCATCCTCTCCTGTATGAGGAAGAGCCGACACAGGCACTAGAAATGCCAGGTTCTCCCCATTGACTCTAGACGGCTCCAGTGGGGAAGTCTGCACTGTAGGTGTCGAGTATTAAGCTAAATGCAGTCATGCACCTTGTGTCCTGCTGTGTAACGTCGATAACAACACATTCCATCTCCTCAGCATCACTTCTCTCTGCTAAGGCCTGTCCAATGCTCTAAGTTTGCGCCATGACCATGGAGCGCTCCAGTCTTGTTCTGGGTTCTCCAGGATGCGATACTCAAAAGCAGCATGAGCAAGTCCTGAGGAGATGATTGTCAGCCACTGAGGAGGACAAGACGTTCGGCCATCCCAGCCTACACTCTATCACTTTTTCCACGGGAGTGGCACAATGGCAAGCAAAGGAACCTGCCAGACTAGAAATTATCTCTCCCCTTCTGCCCTGACAAGGCAAAATGAAGTCTCCAGCAGCTCCCCTGTGCTGCTGAATGTGGAGAAAACCGTTCTGCTGGGCCACCTGCCTGTCCTCTGCAGCGTGTGAGGGAAGCCTTGCTCTTCATGCGGCCTGGGTGGAGGTGATGAGCGGGAAGGTACGGAAGTTTTTCTTCTCATACTTCGCGTATGCCGGCAATTACAGCGAGCCAAATGGATGCAAGTAGAGGGTTATTTTGGTAATTGCCTATCTCTAAGGTATAAAACACTATATTACGCACTATCTACAAATTAGGATTCAAAGCAAAAACATGTGTTTAATTTTGATTTTAATTGCATTTTTACTTCAAACGTCTATTTTTCTCCCTGGTGCAAACAGACCTGAGCAATCTTGCAGAGATCAACAAAATCTTCCACAAATGCCAGGCATTTCTCTCTCAGTGGTGCTTGGTTCTGTGAGCATTTAGTCTGCTAACTTTGACAGAAAGAGCTGTCTAATTTCTACAGCCTGCTTATTTTTAAATCAACAAATATTTACTGCACACTGCATTTTAAAGGATACAATTATTAGTGTACCTCTGTTTGATTACCAATGACACAGTAATAATACCAGCAGCTGCTGAATTGTAAGTGAAAATAACCCTTTGTTCTCATTTTTCTTATCTGTAGACTGTAACAGCACTCATGGGGACAATAACCTATGAAATAGATTAAAAGCCTGTTAAATGCTATTTTCAGCTTGGCAGATCACCAAACCCTAGCTTACCCTTAAGCTCCGTTTCCTTCTAAATATTCCTTTTAGTATAGCCATGTGACAACAGTAATGTGCAGTTTTACAGTGATTAAGTAACTGCCCAAACAAGAGGTTTTAGGTTTATAAACTGAGCGGTGCTGCTCTCACAGGTGCAAAGGACCGTGCTCCACCAAAGACACCAGGGCTTCTGGAAGAGCCTGTAATGGTCTAACGTGCAGATTTTTCCATCTTGCCTAGTGACTTTAAATAAAAGAACAGGACACTGTTGGTGTCCTGTTTCTGTCTGGCAGTGGTGAACCCTCTCTTCTGTCTCCATGTCCCTTTTACAGCACTGGTTCGTATTAGCAGGGAAATAATTCATATTTATTCACTGAATAATTCCGAGGAAGTTTCCAACATGGTAACTGTTGAGGGGGGCCATTAGTCGGAATGATGCAGCCCGGGGCCATCCCTGGTGTACCAATCTGCTTTTCTGAACCTCTTCTGGCTTGGGACTCCTTTACTCCTTTATGCATCTGAACGGGAGAACAAAAGAAAAGGGAGGGGAAAAAAATAACGAGAAGGACTAGAGGAGCCAGTAAACTGCAAAGAGTTGGTAATACTGTAGGAGGGCTTTTTTGGAAAGAAGTAGATGGGGATGACAAGGAAAACGGAGGTCTAGGAAGATTTAGTACCAGTGGAGGAAGAAGGGTAAAGGCACAGGTAGACTGGTACTGCTCTGCTGGAAACACTTGCCTTGAAAAGACCAACATGCAGGAAGAGGGCTGGCGTCCAAGAGCCTTTAAGGCACTCTGTCCTCAGCAACAACCCACGCTGTAGTTCCTCAACCCCAGGCAGTTTCTGGTTGCTCAGGTTCCTGAGCTGGAAAAGGAGCTTTTTGCTTTTGGAACAAAGCTATTATGTTCTTTAACAGAACACACATAAAATGCTGTTCTCCAAATCTCTTTGTATTTTTCTTCGCTTGCTGCTGAACTGTGATACTCCCCCATAGACTTTGTTCTCCCTTCCCTTTATCTCTACATTCATATTCAGTGTGATATGATTTTCACTACGTGACTGAATGTCATGCTCAAATACACTTCTAGTGTAACCACCATCACGATACACCAAAAAAAAAAAAATTCAAGCCTTCATGTCTGTATGTCATTTGTATCGCTACTAGAAAACACTTTCTTGAGGAGACGACAGGTATTTTAGCATTTATTGCATTTCCTACTCCACCTTTAATGTACGTAAGACACATCTGTAGCAGGAAAGGAAGGGGACAGTCCTGCACCCTCACAACTACCCAGTACTGGACAGGATGCTTAAGGCTGGAATTTCAAAGAAGTCTTTGCAGGTCAAACACTGAAACTTCATCTTAGTTTTAAAAGGGATGGTGTGCCTTAAGGGCCCAACTGGAATATTTCTGCATGTGACATTTTAACACACATCTTCAGGTTTTTGCTCATTTCCCCAAATCCTGGAGTTTCACTTTGAGCTGCGGGTTGAAATGAACATGAAACACAAAGTGAAACTCAATGAAAGCTCTAACTTTTACCTACTTTCAGAAGAAAACTTTAAATCCCACTAGACCTTTCTTTGAAGCAAAAGCTTAGTTCTCTTCCCCTGACATGGGCTATTATCTTTGCACCTTAATTTCACCCATTTGCTTTTATCCCGTAAGGAAGAGAGCATGTTTCTGTACACTCGGATGACCTGATTAGGGAGACAGTGTTTGCATTTAAAGCAATTATATCACAACTCTGAACATGAATCCTATTTTAAGTCTATTCCTGTCACTTTGGGAGTAAATTGAAGCTACAGTATTTAATCTTCCTCTGGTTCTTTTGTACCTTGTGATACCAGCATCCGAGGTTTGTAACCACAAGGGTGCTAGGAAGTGACTGATGATTGCTGAACACACCAAGGCTCCTGCAAAGGAGGCAGGAAAAACACGCAAAGGTTCATTGTAAGTGGTGACCTGGGTACTGGTACAGGAACATAAGACACATCAGCTGTATTCTGAGCATTATTATTTCTTTTCTGATTCACTATCATTTTTTATTCAGAGCCTCAGGAAGATTTTCTGGAAAAAGCTGAAGTAGCCCTGAGTCTGAACTCTAGCTATTGTGTAACCACAGAGCAGGAGAGATGGACCTGAAGAGGTCACCAAGTGCATTTCTCTGCCATTTACTATCCCAGAAGAAACTGTTTTTTCTTAAATTATTTTTAAAAGGCTGATCCAAAAAGCCAGTGCGCACTGCCAGTGTAGGATCTTCTCATAATGCCTCACATAGATCAGAACTGTTCTAACAGGACTTGGGTACCTGCACGATGCTGGTTGCTGGGATGTGAACATTGTAGTCAAACTGTGAACGTTTATAATTTGATCCAAAACAGTGGGTTATCTAGCCACTCATTCTTAAAAACATAAACCAGCAAGGAAACCCCAGCCCCACATGATTGCGATCAGTTTGCAGCTTCCGTTCCTGTGAAAAGACAAGCTTTCCTTGCCTGAAACGGGACAGATGGCAGCCCTGTAGGTTGCCACTCCAAAGTGCCTCCGAGCAGAGCTCTCTGTACTGTAGCTGTTGTTACAGCAGCATATGCTTGAGAGATGCAAACTGGCTTCCCTGAGTCTAGCAGTCTAACGCTGCACGCTGGGCTCCCTCGCATCCACGATTCATTGCCTGCCTTCCCAACTTCTCCATGTTTCCTTTTTTTTTTCTTTAAAGTGAACCTCTGCTTCCCAGAGATAGAAAAGCACAAACACAAATTTCTGTGTACAGACAGACATGTTCTTTGCTTTGTATATTCTGTAATATGTGTAGTTGAACGGAGAATTTTACAGGTGGTGTTTTCAAATCCATGTGTCCACAAAAACAAATGGACGTACGGTTATTAGCACCCGACAGCACTACTATTCTAGAGGCAAATTGTTGGAAATCTATGATCTTCAAGGACACCAGAGAGGCGACTGCAACACCAGGGAGCACCCACACTCTTCATTACTGCATGAATAAAAGCAGATCTTTGCTTAGCTGCATGACCAGAACAGTTCTAGCTCCCAGAAGCAGACATGGTCCTTCAGGATCCAGTGCTCAGTCTTTGGGAAAAACATTAGCTACTTAAAGTTAATGACTTCTGATGTTTGTCAAAGGATAGACATCATACAAGGTAAGGTGACACTTTTTACACCTTGCATAGTTAAGCTGTGGAAATTCTTGCAGTAGGATGCTGTGCACGGTAAATGGTTTCCAAAACCAATTAAATGAATTACTGGGAAGAAAATTCTAACAGGAGTGACTGAGGTCATGCAGATACTCATAATTCTGAGCGGCAGATCACAGGAAGCTGAGAAAGTACACCAGGAAAGTACTGCTATATCCATTCCCTATTCCTACACTCTTTCCTAGATATCCAAGACGGCCATCATCAGAGACAACTCAGTGAAGAATACGATGAATATGAGTGATTCGCCTGAACCAGTGTGGTTGCTACTTGGCTGCTCATGGGAGGTTGACACAAAGCATCTGTGCTGGTGTTCTCAGTGGTAAATCCTGAAGAGCAATGCTATCACGCAGTCAGCAAGTAACAGAGGTGAGACAGGGTGCGACACTGTCCTAAACTTAGGTGTCCAGTGTTGCTATGGGCACTGCAGTGTTTCCTGCCTCATCTCCAGCTTAATCCCATGCAGACGAATTGAGCGCCCTGGGATGCTCAACTGACTCAACTCACCAAAGGGTCAATATACTCAAAAGAGAGTTGGGAATGATTTGTCTCCTCTCAAAGAAGTCAACTAAAATAGGGAAGATGAATCCCAGATGAAAAGTGCCTATTTCTCTTCATTGACCACAGGGGGAGCAGCTGCTGACTAGCTGTCACCTGACGCTAAGGGGACACTAGGTCAGCTCTAGACATTCCCAGTGTGGATGTCTAAAATTAGGTGAAGCACTGAGTGTTCATGCTATGCAACAGTACATAGATACCAGCCCAGATTTCTTCTGGCTACCCAAACTGATTTTCACCCAATTTTAGCTGAGAGTGACCACTGAGACCTACCATCATTAACTGGGACCAGAACAAGCATCTCTGAAACACATCCCTCAGGACTTACAGTGCTGGGTTAAGCATCCCATCAGAAAGTCTAAGCTGGGAAGAAATATTACAGTGTCTCAGCCAGCCTGGGAGATAAAATGCTGAAATACTGTACTCCCCTGCAACTGCAAGTCTCCCCAATGCTAGCTTCTGACAGTGTGACAGCAAAGCTAAGGCCCAGCACCTTTAGCTGACAGATGACCTTTAGCTAACTAAAGCTCTGGTAGGTTTATTCCTGAGCCCAAGAAAACAAGACTAAGCTTATAAAGATTTGCAAAGGCCATGAACATACTGTTTCTGTAGATTTTTTGGGCAGGGCTTTTTTACTCACAAATGGTAGCAAAAGCTATTCTGGTAATACTCTGTGAAAAACAGGGCAATAAATTGGTGTCATTTTAGTGGATTAGTACTGTCACATCAGCTGCCGCAGCTTTCCACCTACGTCATCAACTTTGCTGTTGCCATTCTCTGCCCCCATCGCACTGCAATAGTTGCAGACATTACAGTTTAAGGTGGAGTCAAAGGCAAGGCATGTTCTGAATGTGTCTGGAAAAATAAAGAGGGAAATGATGCTGTTACAACCACAAAAAGGAGGGGTGATCTAGTAAAATCATGGGGTTTGGGTGGTATCAATGCTACTAAGCATTAGAATATTTTTTTTTGAAATATATTTATCTGCATGAAGACAAAGTGGATTCTGCATACCCTGATTTCTAAATAAAAGATAAGACTAATTTAGCTTTCTTGAAACCACAAGAAGGATGACTGTGATAAACTACCTGATGCTTTCTAGGTAGGAGACTATGAACCAATTGCTATGGCACACGCAACTAATACCTTCTGAGCTTGGTCCTGTATCCTGCTAGGGGACTCACTGTGCAACCTTGGGCGTGTTGTTTATGCATCAGTTGTCAAAAGATGTGAATGACTGATAGAGAAGTTTCAGGTGCTCAGAAGGACTAAATAACCAACTGAAATTCTCCCAATGTGTTTCGACTCTCCTAGTACCAACAGAAGAGTCATAGAATCATAGAATCATAGAATCATAGAATGGTAGGGGTTGGAAGGGACCTCTAGAGATCATCTAGTCCAACCCCCCTGCTAAAGCAGGTTAGCCTAGAGCAGGTTGCACAGGAATGCATCCAGGCGGGTTTTGAATATCTCCAGAGAAGGAGACTCCACAACCTCTCTGGGCAGCCTGT